>JAAGEH010000012.1:29360316-29390070 GCA_011751065.1 Lasiurus cinereus
TTTTCCTTTTTGCCTCCTTTGTTTTCTACCTCTCTTTTCCCTCACCTCCCTCGATACCAGTTGCTATTTGCAGTTTGTATTAATCTCTAGGTACTGGTTGCTGGCCTTTATTGGGATTAGTGACTGTTCTATTGGAGTTGTCTCCTGACATCTATAATTTGTTCCCCTTTTCTCTCTTATACACTTTCTTTTCTCTCTGACTTTTTTCTCTTCCTCTTTTCTTCTCCTTCTTCTCCTTTTTATTTTCTTATTTTACTTATTTATTTATTTATTTATTTATTTATTTATTTATTTATTTTTCTCGCTCTCCCAATTTGATTTTGGCATTTCTTTTTTTTCTTTTTTCCTCATTTTCCTCTTCTTTTTTCTCTATGTACCCCTAATTTGTCTTTCATTGGTCGTCACCTTATTTGTGATTATTAACATCCTGAATACATTTCTACTCAGTGCCTTGTGTGCTGTACCTGGTCATGTTGTAGTTAGTGCCTTTCAATCGACATAGGAGAGAGAACTACATAACCAGACACCCAGAGAAGAAAGACCATGGGCAGAAAAAGAAACAGCCCACAAAAGACAGAAAGGCAGGTTTCACCAGAAAAGAAAGTAAACAAAATAGAAGCAGAAATAAGCCTGCCAGAGAAAGAGTTCAGATTAATGACAATAAGGTGGATGAAAAGAATGGAAGACAAAATCGACAATCTGAGTAAGAGCCAAGAGGAAATGAAGAAGACCCAAGAGGAGATGAAGAAGCAGCAAGAAGAAATGCAGAAGAACATAGAAGAGGTGCAGAATAAACAAGAAGTAATGAAAAATGACATCACTGCTATAAAAAACTCAATAGAAAGCATCAAACGTAGACTAGAAGAAGCAGAGGACTGCATCATTGAGCTAGAAGACACGGTAGGAAAAAATACCCAAGTACAGCAGCTTCTAGAAAAAAAGTTAAAAAGCAAGAGGAGAGCCTAAGGGAACTTTGGGATAACATAAAACAAAACAACATCCGCATAATTGGGGTTCCAGAAAGAGTGGAAACTGAACAAGGATTAGAGAACCTGTTTGAAGAAATAATGAGAGAAAATTTCCCCAATATAGGAAAGAAAAAATCCACACAAATCCAAGAATCTCACAGAGTCCCAAGCAAAATGAACCCCAACAAAACAACACCAAGGCACATTATAATTAAATTGGCAAACACCGACGATAAAGTAAGAATCTTAAAAGCAGCCAGAGAGAAACAGAAAGTTACCTACAAAGGAACCCCCATAAGACTAGATATTGACTTCTCAACAGAAACCCATCAGGCCAGAAGGGAATGGAATGAAATATACAAAGTCATGCAAAGGAAGGGTCTGAATCCAAGAATACTATACCCTGCAAGACTCTCAATCAAAATTGAAGGTGAAATCAAAAGCTTCACAGACAAAAAAAGGACTAAGGGAATATATTACCAACAAACCAGCAATGCAAGGAATGTTAAAGGGTCTGCTGTAATAAAAAGAAAGAAGAAGTGAAGAAAGAACTCAGGGGTAAGGAATAAAAATGGCAACAGATAAGTACTTATCAATAATAACTTTAAATATAAACAGATTAAATGCTCAAATCAAAAGACATAGGGTAACCGATAGGATAAGTAAACATGATCCATATATCTGCTGTCTGCGAGAAACCTACCTCAGGAAGAGATGTACACAGATTGAGGGTGAAGGGATGGAACATGGTATTTCAGGCAAATGGAAATGAAAAAAAAGCTGGGGTTGCAATACTTATATCTGACAAATTAGATGTCAAAGTGAAGGACATAATAAGAGATAAAAAGGGCACTTCACAATACTAAAGGGAACAAAACAACAAGAAGAAATAACTCTGGTAAACATATATGCACCCAATATAGGAGCACCTAAATACATTAAAAAAAAAAACTCTTGGAGGATATTAAGGGAGAGATTAACAGCAATACAACCATAGTAGGAAACTTTAATACCCCACTGTCACCATTGGACAAATCCTCTAAACAAAAAATCAGCAAAGAAACAGTAATACTAAATGACTCACTAGACCAGATGGAATTAATTGACATCTTCAGAACATTCCACCCCAAAGCCACAGAATATGCATTCTTCTCCAGTGCACATGGGTCATTTTCAAAGACAGATCATATGCTGGGTCATAAGAAAAGCCTCTCCAAATTCAGGAAGATAGAAATCATATCAAGCATTTTCTCAGACCACAGTGGCATAAAACTAGAAATCAACTATAATAAAAACAATAGAAAGAAATCAAACACATGTAGACTAAAAAGCACAATAATCCAAAATTTATGGGGCACAGTGAAAGCAGTCTTGAGAGGGAAGTTCATAGCCCTACAAGCCTACTGCAAAAAACAGGAAACAATGGTAATAAATTACCTAAACCTACAACTCAAAGAGCTAGAATGAGAGCAACAAGAAAAGCCCAGTGTACTCAGAAGGAAGGAAATAGTGAAGATCAGGGCAGAGATAAACAACTTGGAGTCCAAAGAAACAATTCAAAGGTCAACAAAACAAAGAGCTGGTTATTTGAAAGGATAAACAAGATTGATGGACCTCTAGCCAGGCTCACCAAGAAGCAAAGAGAGAAGACTCAAATAAACAAAATCAGAAATGAAAGAGGAGAAATAACAACAGGCCCTGTGGAAATACAAAGGATTGTTAAAAAATACTATGAACAACTCTATTCCAACAAATTGGACAACTTACAAGAAATGTACATTTTCCTAGAAAAATATAACTTTCCAAAACTCAATGAGGAGGAAGCCAAACATCTCAATAGTCCAATAACTATGCAAGAAATTGAAGGAGTCATCAAAAAGCTTCCAGCAAATAAAAGCCCGGGACCAGATGGCGACACAGGAGAGTTTTACCAAATATTCAAGGAAGAATTAAAACCTATCCTCCTCAGAATATTCAAAAACATTCAAGAAGAAGGAACACTTCCAAACAACTTCTATGAAGCCAGCATCACCCTAATACCAAAACCAGATAAAGACAACACAAGGAAAGAGAATTATAGGCCAATATCTCTCATGAACATAGATGCCAAAATACTCAACAAAATTCTAGCAAATCGGATCCAGCAGTACATCAGAAAGATCATATACCATGATCAAGTAGGATTAACCCCAGGAATGCAGGGCTGGTAATATATCTGCAAATCAATAAATGTGATACATCACATAAACTAATTGAGAGATAAAAATCACATAGTCATATCAATTGATGCAGAAAATGCATTTGACAAAATCCAACACCCTTTCTTGATAAAAACTCTCAGCAAAATGGGAATAGAAGGAGCATACCTCAATATCATAGAAGCCATATATGATAAACCCACAGCTAACGTCATACTCAATGGGCAAAAACTAAAACCATTTACCCTGAGAACAGGAACAAGACAGGGATGCCCACTCTCACCTCTCCTGTTCGACATAGTACTGGAAGTATTAGCCATTGCAATTAGACAAGAAGAAGAAATAAAAGGCATCCAAATTGGAAAAGAAGAAGTAAAACTGTCCTTATTTGCAAATGAGATGACATTCTACATAAAAAACTCAAAGGACTCCATTCCAAAACAAATTCAATTAAATAATGAATTCGGCAATGTAGCATGATACAAAATTAATGCTAAGAAGTCTGTGGCATTTCTATACTCTAAAGTGAAATTACAGAAAGAGAAACTAAAAAAGCAATCCCATTTACCATCACACCAAAAAAAATTAAGATACCTAGGAATGAACCTAACTAAAGCGGTAAAAGACCTATATGCAGAAAACTACAGGACACTGAAAAAAGAGATAGAGGAAGATGTTAACAGATGGAAGAGCATACCATGCTCATGGATTGGGAGAATCAACATCATTAAAATGTCCATACTACCCAAAGCAATCTACAGATTCAAGGCACTACCCATTAAAATACCAAGGACATATTTCACAGACCTCGAAGAATTCTTCATAGATTCATCTGGAACAAAAAAAGACCACGGATAGCTACAGCAATTATGAGCAAGAAAAATAAAGTAGGTGGGATCTCAATACCAGATTTCAAGCTATGCTACAAAGCAACTGTTCTCAAAACAGCCTGGTAGTGGCAAAATAACAGACATATAGACCAATGGAATAGAAAAGAGAACCCAGATATCCACCCAAACCACTATGCTCAACTAACATTTGACAAAGGAGACATGAACATACAATGGAGCCAAGATAGGCTCTTCAATAAATGGTGTTGGGAAAATTGGACAGATACATCCAAAAAAATGTATCTGGACCACCAACTCACACCAAATACAAAAATAAACTCAAAATGGATACAGGATGTAAACATTAGAAGGGAAACCATAAAAATACCAGAGGAATCCACAGGCAGCACAATCTCAGATATACGCCGAAAGAACTTCTTCACTGATACTGCTCCAAAGGCAATGGAAGCTAAAGAAAAAAATAAACAAATGGGACTACATCAAAATAAAAAGCTTTTGCACAGCAAAGGAAACCATCAAGAAAACAACAAGAAAGATCACTGTATGGGAGAACATATTTGCACATGTTATCACTGATAAAGGTTTAATCTCCAAAATCTACAGCCAACTTATACAACTTAATAAAAGGAAGATGAACGATCCAATAAAAAAAAATGGGCAACGGATTTAAATAGAACCTTTTCAAAAGATGACAGAAGGAAGGCCAAGAGACACATGAAAACATGTTCAAAGTCATTAATCATCCGAGATATGCAAATCAAAAAGACAATGCGATACCATCTTACACCTGTCAGAATGGCAATCATCAACAAATCAACAAATGACAAGTGTTGAAAAGGATGCGTAGAAAAAGGAACCCTTGTGCACTGTTGGTGATAATGCAGACTGGTGCAGCCACTGTGGACAACAGTATGGAGTTTCCTCAAAAAACTAAAAATGGATCTCCCATGTGTCCCTATAATCCCACTCTTAGGAATTTATCCTAAGAAATTACAAACACCAATCAGAAAGGATTTATGCACCCCTATGTTCATAGCAGCACAATTTACAATAGCTACAATTTGGAAACAGCCTAGGTGCCCGTCAGCAGATGAGTGGATCAGAAAACTGTGGTACATCTGCACAATGGAATTCTATGCTGCCATTAAAAAGAAGGAATTCTTACCATTTGCAGCAACCTGGTTGGAACTGGAGAGCCTTATGCTTAGTGAAATAAGCCAGTCAATGAAGGAGAAGCATCACATGATCTCACTCATTTGTGGATAATAAAGAACATTATAAACTGATGAACAAAAGGATAGATACAGAGACAGTAAAGTTTCAAACAGGCTGTGAAATTACAGCAGGAAGATTAAAGTTAGGTGAGGTAGATAAGAGATCAATCAAAGACTTGTATACATGCATATAAGCATAACCAATGAACATAGACCCTGGGGGGTTGGGGTATGCCTGGAAGGGAGGGGGGGCAATGGGGAGATATGTATAAAAAATTAATAAAAAAAGAGAAAAAAAAGAAATATTTGAAACAATTAACAAGCCAATGTTGATTCATTATTATTATTTATTAAAGTTTATATTGTATTCAGTTTTATTTCATTTTTACTCATTGACCTTTCTCTGTTTCAATATCCCTTCCAGGATACCACATCACCATTTTCCCATACCTTTGTAGACTCTTCTTCAGTGTGATAGTTCCTGAGATTTCGCATATTTATTAAGTATTTTCTAATAAATATATAAAGATATGTTTATTTCTTTCTAAAACATGTTTATTTATTTTAGAAATAGAGGGAGAGAGAGATGCAAGAGAGAAACATGGATTGGTTGCCTCCTAATCACACCCCACCAAGGATCAAACCCACAACCTAGGTATGTGTGCTGACAGAAATTGAGCCCACAACATTTTGGTATATGGGCTACTGCTCCCATACTGAGTCATCCCGTTGAGACTAATTTTTAATTTTATTTTGTTTTATTATTTACTATTTTTTAGAGAGAGACATAATTTATAGTTCTTAAGCATGAGCCATGCATAATTCTATTATTTCCAAAAACCCATACTGAGACAATCTTTTCTAGCAATTTAATTTTATTTATTTATTTTTTTTTTAAAATTTTATTAATTTTTTATACATATCTCCCCATTGCCCCCCCTCCCTCCCAGGCATATCCAACCCCCCAGTGTCTGTGATCATTGGTTATGCTTATATGTATGCATACAAGTCCTTTGATTGATCACTTATCTACCTCACCTAACTTTAATCTTTCTGCTGTAATTTCACAGTCTGTTTGATGCTTTATGATTTTTGTCTTCCTGAGAATTATCAGTCTACTCCCTTTCTGTGCTCCTGATTCTATTATATTCACCAGTTTATTCTGTTGATCAAATTTTTAATTCACTTAATTTTTAGATTCACTTGTTGACAGATATGTATTGGTTGTTCATAATTTTTTGTCTTTTGCCTTTTTCTTCTTCCTCTTCTAAAAGAGTACCTTTCAGCATTTCATATAATACTGGTTTGGAGTTGATGAACTCCTTTAGCTTTTTCTTCTCTGTGAAGGTCTTTATCTGCCCTTCAATTCTGAATGATAGCTTTGCTGGAAAGATTATTCTTGGTTGTAGGTTCTTGCTGTTCATCACGTTGAATATTTTTTGCCACTCCCGTCTGGCCTGCATTGTTTCTATTGAGAAATCAGCTGACAGTCATATGGGTACTCCTTGTAGATAATGATCTGTTTTTCTCTTGCTGCTTTTAATATTCTCTCTTTGTCTTTTGCTCTTGGTATTTTAATTATGATGTGTCTTGGTGTGGTCTTCTTTGGCTTCCTTTTATTTGGGGTTCTGTGTGCTTCCTGGACTTGTAAGTCCATTTCTTTTACCAGATGTGGGAAGTTTTCAGTCATTATTTCTTTAAATAGGTTTTCAGTATCTTGCTCTCTCTCTTCTTCTGGCACCCCCACAATTCTGATGTTGGTATGCTTGAAGCTGTCCCAGAGGCTCCTTACATTATGTTCACATTTTTGGATTCTTTTCTCTTCTTGCTTTTCCAGTTGAATGTTTTCTGCTTCTTTATATTTCAAATTTTTGACTTGATCCTTGCCTTTCTCTAGTCTGCTGTTAGGACTCTGTATAATATTTTTTTATTTCAGTCAGTGTATGTTTAATTTCTATTTGGTCCTTTATCATCTTTAGTTGGACCTTTTTCATCTCCTCTTGGGTCTCACTAAATTTAACCATCTTTTCTAGCATATTCTTGAAAAACCGTATAAGTGTGGTTTTGAACTGTATATCCAGTCGTTTTTTTTTCCTCCATTTCTTTTGTTTGTGATCCCTTCCCTTGTCTTGGCATTTTCACTATGCCGGGGAAACTTCTGTGTTGAATTCAGCCTTATGATACCAGATGCAAAACCGAAGAAGCCTCTATTGAGCTTGGCTTGGGTGGAGTCTCAGGGCTTAAGGGACCGCCTTGCCTTCCAGTCGGCCCCGCCCTCCACGGCCCCTGAGTCTCACATGACTGGGTAATGGCTGGAGCCGTCCTTGTTCCTCTAACTGCTGCCTTTCCAGCTCCCCTGCGCACCAGGACCACCAGGAGTCTAGGTCTCTAGGGTTTCGTCCGAAACAGGGGCTTAGTGGAGTCAGAAGTGGCACAGTTGGGAGGGTCTGTCTCCTGCCCTCTTGTGAAAGCCAGTGGCACAATCAGCAATCTGTCCTGTGTGCAGTGCCGTGTGTGCCACCAGGCCTTTGATCTTTTGCGGCTTCCCTAAGTTTCCATGCACCTCTCCCTTTTCACAGTCCAAACTCCCCCGTATGAGTTTCAGCTGGATCTGGGGTTAGTGTCGTAGGATAAGGGGTTCAATGCCTTTGAGAGTCTCCGTTTCCCTCCCGCCAGAGGAAGCCAGCCAGGTACTCCGGCACCACGAGCGCGTCTCCGTACCTCAGCTTTTTGCAGCTCCTCTGGGTCTCCGTGAGCCCCTCTCTTTCCTTCTAGCTGTAGAATTTCCACTCAGCCAGCTTTCCTGTGGTTCTGGATGATGTCCGTTCTGTCTTTTAGTTGTAGTTTTGAAATTGTTGTGTGAGGCAGCAGTGTAGGTGTTTACCTATGCCGCCATCTTGGATTCTCCTTTTCTAGCAATTTTAATAGTTTAAATGTCTACTTGTATATTTCATTATGAAAATCTAACTTTAAATGTGTTGTTAGTTGAGTTGGTCCTAGATATTTGGTTTAAAAGGAAATGAGCCCTGACTGTTTTTTTTCAGTGGTCAGAGTTTCAGTCCGTGGAACTGAAGGGTCGTGGGTTGGAGTCCCAGTCAGATGTGTCTCTTTAACATTGATGTTTCTTTCTCTCTCCCTTTCCATTTTCTCTTTTTAAAAAATCAATGGGAAAAATATTCTTGGGTGAATATATATATAAAAAAAGAAAATGAATATGTTTGGTAACTCCAGTTAAATATTCAAAAAAATATGTTAGTTTCCAAAATTATTTTATTTATCTGTAAACAGAACTAGAAAGCTTAGGGAGTTTAAATATTTAGCAAACATCAGATTGCCAATTTATCAATATATTTAGACATTTTATGTGAAATATTAAACAAGTTATCAACAATAATGAGGTTTTGTTTACTTTGAAAATTTTCCTTTAGAAATCTACTCACAATAGTAACATGTAAAAAATGTTTTATATATAAGTGAACTGGATTTCTTTCTTTTTTAATATATTTTTACTAGTGGCCCACTGCATAAAATTTGTGCACTCTGGGGGTGTTCCTCAGCATGGCCTGCAGCCTCTCCAAACTGGGACCCCTTGAATGGTGTCCTATGGCCAATTTACAGGGATTGGGACTAACCCAGCAGTTGGACATCCTTCTCACAATCTGGGATTGCTGGCTCTAGCTACTCACCTGCCTGCATGGTTGCCTGCTTGCCTCTAACCACTCTGCCTGCCAGCCTGCTTTCACTCTAATGCCCCCTACTGGCCTGCTCTCTCCAAACTGTCCCCCTTCTGTCCTGATCACCTCCAATTGACCCCCACTGACAGCTTGCTCACTTCCAACTGGCCCCTCTGCTGATTTGCTTACTCCCAATGGCCCCGCCTCCACCAGCCTGATCGCCCAAAATTGCCACCCCATCTTGGCTTGATCAACCCCTGGCAACCCAAGCTCCCACCCCCTCCTTTTTTCTTTGTTCTTTTTTGCACTACCTTCTTGAGTGGAAGCCAGGGCTAGCTGAAAGCAAGTATCTGGGATTTATTTATCTTCTATAATTGAAACTTTGTAGCCTTGAGAGGAGGCCAAGAGTGGCGATGGCAGCAGGTAGCTTGGCTTCCTCCATTTCTGGTTGCAGCCCAAGCCTACTTCTTGCTCCAGCTCTGTGGCTGCCACCATTTTGGTTGGGGTAATTTGCATCCTAGCTCCGGATTAGCTGGTGGGCATGGCTTGTGGATCTAGCGGAGGTATGGTCAATTTGCATTTTCTCTTTTATTAGTGTAGATTGATTTCAGAGAAGAGAGAGGAAGAGAGAGATAGAAACATCAATGACAACAGATATTCATTGATCAGCTACCTCCTCCATGCCCTTCATTGTAGATTGATCCGGCAATCTAGACATGTGACCTGACTGGGAATTGAACCCTGACCTCCTGGTTCATAGGTTGATGATCAACCACTGAGACACACCAGCAAAGGCTGAACTAAATTTCTTATCTAAATTATTTAAAGAGCAAATAATCTTTAGTATAACTAAACTTTCAGACACTAGAAAATTAGCCTTATATCCATAGAGCATTGAAAGATTTTACAACTGATATTTGGACTCAATTTTATCTTCTGATCCACTGCCTTTTTATTATCCTTTATACTACATTTTACTTATTTTTATTGATTTTTAGAGAGAGAGGAAGAGAGAAGGAGAAGGGAAAAGAGATATAAGCATCCATGAAAAATATCATTAGTTGTCTACTACATGGTCCCTACTAGGGATAGAGGCCACAACCCAGGCATGTGCCCTGACAGGGAATCAAACCAGAGACCTTTTGGTGTATGGGTCAATGCTCAAACAATGAGTCACACTGGTTGGGCAACTGTTTACACCATTGTTATTTCTCTAGAAAATATGAGAAGTATTTTTTTAACATATTTAATTACATGTAATTTATTGAATGAAATACACTGAAGGATGGAAGTGAAAGCATTTTATTATTTTTCACTATTATTCCACAAAATTTATCTTCTGGACTCAATTTCACAACTGTGATATAAAATCTTATTCTCTAACTGGTATGGCTCAGTGAATAGAGCATTGGTCTGGGGACTGAAGAGTCCCAGGTTCAATTCTGGTCAAGGGCTCATGCCCAGATCACGGGCTCAGTCCCCATTAGGGGGTGTGCAGGAGGCTGCTGATCAATGATTATTTCTCATAATTGATGTTTCTATCTCTCTCTCTCTCTTTCTTCTCTGAAAAAAATAAAAATATGTTTTAAAAAAATTTTAGACACATTTTATAGCTGTTTTAGTCACTTTACATATGATAGGGTGTGTTTTTTTGCACATTTAAAAATTCCAAGCCAATATTATATCAAAGTTACAAAATGTCATATAATATATATATTTATTTTAACCTCTTTATTGGATTTATTGGGGTGACAATAAATACAATACCACAGCATGCCATATGTACACTATATTGTGTACTCAACACCCCAAGTCAAGTCTTCTTAAGGGAATCCTCATGCACTACTGATGGGAATGCAGACTGGTGCAACCACTGTGGAAAGCAGTATGGACTTATCTCAATAAATAAAAAAATGGAACTGCTATATGATTCACTGACTGCACTTTTGGGAATATATCTGAATAAACCTGAAATACTAATTTGAAAGAAGACATGCACACCTATATTCATTGTAACTTTATTTATAACTAGAATCTTGGTGCACAAAATTCATGCATTGTGGGAGAAGGTGTCCTTCATCCCAGCCTGTACCCTCTCTAATCTGGGATTTCTGGAGGGATGTCTGACTGCCCATTTAGGGAACAGTTAGACATTCCTCTCACAATCTAGGGTTACTGGCTCCCAACTGCTCACCTGCCTGCCTTCCTAATTGCTCCTAACAGCTTCTGCCTGCCAGCCTTATCACCCCCTAACCACTCCCCTGCCAGCCTGATTGATGCCTAACTGCTCCCCTGCCAGCTTGTTTGCCCCTTACTGCCCTCTCCTGTAGGTCTGGTCCCCCCAAACTGCTCTCCCCTGGAGGCTTAGGTACCCCCAACTGCCCTTCCCTCTAGGCTCAGTAACCCCCAACTTCCCTCCTCTGCTAGCCTGGTCATCCCTAACTGCCCTCCCCTACAGGCTTAATCAACCCCAACTGCCCTCCCTTGCAAGTCTGGACCCTCCCACCTTCCCTCCCATCCTGGCCATCTTGTGGTGGCCATCTTGTGTCGACATGGGAGCAGTCATCTTGTGTGTTGGAGTGATGGTCAATCTGCATATTACTCTTTTATTAGATAGGATAGAGGCCTGGTGCATGGGTGGGGGAACAGCTGGTTTGCCCTGAAGGGTGTCCTGGATTAGGGTGACTGTTCCCTTGGGGCATTGGTGGCTTGGGTGAGGGACCTGTGGTGGTTTGCAGGCCAGCCATGCCCCCTAGTGACCCAAGTGGAAGCCCTGGTATCTGGGATTTATTTATCTTTTACAACTGAAACTTTGTAGCCTAGAGAGGAACTAAGCCTTTTGCTCACTCAGTGGCAGCAGCCATTTCTGTTGGAATTTATTTATCTTCTATAATTAAAACTTTATAGCCTTAAGTGGAGGCCTGGGCCAGCCAGGGTGTGTGGAAAGCTTCGCTTCTTACATCACCAGGGCAACCAATGCCTCCCTCCTGCTCTCTCTGTGGTCATAGCCATCTTGACTGGGTTAATTTTCATACTCGTTCCTGATTGGCTGGTGGGCATGGCTGGTGGTGTGATGGATGTCAGGTCAATTTGCATATTACTCTTTTATTAGCTAGGATAACCAAAATCTGACAACAGCCTAATGCCCCTCAATAGATGAGTAGATAAAACACAACAGTGATACATTTATACAATGGAATACTACTCACCTATAAAAAAAGAAGAAACTCTTACCACTTACAACAGCATGGATGGACCTAGAGAGTATGCTAAGTGAAATAAGCCAGTTGGATAAATAAAAGTACCATAAGATTTAATTCATACATGGAATCCAATGAACAAAATGAACTAACAAACAATCTAGAAACAGATTTATATAGTTTCTTTTTGTAATTTTTCAGATAAGGCTGAGAAACCTGCACTGAGAAGTAGCATCTGGTTGATTTCTTCTTTCATTCTCATTTCATTACCTTCTAAATTCTGTTTTAGGCAATCATACATTTTCTAGATACTTTTTTAGGACCCATGAGTTTGGAACAAAGAGTATCTGGAGAGGTAAATGAGAGTTTACATCATTCATATGAATGTAATATAATATAACCATAGTGTCCATTGTGGAGAAATTAACAACTGATTGCTCCTCTCATGGTGTTTCCTTTGGTTTTTATCCATTGAGATCTCCCAAGAACAAATGAACATTTCTGGGATTTGAGATTTCTCTCTTAATTCTAGTTTCTGAAGTATCTCTGTTGAGATCACCCAACCTCTCCAGAAAGCCTCTCAGGTTTTGTTCCTCTAAAGGCAGTCATCAATAGCTAAGAGAACATTCCACATCCTTTATCCAACAAACTCTGGGCTTAGCAACCATTTCAAAAGTAGCCACCTCCTATTTTGCCATCCAAAGCAACGTCATAACTTCTCACATTTAGACTTTTCAAGTATAAATCAGACGAGTCTTTGTGTTCTTCAGAAGTGTAAAAGTTCTTTGAGTATTTATTTTTAAGTTCCCCTCATGTGCTTGAAGTTGAACTTATCCATGGTGAGAGATGCAGAATGTACAATACATCACCAACTTTCTCTTGAGAGAGAGGTAGGGGAAGGGACTATACCAACAGGACACATTTTGGTTTATCTCTGTGCAAATTCTTCAGAAATATTCTGGCACATGGCTCTGGTAAATGAAAATAAGTATTACCTAAGTTTCATCATATAAACATTCTGTTCTTACACAACTAGAAAATCATATATATTGCTACTGTATATATTTGCTGTATATTTAAATATATAAAATTAGAGCACAAATAAAATATTAGTTGCCTAATCATCCCAGTAATATCCACAAAGACTGGTTTTCAATTATTAATTGATGTTAATCTTCCTAAATGATTTATTATATATTGACATAATACATGTGCTAATGTAAAATGTCATTTTTATTGCTTATAAAATTATTATATAATAACTTGTTATATTATAAAATATTATAATGCATTATTATTGAAGTTCTACAAAATCTCACACTTATTTTACATCATAAGCACATGCATTTGCAATAGTAGTATTAAATAAAAAAAATGTTCCAGCAGCAACTGATGTTCTTTTTTTAAGCAAACTTAACTTCACAAACTGATTATTAAGTTTGGGGATCAAAGCAGTAGGCTTTCCTACAGGCAATTCTATGTTGTAAGTAAGTAAAACAATAGTGGCCCTGATGCTTTTATTTTGGTTATGTTTAAGGTAAATGTGAATTGCTACATCATCCTGATCACTTATCTTGCTCATTGATAATATCTTAAATATATCAGCTATGTTTCTCTGAGCATGACTGTCTGGGTAGGAAAATATTAACGGGATTATTCACAAAATCTCTTTCTGCCTGTTCTAGAAAACCCAGTTAAGGCTAGTTAAATCCCTAGGTCTGTGATTGTCAAACTCACAAGCCACATGCGGTTCTTTGGCTCCTTGAGTGTGGCTCTTCCACAAAATACCATGGCCTGGGCAAGTTTATTTTGAAGAAGTTTAAGTTTAAAAAATTTGGTTCTCAAAAGTAATTTCAATTGTTGTACTGTTGATATTTGGTTCTGTTGACTAATGAGTTTGCTGACCAGTGTCCTAGGTCTTTACAGTGCATCACCAGGGTAACTGAAACTAGTGGAAGGATTCAGGGGTACCAGACCACCTTGATCTTCCATGAAGTATAGGAGTTTTGGGTGGAAAATATTGTAAAAGCCTTAGAGAAAGAGAGAAAGACAAGAAAGTAGTAGTATACACAATGAGCACCAAAATAAAATTTGGAGAGTTCGAGTGGACATCAAAAACCTTGGCACATCTTGCCCTGGTTGATGTGGTTCAGTTGGAGCATCGTCCAGTGGTAATTTGATTCCCAATCAGGGAGAGTTGGAGAGGCAACAGATCCATGTCTCTCTGTCTCTCTCTGTCTCTGTCATTATCTCTTTCTCTGTCTCTCCCAGCCTCCTCCCTTCCTCTCTCTCAAATCAATTAAAAGAGAGAGAGAGAAAAAAAAAACCCTGGAATATCTTTTGTGGTTTGTGATAAAGAAACAAGAAAAAAAGAGAGAGTGTTTGATATGAAAAAAAAATCACATTATGCATTTCTAGGAGTCTTAAAAATTAAACAAATATTTTATATTACATAAATAGTTATATACTTCTTGGCTTTCCATTTCTCTATTTCTATAATTTTTCTATTATGATGATAATTATATGGTTGGGTCAATATGAGATACATAGTTTGGTAGGTTTATGGACAAATGAATTACTCTTTGTTTCCTTTGCTATAAGTACTTTGTATTTTCTTCTGTGAAATCATGATTTTTGTCAATATATTACCATTTTATCTAAAATTAAATACTAATATTTTTTTATGTTCCCTTGTCAATAGGTAGTAATTTTTAAAAGAAAATTTTGTGACTTGAACTGTCACCTAATGTTAGTCTTGGTTGATGAAGAGCATCTAAAAATCACATTTTAAATTGCTTTAACTATTTCCCAATGGAATCAATCAAACAGGGGACTACTTTAATCTGCTTTTTGAAGAAAAGAAAAAAAAAATATCTAAGGCTCTCACAATCTAGATTTTGAAAAGTAAGTGCTGAAATAGAGTTTTTAAAGTTGTCAGTTTTTTCTTTACCTAAACGTGCAGACTCAGACCCCTTTTCAATTGATTGTGCATCAGCTCTGAAAATCTGTGTCAATTGTAAAGGCTTTTTTCTCTTAAAGATACTCTACAAGCCAGTATATGCCTTATCTTCAAACCATAATCAAGAGTTAAGTAAAGCATTACCTCAACCTGATTTCTGTTACAATATATCTTTCTTAATTGCACCTGTTAGGCTTAGTGTTTGGATCCAGATTAGAAAGATCACTCTGTTTATAGTAAACATAGGAATATGTTATAATAAATAATATAATTTCTTGTACATTATCTAAATATAAATAAATGTATTTGCTGAATATCAGCCAAGCTAATTAAATGTTAAATTCATATAATATTTAAATGGCATAATTATTCAATTGCATATTTTCCCATGTTTCTGGGTGCATACTGCTTTTAATCATTTGCATTTTATGGTAAGATTTACATTCCATTTTAAAGGGTTAAAATCTAGTTTATTTTTATTCTTTTTTTAAAGTATATTTTATTGATTTTTTACAGAGGAAGAGGGAGGGATAGAGAGTTAGAAACATTGATGAGAGAGAGATATCAATCAGCTGCCTCCTGCACGCCCCCTACAGGGGATGTGCCCCCAACCAGGATACATGCCCTTGACAGGAATCAAACCTGGGACCTTTCAGTCCACAGGCCAATGCTCTCTCCATTGAGCCAAACCGCTTTGGGCTATTTTTATTCTTGATAAATAGAATATGAAATAATATTATTCTATTAAAAGATAATAAAAGCTAAGTTCTTCAATACCTTTTTCATATAAAATATGATTAAATGTTCTTTTCCTTTGTATAAATTACTACTCACATTGTTTTATATTACATGATTTCTATAAAACACTACTTTCTTAAAAACTGCTTTGTATACAAAACTCCAAGATATCCAAGAACTTACAAAATTGCTGATAGAAGTTGTTGCAATTTTTAATTTGCTTATTTAAATCTGTTCTACATTATCATTTCTATTTTTATATGTTTGCTTTATTGTCTCTGTTAGTTTGAGCAGTAAGAGCCTGTGTTTATCCTTTCCACTGTATCTCACCAGTGAAGCTTAGACATTTTTATGGGTCCAGCTAAGAATTATTTTTCAGTCATCTCATTCTGATAGGTAAAATTAAGCACTTATATTTCAATATTTTTATTATTTAGTATTAAAGAATAAAATAAATGGGAATAAAAAATTAAATCACTTATGGTTATTATAGGACCCAGCATATAGTTTACAGAGAGGTTGACATAACTTTACTATTTATTATGAAATAATAAGCATAATATTGCTATATAATTACTAAAAACAAAATCATTAGAATGCATCCAAGACTTAGCACTATATAATACTAAGTAACCATCAAATGATAACTCTTGCAAACATTTTTTGTTAATTTGAGGACCTAATTAATAGAAGCAAACATATTTGAGACTTTTAAAATTCATAATAATATGATATATGGGTTAATAATGAATAGAGACTCAACAAGTACATGTTAAGTTATGCTTCTATTTTAGTAAATTGCTAAATATTACTAGTTAATATTATCCTCCATTTGTTAATATTTATGTCTATGTTTAGCTCTAATTTTATTTGACTTCTATCTGACTACCATTGCTACAGTACAAACAATATTAAAATATAGCCATACAGAAAATACAAGAAATCATATCCCCAAATTTTGAAGAGGAGCTGGTTTTAGAAGATCATAAAATGTTCTCAGACTCTAAAAATACACCATTGAGTTGACTGATGGAAATAATCTATAGATCAATAATGAAATGCAAGTAAAACTAGATATATATTAAAATATAAGTGTTTCATTTAAATAGTTTGAATGAAAAGGGGCCATTAGCTAAGTCTAGATTTACAAAACTATTTTCAATGTAAGATTTTTTTAAATGTTTAAAGACATCTATAAATGGAAGGCCATATTCATAAAAAAACACAAAAAATAGGCATATCATTTGAATATTCATTTCAAATGATTTATCTAAACTGATGATTCAGAAGAACAGATTTGATTCAAGAGAGTTTCTTGTCAAACCTGGGATGCACTGAAAGATTGATTCTGTAAGTAGTATTCAATTTAGTTAGTTGCAATAAGTGCTCATAATGTTTTGTATGTTGCTGCCTTATAGCTTTCCAATAGATAAAGATAAATGAGAGTGAATAATTTTTCATTACATATATTTACCTCTACTTGCAAGATATAAAAAGTTTGCTGTATTTTACATATAGCTGTAATTTCTGGTGTTGACAGTGTTTTACTAATTTAATATTTATGCTCTTCCTACTTTAATTAAATTTTATACTCTGAGAGTCATTGTAAATTAAATCATATTCTCACCTTATGAACTAGAGCATATTAGAATAAGCCTTTACTAGTTCTATTTGCATATAGAAAAGTGATTAAGATACCTTTGGCCCCATAGAAGGATGCTGACATGCCGGGTTTAAGACTCTAAAACAAAATGATGACTTATAAAGTGTTCCTCCTCATCCATTTATGGACTATTTCAGGTGGACTATGAAGTTAGTTTACTAAATTGTTGAAGTTGAGTTGCCCCTAAGACATTCAGAATTGATGCTGGGGAAAGAAGAGGGGTTTTAATATAACAATTTGATGGCTACTCATATTTCTGTCTTATCCTTGAGAAACTTGTCTCAAGGTCCTCAAAAGAAAAATCTTTAAGAAAACTTCATTGGTGAAGAACATTTCTGGGACACATAGACATTTTAAATTTCTTAGGAGTCAGCCAATCCATAACCTCAGTTGCCACAAGGTTTCGAGGTGCACACTGGTGAAAGAAGGTACTGCTGACTGAAGTCTGGAATTCAGAGCACAGCACTAATTACAAAAACAAGAAATCACAACTGACTACCAAGTACATGCCACCCACATGATAGTATGTATGATGAAAGGAATAAACTGACTCCTCAGGATAGAAACTCAGTTAAAACAAGCAAATATGCCCTAACCGGTTTGGCTCAGTGGATAGAGCATTGGCCTGTGGATTGAAAGGTCTCAGGTTTGATTCGGTCAAGGGCATACACCTTGGTTGCGAGCACATCTCCAGTAGGATGTGTGCAGGAGGTAGCTGATTCATGTTTCTCTTTTATTGATCTTTCTATCTTTCTGCCCCTTTCCCTTCCTCTCTGTAGAAAAGCCAAACCTGCTAGGACAGAATATGACATTTCTTAGTCCCTCAAACAACGGACCTTCATTTTTTTTCTCCTGGAGTATGGTGGAAAAACCCTAGATCACCTTGTTGGATTCTTATTATCCAAGTTACCAAGAACACTGCAAGTGGTGGCATACAGGGAGCATAGCCAATGAGCAGTCAGAAAAGGTGTTTATGCTGAAAATAGTTTGGCTCAGTGGATAGAGCATTGGCCTGCAGACTGAAGGGTCTCAGGTTTGATTCTGTTAAAGGCATGTATCTTGGTTGTGGGCACATCCCCAATGGGGTTGTGCAGGAGGCAGCTGATTGATGTTACTCTCTCAGATGTTTCTGACAGTCTATCTGTCTCCTCTCTTCTCTGTAAAACATTAATAAAAAATATTTTTAAAAGAAAAGAGAAGAGAAGGGAAGGGAAGGGAAAGGAGAGGAAAGGAAGGGAAGGGAAAGGAAGAGAAGATAAAAGAAAAGAACAAAGAAAAGAAAGAGAAAAGGTGTTTCCTCTGTAGCCCATGAGCAGAAGATCCCCATGAGTTGTGTCCACTCTGCAAAGCATGTGTCCTCGGCCTCCAGGGTATGCCCTGAAACCTGGCAGCCACACATTCACTGTGTCTGTGGGCTGAGGGGCGTGGATCCAGTGGACATGGTGTGAGGCAGCTGCCAGGGTCATGCCTCCAAACCCAGTGGCCCCACATTCACTGTGTCCACTAGGCTGGAGGCAGGAACTTGGGCTGCTTGGCGTGAATGCACACATGAGTGGCCATGGAGCAGAAACTTTCTCTGCATTGCCATGGCCATGCAGCAGCAGTTCCAGTCCCATCCCACAGCCTCTTGCACTTGGCACCCCCTGCCGCTTTTCCCAGGAACCAGCCAGCTTGTTGCTGGCACCCACAGGCCACATCTAGCCAGGGGTGTTCTGGGACACCAGCAACTCAGAGCCTATGCATAGGCCTACAGGCTCGGAGCTGCCTATGTTCCGAACATTGTCCCGGGACCCAGGCCCCTCAGCAATCACATATGCAAATTAACTCACCATCTTTGTTGGGTTAATTTGCATACTCATTCCTGATTAGCTTGTGGGCATAATGGAGATACAGTAAATTTGCATTTCTCTTTTATTTGTATAGATATCCTTGATGAGTATACTAATAGATGCAACACTTTATATAATGGTATACCACTCAGCCATATAAAAAAAGGAATAGTATATTCCTAGAAGTGGGATCACTGGGTCAAACAGGAGTTCCATTTTTAGTTTTTTGAGGAATCTCCATACTGTTCTCCACAGTGGCTGCACCAGTTTGCATTCCCACTAGCAGTGCAAGAGGGTTCCTTTTTCTTCGCAACATCACCAACACATGTCTTTTGTTGATTTGTTAATGTTAGCCATTCTGACAGGTGTGAGATGGTACCACATTGTCATTTAGATTTGCATCTCTCAGATAATAAGTGTCTTTGAGCATCTTTTCATATATCTCTTGGCCTTCCTTCTTCTTTCAAAAAGTATCTATTTAGGTCCATTGCCCATTATTTGATTGGGTTGTTTATCTTCCTTTTGTGAAGTTGGTGAGTTCCCTGTAAATGTTGGAGATTAAACCCTTATCAGTGATAACATTGGCAAATATGTTCTTCCATGCAGTGGATTTACTTATTATTTTGTTCATGGTTTCTTTTGGTGTGCACTAGCTTTTTATTTTAATGTAGTCCCATTTGCTTATTTTCTTTTTAGTTTCTATTGCCCTAAGAGCTATATCAGTAAAGATATTGCTGCAACATATGTTTGCTAGTTTGCTGCCCATGGCTTCTTCTGGGATTTTTATGGTTTCCTGTCTTATGTTTAAGTCCTTTATCTATTTGAGTTTATTTTTGTGTATGGTGTAAGTAGTTGGTAGTCTAGTTTATTTCCCCCCCCCTAGAAACTAGAAACACCAATCAGAAATGATATATGCACACCTATGTTCATAGCAGCACAATTTACCATAGCCAAGATTTTGAAACAATCTAAGTGCCAATCAGCAGATGAGGGGATTAGAAAACAATGATGCATCTACACAATGGCATACTATGCTCCTATAAAAAGGAAGGAACTCCTACCATTTGGAGCAACATGGATGGTCCTGGAGTGCATTATGCTAAGTGAAATAAGCCAGTCAAAGAAAGATAAATATCTAATGATCTCACTCATTTGTGGACTATAATGAACAACATAAACTGATGAACAAAAACAGATCCAGAAACAGAGAAGTACTGATCAAATGCTCAAACCTCAGAGGGAAGGTATGGGAGCGTGGAGGTAAGGGGGAGAGATCAACCAAGGACTTATATGCATACATGTAAGCATAACCAATGGACATATACACCAGGGGGTAAAGGCATGAGCAGGGGTGGGGTAATGGAGGGATAAGGACACATATGTAATACCTAAATCAAGAAAGAAAGAAGGAAAGAAGAAAGAAAGAAGAAAGAAAGAAGAAAGAAAGAAGAAAGAAAGAGAGAAAGAAAGAAAGAAAGAAAGAAAGAAAGAAAGAAAGAAAAGGAAGAAAGAATAAAAGAAAGAGAAAAAGAAATTTTACCTTTTGTGACAGCATGGATGGGCCTGAAAAGTATTATGCTAAGTGAAACAAGTCAGTCAAAGAATGACAAGTACCATATTATGGCATTTATATTGGGCTATAATGAACTAAATAAAAGAAAAAAAAGACAAAATAGAACAGATTCAGATACAGAGAACATACTGACAGTTGTAAAAAGGGAGGTGGATTAGTGACTGGGTATAAAGGTTAGGGGTTAAGCAATAATAAATAAATATGTAAATAAAAACATTTGATAGCCGAGACTGGTTTGGCTCAGTGGATAGAGCGTTGGCCTGCGGACTGAAAGGTCCCAGGTTCGATTCCGGTTGGGGGCATGTACCTTGCTTGTGGGCACATCTCCAGTGTGGGGTGTGCAGGAGGCGGCAGATGGATGTCTCTCTCTCATTGATGTTTCTGACTTTCTATCCCTCTCCCTTCCTCTCTGTAAAAAATCAATAAAATATAAAAAAAAAACATTTCATAGACGCAGAAAAAAGTGTGATGATTACAAGAGGAAAAAGATATGGGGGAAGGTATAGGAGGGTAAAGAAAGAATAAATGGTGACAGAAGAAGACTTGACTTGGAGTGGTAAACACATAATACAATATATATAGGTGATGTGTTATTGAATGGTATACCTGAATCCTACATAATGTTATTAACCAATGTCACCCCACTTAATTCAATTTTAAAAACTCTTTTTTTAAAATGCTGCATTTTAATAAAGAACTTCATTCTAGTATATTTTTAGATTCATAGAACTATTGTGAAGAAAGTGCAGAGTTGCCAAATATCTCACACTCAGTTTCTCTGATAATTAACATTTCACTTTATTATGGTACTAGTAGCCTGGTGCAAAGATTCATGCACATTGAAAGGAAATTAATTAGAAGAAATATTAGTGCAGTAATTATGTTACTGCAAAAAGTTACATGTCAAAATAGTATCTATAGTATGGTTTATAAAATTAAAATGCATGTGCAATTGGCACCAGCTAGAGCTTTATATATATTGTACATGCATGAGTCAGAATTGCTGGTGCAGGTCATATGTTCTGGCCAGTAGGTCTGTCAGATGATCTATGAATAAATTGCAATGTGGTTCATGTTAGAATATCAACAAAAACAACCAAATTCACAATCGAAAATGAGAAGTCAAAACAGACACATGAGATTGGTGCCAGCAAAAGCTTTATATGTTTTGTGCATGAGCGAGTCAACATTTATTTTTAAATTGCCAGCGTGCGTCATATGTACTGGCTGGTTGGACAAATGGATGGTCAGCCACTTAGCCATAGTATGTATGTATGTATGTATGTATGTATGTATATGTATGTATATATGTGTGTGTGTGTGTGTGTGTGTGTGTATAAACTAGAGGCCCTGTGGCATGAAATTCATGCACAGGGGGATGTCCCTCAGCCCAATCTGCACCTTCTCCAATCTGGGACCCCTCGGGGGATGTCTGACGGCCTGTTTAGGCATGATCCCTGTGGACATCCTTTTCACAATGTGGGACTGCTGGGTCCTAACTGCTCGCCTACCTTCCTGATTGCCCCTAACTGCTTCTGCCTGCCAGCCTGATCACCCCCTAACCACTCTTCTGCCAACCTGATCGACACCTAACTGCTCCCCTGCCAACCCAACCATCTCAACTGCTCTCCCCTGACAGCTTGGTCACCCCAAAATGCCCTCCCCTGAATATTCTCTCTTTATTAGATAGGGTTTTTTCTTCAACATATTGGAGAGTCCTAACTGGTTTGGCTCAGTGGATGGAGCATTGGCCTGCAGACTCAAGAGTCCCAGGTTTGATTCCAGCCAAGAACATGTACCTTGGTTGTGGGCACATACCTAGTGGGGAGTGTGGAGGAGGCAGCTGAACGATGCTTCTTATAAATGTTTCTACCTCTCTATCCCTCTCCCTTCAACTCTGTAAAAAATCAATAAAACATTTTTTTAAAATATATTGGACAGTGTACCTGCAGTGGTCTTGACAAACCAGTAAAAATGTAAATCCAAACTAAAAATATCATAAAATAATCTCCTTAAACAGGAATTTCATGAGACCTTGGGAAGGTGATATCATCTGGTTGTTAATTCCTGTTATTCTTCTCTTTCCTTTTCTTCATGTTTCATCTTTTGTCCTTTCTTTCTTTACTCCTTTTATTGCTTTTCTGTCCTGTCTTTCTCTTAACTTTTCTGCTAGTAGAATCATCAGTACTTGAATTGCTCCATGGAGGTGGAGGCACCTCCCAGTCAGATACCCAGGGCTGCTTCTAAGAGGGGATCATGGTGTAGGGGTGCAGGCACCTCCCAGGCAGACATTCAGTACTGCCTGGCTCTCAGCGGGGACTGGGGGACTCCAGCTGGGCTGAGAGGACTGAGAGCTGCCATCTTGTGGCACTGCCATTTTGTCAGCGAGTGATGGTTAATTTGCATATTGCTCTTTTATTAGATAGGATATTTGTCACAACTAATGATCCATAATTGATACATTGTTATTAATGAAAATATATACTTCCTTCTTATTTCTTTAGTTTTCCCTTAATGTTCCTTCTCTGTTCCATGATACCACCTAAGATACTTTATTACATTTATTTCTCATGCTTTAACCTCCTCTTCATGGTGCAAGTTTCTCATACTTTCCTTGTTTTCAATGACATTACCAATTTTCAGGATTACTGGTCAGGCATTTTGGAGAATGTCCCTCAATTAGAATTTAGTGGTTTTTTTTCATGATTAGACATTTCTAGTATGCTATGGTCATTGATATAGAGAAGGAAATCTAAGACAGGACAACCTGAATTGAAATCCTGTGTCTGCCATTAAATAATTATTTGATCATGAACAAGTTACTATTATTTACTACTAACATGTGACTGTTTTGTAACCTGAAAAATATATGTATATATGCATATGTTTATAATTAAAGTAACTATGGAATTTCATCTTATTTACTGTGAACTCCTCAGAGTTGTGACAACTTTTTATTTCATTTCTGAATCACTGATCATTTATCAACTTGGTTCATGAACTATCGAAAATTATAAGTTCTTATTGTGGAAAGTTATTTTTATTTCATATATTCTTGAACCTAAAGGAATAAACTTAAGACCATACAGCAGAAGCTTCTGATAAACAGGTAAATATTACAAATAATTTCTCATAATATTATCTTTAACTCATGTAGAATGGAAAACCTACAAAGATTTTGTAAAATAATGAATGTAGTTGTCAAAAATAGGCTGCATCAATGATTTGGTTAGGATTTATGGCAGAGATACTAAATGGAGGTCATATTCAATGACCTAAGATATCTTTTAACAGAGTTATTCTGTTAAAAACAAAAAAGTAAAATGTACATTATTTTCAAAGCTATATTCCCCATAAATTATGAATTAGGAAGAACTATTATAAATCAGTTTCAACTGAATTTAGCTAATATATATTAAATATCTGTGATGTGCTTAGCAATTCCCTAAATACCATAGAGGGTTAAAATGAGCAAAGATAAAATATCTTTTTCAATTTTATTAAAAAAAATGCGCCCTGGCCAGATTTCTCAGTGGGTTGCAGCATCATCCTATACACCAAAGAGGCTGTGGTTCCATTCCTGGTCAGGGCTCATACCTAGATGACTGGTTTGATCTCTCTCTAGTCAGGGATCACACAGGAGGCAACCAAACAACATTTCTCTCTCACATTAATGTTTCTCCCTCTCTATTTCCCTTCCTCTTGTATAAAATCAATAAATATATCCTCACGTGAGTATAAAAAATAAAGAGAGCCATATCAAACAGATAATCCTATATAATAAAAACCTAATATGCAAATCTACTGAACTGCAGAATGACCAGTCATCAGAGGGGTAGAGCTGGTGACCTGGTGGCGCTAGGCCAGCCAAGACTGTGCCAGCAGGCAGAGAGAGGGGACAGCAATTGTGGGGGAGGCAGTGATCAGAGTGCAGTGGCAATGGTGGGCAGGGCCAGCTGCTCGCTAGCTGGTGCCATCCCCTGATTGGCCAGGCAGTTCACCCCCTGGGGAGCAGGCCTAAGCCATCAGTTGGACATCAGCTGAGGGCTCCCAGACTGTGAGAGAGTGCAGGCTGGGCTGAGGGAATCCTCCTACTATGTGCATGAATTTTCATGCAACAGGCCTCTAGTATAAAATATTGTAAAATTACATTTCCAATGAGTAGTATACAAAAATAGAGCTAATAATCGAGCATCTAACCTTGAAGCCATTACTGCTGTAAACCAGAGTCAGCTGAAGATCAGCATTTCTAATTACTCATAATGAATATTCACTCCAATGAAATTCAAAGTGTTCTAATTCTTGCCATTAGAAAAATTTATAGACAATGCAATAAATTATAGGCAGTTATATATTTTCTATTCTACTTACATATTCTTTTTTATTTATATAATAAAAGCTAAAAAGAGATATATGTGTTTTAATTTAGGATTTATTTTTCAAAAGAGGCATACACTAATTTATTTTAATTAATTATAAAACTTGCTATTATTTTTATAAAAACTGTAATGTATTTTAAACATGCATTTAAATAGAAGAAATTTTCATTTCTATCTATGAAGTTATAAAGTAATGATGGTTGGACAATATTTCTGATTTCTCATACAGTGGAACTGCCATTTATAAAAAGGTTGCTTCAATTATGTTTTTAAATTGAGAAGTTTTTGTATCTTTTATTTATTTTTTTGAATTTTGATTAAAACTAAGAAGTGATACACCATTCATTCAAGATAATTACTAAGTAGCATTTTTAAAGTTCAAATGTGTACACTTAAGTATGTCTTCTGAATTTTTAATCAAGAAGTGAAAGTTGGACTACACAGAAGTTTGAAACTTATTTTCACAGAATTAATTTGACATTCTTCAATTGCATTTTCAAAGTGTGATTTATTTTGTTGCTTATTTCAAAATTTATACTAATCTCCCAACTATGATGTTTATAAGAAATGTGTCATTCTCTCACCAACGGTGTCACTAAAGCAGTGCTTTTGTTGTTATGGCAGTGATGGATCATCAGCAATCATTGGAAGACCTGCAATTTGCCAAGTGAATGACAGGCAGCATTAAAAATGCACCACAGTATCCTTTCTTAGGTGAGTTGGAAGCTTGTGTTATGAGAGTTTTCTCTCTAAGTTGCGTTTTATTTTAGTCTTTACACCAGGTTTGACATTTAAATTCAGAGTGTATAAAGGAGATGTTCGGGTTTTGAACTAAAAAAATTCTTCAAGTAAAAGAGCAGTAAATATTTTACTTTTCAAAGGATGCTAAGACATTTATTTAATCAGAATACAGTATTGTCCTCATCCATCTAGTGCAAGCCTTGGTCTCTCTCAGTAGAAATCTGTATCATTATCTCTCCTATTTGATGTATCTGGAAGATTGAACAAAAGAAGAAAAAAAACCTCAGAATCTCATATGAAGAAACATTTATTTTTGTCACTTGCCCCTATAGGCAAAGTCAATTATTCTCTATCCTTGAATTGAGCTTTCCTCGCTTTTGAGACTATTCAATTTCCAAAATGAATTAGAGGTTCAGTGTCCTTATAGATCATCTACTGACCAAACAACCCTACCAATCTCTCCTCTTTAACGTTTCTACTGATAAGTTATAACTTGATAAGCTGTTTTTGCTCAGTGTGATGATTTCATAACAAGTATATGGTAGCCATTCATTAAACACGTTTACCTGTTGAATTATTCAAAAATTAAAAAATAGGTAACATTACAAAACTACTGGTAAAACTTAACCATGGACCTACTTGGCTATTTCATTTTTCCATGCATGTCTTTCCTAGATAGATGGTGAGCTCCCAAGAGTGAGGAGAGATGTTCACTACATCTCTGTATTACAAATAGCAAATTAAATATCTTATCCTTAATGCCTCTTTTAGAGCCTATACAGCATTATGCATACATAGCAGAATACCTAGTAGTAGCTGATAAATGGTAAATATTTAGTGATAAAAACAGTCTCACACACCATTATTACAAAAATATAGCAAACAACAAAATGCATGTAATACGAAACATTAATTTTAAATTGCTACATTCATTTGCATTGGCAAAGCAGGATACACCCTCAAGCAGCTTCTCTGACTTGACAGATGTGTCCCTGATTTGAGTGGAACATTTCTATAATGTAGGACATGTGAGTACTATTTTAAATTGCTTTGCCATAGACCCTGGAGCAGTCATAATTTTTAGTTACTCTGGTTTTTCTGGCTCTAAATGTAAGTAGCAATTCCTGTCATCTGTACAACTTATAGTCATGTGACGACCTTGATATACTAAATCATTTTTGTAAAGATTTTAAATGTTGCCAAAAGTCATTCAGTATACAGAACAACATTCCTGTGTCATTTTCTGTTAGGGTTCTTAACTAAGATATTAAACTAGCTTGTGGCTCATGCATTGATTCAGCTACTAAATAGCGAGAAGCACTGCATGACCTGCTATGCAAACAAATTACTCTAAGATAATTTGCATATGTATTATATTATAGGCAAAAAAAAAGTGCAGTAAGTGTACAGAGCAAAAAGTTATACAATTATTGTGGGGAAAATTAATGGAAAGACTTTTACTATGATCTACAGTTACAGAAAAGCATTCTAAATGCATTCATGACTGCTTGATTATGAACATGTGTAATATAAGTTGAGTAATGGCAAAAATAAGGGAAAATCACACCTGGTTTAATGCCCTCATGCAAACAATTAGGCAATGGAAATCTATAATAAGATGCCACAAGGATTTATATTTTTCTAGGGTTTATCATTTTTATCTTTGAAGCTGATGGCAAGAGATAAAGACTGATTATTAAATTTGTAGGTGACAGAAAACTGGAAAATATTACATATATTCAGAATCACCTTAAAAGACTAAAAAATAGGTTGGAATTAATTATATGAAATTTAATAGAGATAAAATCCTCAACTAATATATATATATATATATAAAGATAGATAGATATAGATATAGATATAGATATATAGATATATAAAGATATATAACATTAAAAGTACCTGATTGTGCTAAATTTATAGCTAAACCACTGAGGATGAGTTAAAGAAAAATCATAATTTGGCCCTAAGCAGTGATATGTTTCTGGAAAACAAAAACAAACAAACAAAAAAACACACACAAAATAACTGTGAACACAAATTTTGGTTGTACTGGTAGATATATAATGTCTTAGACAAGAAATATAAAATATTTACTCTCTATTCTATGTATGTATATTGTACACCTATCAAGTTTACTTTTGGGAAATGATTAAGTGTGTAAGAAGAAATACATTTTTGGTTTTTAAAGAACTTATTTGTTTATAAATTTATTTTTATTGACTTTTTGGGTGACATTGGTTAATAAAATTATATAGGTTTTAGGAATACAATTCTAACATACATCATGTATATATTGTGTCATTTGTCCACCACCCCAAGTCAACTCTCCTTCCATCATTCTTTTCTACTTTGCCCCTTTTGCCTCTGGTTATCACTATACTGTTATCTGTGACTCTGATATTTATTTTTCTTAATTCCTTCACCTTTACCATCCAGTCCATATACTTGCCTTCCTTTTGACAGCTCTTAAATTATTTTTTTCATTAGATTCCACATATGGGTGAAATTATGTGGTACTTGTCTTTCTTTAACGGGCTTATTTCACTTAGAAGAATACTGTTCAGGTCCATCCATGCTGTTGCAAAAATTAAGAATTCCTTTTTTACCCCCAGCTAAATAGTATTCCAATGTGTAAATATTCCAATGTGTAAATATTCCACAGATTTTTTATCCACTCATCTACTGATGGGCACTTGGGCTGCTTCCAAATCTTGGCTATTGTAAATAATATAGAAATTAACATGGGCATGAATAAATTATTTTAAATGAGTGTTTCAGGTTTTTTAGGATATATTTCCAGAAATGGGATTGCTGGGTTATAAGGCAGTTCTATTTTTAATTTTTTGAGGTAACTCCAAACTGCTTCCCACAGTGGCTGCACCAATCTGCAGTGCATGTGTGAGGTGATATCACATTATGGTATTAATATGAATTTCTCTGATGACTAGTGACATTGAACATCTTTTCATATGTCTCTTGGCTATCTGTGTGTTCTCTTTGGAGAAGTGTCTATGAAAGTCCTTTGCCCACTTTTAAATTGGATTGTTTATGTTTTTTGAGTTTTATATGTTCTTTATAAAATTTGGATATTTAGCCCATGTTTGATGTATCATTGGTGTTTATGTTTTCCCAATCAGTGGGTTGGGCTTCCATTTTGTTAATGATTTCTTTTGCTGTGCTAAAGTGTTTTTTTATTTTTTATTTTGATGTAGTCCCATTTGTTTATATTTTCTTTGCTGGATAAATACATCAGAAAAAAATACTGCTATGAGAAATGTCTGAGATTTTACTGCCAAGGTTTTCTTTTAGGATTTTTATAGTTGAGTCTAAGAATTAAGGCTTTAACTCATTTTGGGTTTATTTTTGTGTCTGGTGTTAGAAGGTGATTTAGTTGCTTTTTTTTACACATATCTGTCCAATTGTATGAATGCCATTTATTGAATAGACTTTCTCTAGTCCATTGCAGGTTTTTGATACCTTTGTTAAAAGTTAATTGATTATAAAGACATTGATTTACTATGGGCTCTGTCTTCTGTTTCATTGCCCTACTAGTAGTATATGTGTGTGTATATCTATATATCTATATCTATATATCTATATATCTATATATCTATATATCTATATATCTATATATCTATATATCTATATATCTATATATCTATATATCTATATATCTATATATCTATATATCTATATATCTATATATCTATATATCTATATATCTATATATCTATATATCTATATATCTATATATCTATATATCT
>JAAGEH010000012.1:29390170-29474400 GCA_011751065.1 Lasiurus cinereus
TATATATACACATATATATATATATATAATCTTTATTGTTTAAAGTATTACAGATATACCCTTTAATTTTTTTCCCTCATTGACCACCTCCAACCTGACCCATCCCTTCCAGGCTTCACCACACTATTATCTGTGTCCATGTGTTATGCCTATAAGTTCCGGTGGGGAAAAGGGGATCTATGTATCTTTTTTATTTTATCTTATACCAGTATCTTGTTGTTTTGATTACTATGACCTTGTGTTATAGTTTTGTATGAGGTAGCATGATTCTTCCAAATTTTCTCTTTTTTTCAAAGATTGCTATTGCTACTTAACATGTTGTTTCATATAAATTTTTGGAATATGTTTTCTAGTTCTATAAAATATGCCATTGGTATCTTGGTAGAATTTGTGTTGAATCTATAGATTTCTTTGGGTAGTATGGATATTTTAATTATGTCAACCCTCCTATCCATGAACATGGTATATGCTTCCATTTATTTGTATCTTCTTCAATTTGTTTTATAATGTCATAACTTTCTGAGTATAGGTCTTTTATAGTCCCAGTTAAATTTATTTCTAGGTGTATTTTTGAAGCAATTATAAATGGGATTTTCTTAGTTTCTCTTTGTGATGGTTCATTATTAGTGTATAAAAATGAAACTGATTATTCTGCTATTTGACTGAATTAATTTATGGGTTCTACAGTTTTTGAGGGAATCTTTAAGGTTCTCTGTATCCAGTGTCATGTCATCTACAAATAATGACAGTTTCACTTCTTCCTTTCTAATTGGGATTACTTATATTTCTTCTTTTTGTTTTATTGCTGTAACTAGGGCTTCTCTTGCTTTGTTGAATAAGAATTAAGAAAGCAAACATTCCTATCTTGTTCTTACCTTAAGAATTTTTTTTTTTTTTTCATTGAGTATGATATTGGCTGTGGGTTTGTTTTATATGGTCTTTATTATATTGAGACATGATCCCTTTATTACTACTTTGCTGAGATTTTTTATTATAAATACATGCTGGATTGTAACAAATAATTTTCTGAATCTATTGATATGATCATGTGATTTTATCTTTAATTTTGTTTATATGGTATATTGATTTACAAATATTATAATAACCTTGCATCCCCAGAAAAAAAGTTCACTTGATCATGTTATATGATCTTTTAATATGTTTCTGGATCCAGTTTATTAAAATTTTGTTGAGGATTTTAGCATCTGCATTTATCGAGGATATTGGCCTATACTTTATTTTCTTTTGAAGAGTTTTTATCTGATTTTGGAATCAGGATTATGTTGCCCTCATAAAATGAGCTTGAGAGTCTTTCCTTTTCTCAAATTTTTAAAAATAATTTTGAGAAATATAATATAGCTGTTAGTTTTTCCTTGAATGTTTAACAGAACTCACCTGTGAAGTCATCTGGTCCATGACTTTGTCTGTGGGAAGTATTGTTTGTTTGTTTGTTTTTATTACTGTTGCAATTTCACTAGCTATAATCTGTCCATTAATATTCTCAGATTCTGCTTTTTTAATTTTTTTATTTTGTTACATGTATACATATTTTCCCTTTATCCCCCCGGTGGCCCATCCCGGGGGACCACGACCGGCCCCCCGCGCGGGGGTTGTGTTCATTAGTTATGCTTATATGCATGCATACAGATCCTTTGGTTGATCTCTAATCTACCCCACCTCTCCTTAAACTTCCTGCTGTAATTTGACCATCTGTTTGATGCTTTACTGCCTCTGTATCTCTGCTTTTGTTCATCAGTTTATAATGTTCTTTATTATCCACAAATGAGTGATATCATGTGGTGTTTCTCCTTCATTGACTGGCTTATTTCACTAAGCATAAGGCTCTCCAGTTTCATCCAGGTTACTGCAAATGGTAAGAATTCCTTCTTTTTAATGGCAGCGTAGAATTCCATTGTGTAGATATACCACAGTTTTCTGATCTACACATCTGCTGATGGGCACCTAGGCTGTTTCCAAATTGTAGCTATTGTAAATTGTGCTGCTATGAACATAGGGGTGCATAAATCCTTTTTGATTGGTGTTTCTACTTTCTTAGGATATATTCTTAAGAGTGGGATTGCTGGGTCAAATGAGAGTTCCATTTTTAGTTTTTTGAGGAAACTCCATACTGTTGTCCACAGTGGCTGCACCAGTCTGCATTCCCATCAACAGTGCACAAGGGATCCTTTTCCTCCACATCCAAACATGCCGTTTGTTGATTTGTTGATGATTGCCATTCTGATAGGTGTGAGATGGTATTGCATTGTCACTTTGATTTGCATCTCTCAGATAATTAGTGACTTTGAACATGTTTTCATGTGTCTCTTGGCCTTCCTTCTGTCGTATTTTGAAAAGGTTCTATTTAGGTCTGTTACCCATTTTTTTATTGGTTCATTTATCTTCCTTTATTAAGTTGTATAAGTTGGCTGTAGATGTTGGAGATTAATCCTTTATCAGTGATGACATTTGCAAATATGTTCTCCCATACAGTGGGCTATCTTATTTTATTGATGGTTTCTTTTGCTGTGCAAAAGCTTTTTATTTTGATGTAGTCCCATTTGTTTATTTTTTCTTTAGCTTCCATTGCCCTTGGAGCAGAATCAGTAAAGAAGTTCTTTCGTCATATGTCTGAGATTGTGCTGCCTGTGGATTTCTTTAGTATTTTTATGGTTTCCCATCTTATGTTAAATCCTGTATCCATTTTGAGTTTATTTTTGTATTTGGTGTAAGTTGGTGGTCCAGTTTCATTTTTTTGCATGTATCTGTCCAATTTTACCAACACCATTTATTGAAGAAGCTGTCTTGGCTGCATTGTATGTTCATAGCTCCTTTGTCAATTATTATTTGAGCATAGTGGTTTGGGTGAATATCTGGGTTCTCTTTTCTATTCCATTGGTCTATATGTCTGTTCTTGTGCCAGTATCATGCTATTTTGAGAATAGTTGCTTTGTAGTATAGCTTGAAATCTGGTATTGAGATTCCACCTACTTTACTCTTCTTTCTCAGGATTGCTGTGGCTATTCGCCTTCTTTTTTTTTCCAGATGAATCTTTGAAGAGTTCTTTCTAGGTCTGTGAAATACATCATTGGTATTTTAATGGGTAGTGCATTGAATCTACAGATTGCTTTGGGTAGCATGGAGATTTTAATGATATTGATTCTCCCAATCCATGAGTATGGTATGAATCTGTTAACATCTTCCTCTATGTCTTTTTTCAGTGTCCTGTAGTTTTCTGCATATAGGTCTTTTACCTCCTTATTTAGGTTTATTCTTATGCATCTTAATTTTTTTGGTGCAATGGCAAATGGGATTGCTTTTTTAGTCTCTCTTTCTGTCATTTCACTATTAGTGTATAGAAATGCCACAGATTTCTTGGCATTAATTTTGTATTCTGCTACATTGCCAAATTCATTTATTAAGTCAATTAGTTTTGGGATGAAGTCCTTCGGGTTTTTTATGTATAGTATCATGTCATCTGCAAATAAGGACAGCTTTACTTCTTTTCTAATTTGGATGCCATTTATTTCTTCTTCTTCTCTAATTGTAATGGCTAATACTTTCAGTACTATGTCAAACAGGAGAGGTAAGAGTGGGCATCCTTGTCTTGTTTTTGTTCTTAGGGGAAATGGTTTTAGTTTTTGCCCATTGAGTATGATGTGAGCTGTGGGTTTATCATATATGGCTTTTATGATGTTGAGGTATGATCCTTCTATTCCCACCTTGCTGAAAATTTTTATCAAGAAAAGATGTTGGGCTGAGACCAGTTGGGTTCAGTGGATAGAGCGTTGGCTTGCGGACTGAAAGCTCCGAGGTTCAATTCCAGTCAGGGGGCATGTACCTTGCTTGCAGGCACAACCTCACAGTGGGGCGTGCAGGAGGTAGCTGATCGATGTCTCTCTCATCGATGTTTCTGACTTTCTATCTCTCTCCCTTCCTCTCTGTAAAAAAAAATCAATAAAATATATTTAAAAAAAATAAAAGATGTTGGATTTTGTCAAATGCTTTTTCTGCATCAATTGATATGACTATGTATTTTTATCTCTCAGTTTGTTCATGTGATGTATCACGTTTATTGATTTGCGGATATTGTACCATCCTTACATTCCTGGGATGAATCCTATTTGGTCATGGTGTATGATCTTTCTGATGTACTGCTAGGTCCGATTTGCTAGAATTTTGTGGAGAATTTTGGCATCTATGTTGATGAGAGATATTGGCCTATAATTCTCTTTCCTTGTGTTGTCTTTATCTGGTTTTGGTATTAGGGTAATGCTGGCTTCATAGAAGGTGTTTGGAAGTGTTCCTTCTTCTTGAATATTTTTGAATAGTCTGAGAAGGATAGGTTTTAATTCTTCCTTGAATGTTTGGTAAAACTCTCCTGTGTAGCCATCTGCTCCCAGGCTTTTGTTTGTTGGAAGCTTTTTGATAACTGCTTCAATTTCTTCCATAGTTATTGGACTAAAGACATGTTTAGATTCTTCCTGAATGAGTTTTGAAAGGTTATATTTTTCTAGGAATATGTCCATTTCTTGCAGGTTGTCCAATTTGTTAGAATAGAGTTGTTCATATTATTTCTTAACAATCCTTTGTATTTCAGCAGGTTCTGTTGTTATTTCTCCTCTTTCATTTCTGATTTTGTTTATTTGTGTCTTCTGTCTTTGCTTCTTGGTGAGCCTAGCTAGAGGTGCATCAATCTTGTTTATCCTTTCAAAGAACCAGCTCTTGGTTTTGTTGATCTTTTGAATTGTATCTTTGGTCTCCATGTTGTTTTTTCCACTCTGATCTTTACTATTTGCTTCCTTCTGCATACTTTAGGCTTTTCTTGTTGCTCTCTTTCTAGCTCGTTGAGTTGTAGGGTTAGGAAATTTATTACCATTGTTTCCTTTTTTTTTTCAGTAGGCTTGTAGAGCTATGAACTTTTTTCTCAAGGCAGCTTTCACTGTGTCACATAAATTTTGTATTGTTGTGTTGTCATTGTAATTTTTTGCCATGATCTTTTTTTATTTCTTCCTTGATCTCTCTGGTTACCCAGTCGTTGTTTAATAGCATGCTGTTTAGTCTCCATGTGTTCGATTTTTTTGTATTGTTTTTATTGTAATTGATTTCCAGTTTTATGCCACTGTGATCTGAGAAAATGCTTGATACATTTTCTATCTTCTTGAATTTGAAGAGACTTTTCCTATGACCCAACATATGGTCTATCTTTGAAAATGACCCATGTGCACTGGAGAAGAATGTATATTCTGTGGCTTTGGGGTGAAATGTCCTAAAGATGTCAATTAATTCCATCTGGTCTAGTGAATCATTTAGGATTGATGTCTCTTTGCTGATTTCTTTGGTTTAGAGGATTTGTCCAGTGGTTACAGTGGGGTATTAAAGTCTCTTACTATGATTGTATTGCTGTCAATCTCTCCCTTAATGTCCTACAGGAGTTTTTTTTTAATGTATTTATGTGGTCCTATATTGGGTGTGTATATGTTTACCAGAGTTATTTCTTCTTGTTGGATTGTTACTTGTAGTATTATGAAGTGGCCTTCTTTATTTCTTGTTATGTCCTTCACTTTGAGATCTAATTTGTCAGATATAAGTATTACAACCCCAGTTGTTGTTGTTTTTTTTTTCATTTCCATTTGCCTGAAATACCATCTTCCATCTCCCTTTACCCTCAATCTGTGTGCATCACTTTTCCTGAGGCGGGTTTCTTGTAGACAGCAGATATATGGATCATGTTTTCTTATCCAATTGGTTACTCTATGTCTTTTGATTGGAGCATTTAATCCGTTTACATTTAAAGTTATTATTGATAGGTACTTATCTGTCGTCATTTTTTAGTCTTTACCCCTGAGTTCCTTCTTTGCTTCTTCTTTCTTTTTTTTAACAGCAGACCCTTTAACATTTCTTGCATTGCTGGTTTGGTAGTAATATATTTCTTTAGTCCTTTTTTTTATCTGTGAAGCTCCTGATTTCACCTTCAATTTTGATTGAAAGCCTTGCTGGGTGCAGTATTCTTGGATTCAGACCCTTCCTTTACATGACTTAGTACATTTCATTCCATTCCCTTCTGGCCTGATGAGTTTCTGTTGAGAAATCAGTAGCTAGTCTTATGGGGGTTCCTTTGTAGGTAACTTTCTGTTTCTCTCTGGCCTCTTTTAAGATTCTTACTTTGTTGTTGGTGTTTGCCAGTTTAATTATACTGTGCCTTGGTGTCGGTTTTGTGGGGTTCATTTTGCTTGGGTCTCTGTAAGCTTCTTGGATTTGTGTGGATTTTTTCTTTCCTATATTGGGGAAATTTTCTCTCATTATTTCTTCAAACAGGTTCTCTAATCCTTGCTCAGTTTCCACTCTTTCTGGAACCCCAATTATGCGGATGTTGTTTTGTTTCATGTTATCCCAAAGTCCCCTTAGGCTCTCCTCTTGCTTTTAATTTTTTTTTTTCTAGAAGCTGCTGTACTTGGGTATTTTTTCCTACTGTGTCTTCTAGCTCACTGATGTGATCCTCTGCTTCTTCTAGTCTATTTTTGATGTTTTCTATTGAGTTCTTTATAGCAGTGTTGTCATTTTTTCATTTCTTCTTGATTATTCTTCATTTCTTCTTGCTTTTTCTTCATTTTCTCTTGGCTCTTCTTCATTTCCTCTTGGCTCTTACTCACATTGTCAATTTTTTCTTCCATTCTTTTCAGCCACCTTATGACTATTTTTCTGAAGTCTTTCTCTGGCAGGTCTATTTCTTCTTCTATTTCATTTATTTACTTTTCTGGTGATACCTACTTTTCTGTCATATGAGGGCTGTTTCTTTGTCTGCCCATGGTTTTTCTTCTCTGTGTTTCTGGTTATGTAGTTCTCTCTCCTACACTGATTTAAAAGCACAAACTACAACATGACTAGGTACAATACACAATGGTCTTAACCCAGGCAAAATCTGACCTTTCCTTGTGGCATGTGGAGCTCCTCTGAGTCCAAGTGTCTGAGCTGAATGGAGAGCGGTGTTCTGGGTCCCCAGGCTGTTTGGTGAGTGCTTCAGCTGCAGCTGTACCTTTGTAGACCTCCATGGACATCCACTTCTCCCTGCAAGATGGCGCGGTCTCTGCGTTTTTGCTGGTGGCTCCAGCAGACAAAAACCCCATGGAAGTGGGGCTGCCTGGTCATGGGAGCCCAATCCAGCAGTACCTCACTTTCTTCTGGAGGATAACTTGCCAATAAACACTCCCAGTGCAACTTTCAGCTGCTCTCTCCCTCTGCCCAGTGATAAGGCTCCAGACACGTCCGTCTATTCTGCAGCCATTTTATCCCCCTCTCCTCTGATTCTTCTTTATTCAGTTTTGAAAGAATGTGTATATTTAAGAATTTATCCATTTTTTCCAAATTGTTCAGTTAGTTGGCATATAGTTTTCCATCAAATTTTCTTACAACTCTTTATCTTTCCTTGGTGTCAGTTTCTATTTCTCCTCTTTCATTTCTGATTTTATTTATTGGGTCATTAATCCTTTTTTTCTTGATGAGTCTGCTTAAAGATTTGCCAATTTTGTTTATCTTTTCCATGAATCAGCTCTTGATTTTATTGATATTTTGTACTGCTTAGTTAGGCTTTATTTATTTATTTATGCTCTGATCTTTACTATTTCCTTTTTTCTATTCATTTTAGTGTTTGTTGGCTGTTGTTTGTTAAGTTCCTTTAAATGTAAATTTATAATTTTTGTGATATTTCTTTTGTTTCTTGAAGTAGAAATTGTTATGAATTTCCCTCTGAGGACTCTTGTCTCTGTCCCAGAGATTTTGAGTTATTGTGTTCTCATTTTCATTTGTTTCAAAGTATATTTTAATTTATTCCTTAATCTATTGTTAAGTAACATTGTTGTTTAACCTCCATGTGTTTGTGTATTTTTCAGTTTTTTTCCCTTGTGATTAATTTCTGGTTTCATATCATTATGGTTAGAGAAGATGTTTAATATTATGTCAATCCTTTGAAATTTATTGAGACATGTTTTTCTAAGACATATGGTTTTAGAAATTGTTCCATGTGTATTTGAAAAGAATATATATTATGCTTCTTAGGGGTGAAATACTCAGAATATATCAATTAAATTTATCTGATCTAGTGTCATTTATAGTTACTGTTTCCTTGTCACTTTGCTTTACTATACTGTATTATGTATTTTACTATTTATTTTTATATGCTGATTTTTATATAGACTTTATTAGCTAAACCTCTAAAACTTATGTCATTCAAAAATTTGAGCAAGTAGGACTGAAGACATAGATATAAAATCTACTTAAAATTTTCTCCACTAATTCATATCAATTTATATTTAAAAACACATAGTGTTTATGTTTTTGCTACTATTCTTTTTTTTTTTGCTACTATTCTTGATGGTACTTTACATATGTTAATACTCTTAGTAGATGTAGCATTTATTTGTCAAATTCCTTTGCTTCAGACATCATGACTATTTCTAACAGCTATGACATTTATAGAAGATCTTTAATGTTATCTTTAGGTTACAAATTAAGAAACTTAAAAGTTGAGAGTTAGGTATTAAAACAGTATCTTCCAATTATAAAATCCCAGAATAAGGATTTTAATCTGGGATTATATTAGGTTTCAAACCTATGTTTCTTTCACTTTAGCTTATCTCCCTAATGCAGAATTTTTCCTTTACACTACACAGATTTTTAGGACTTACTATATTAGAACTAAATTAGTTGATCATGTCTATAAGAAAACTTGCTGCTACGGTACACAGTTTCCTGTATGTTAAAATGAATATGTCTCTTTTGCTGAATATCAAGACATTTCCATTTAAAAGAGACATACTATTAAACATGTTATTTATTATGTTGGCAGTCATATCTTTAACTAATTGCTTTTGCTGTCTTTTTGTTTCATTTATAGAATGACAGAAAAGACAATGGGGCACCTGGGCAAGTTCCCACATTTTGGGATTCTGTTCTGTGCACAGCTTTTCTGCTGCCATTTTGGAGAAAGAAAGGGTCCTGTGACAATAGTTGTGACAGCAGATGTGCTTTTATGTGGTGCCAGCCCTTTTCTTTCTGTAGAGGTAAGTAATATCTAAGTTGATGCTAAAAAGGCAAAGGGTACCATGCAAATACAGAATATCCTTTCTAAAATTCCTTCTACTTTATTGCAAAGGAAGCTTTACAAAATTTGAATAAATTAATAAACACATTTTATTTAGAAAACGATACTCTCTGATAGTTAAGTAAAAATTCCATGTCAAAACAGGTAGAGAATCAGTAAACAAAATAATCCCCTAGAACCTCTTCTTCAGTGTATCCTTTTCTCATTGGAAATCATGGAAATTATTCTATTTCTTTCTTCATATAGTACTGACACTATTTTGTTTTAGAAATGATAATTAAAAAATAAGGTGTTCTAGGATAGTAGGAAATAAATTGAAAAGCAAAAATGGACACTTTTTAAACATAACTAATATGAAAACAGAAAGAAATTATTGAGTCATGGTGATGTAATGTATAAGATAGTAATATAATTACTAGTGCTCTATTATATATTAAAAAGTTGCTAAAAAAGTAAAGTTCTTAGCACAAGAAAAATGTTATAGCTGTATGTGCTGTATCTTAATATTATGGTCATTTCTCAATATATTTGAATGATTATGTTGTTTACCTGAAACAATTTTATATCAGTCATATCTCAATTTAAAAAAACAAAATAAACAAAATTAAAGGACAGAAATATTAAATTTAAAATGGCATTTATATTAAATGTTATTCATTTTGGACATTTTTGCAATGCTTTGACATTTTTAATGTCAAATTATATACTTTATTGAATATGATCTTTACTAGAATATTAATAAATAGGCCATGTATATTGTCTAATTTGAGAAGATCCAGTAAATTATATCCTTTGTCCCTAAAAATATTTGGGACAAAATGAGAGATGGACATAGAAGTCATAAAAAATCACTAATTCAACAAATATTTACTTAATTCCTACTCATACTTGGTACTTTTAAAGAAACTGGTGATGAAACAGTGAATAAAACAAAAATATATGCACTTGTGGAACTTGTAGTGCACAGAAGGATTAATGTCAAATGCTTTGGAAGACACAGTAATGCACTTCTCAAAGCCTACTTCAAGACCAGACATGCTGTACTGCCCAGCTATGAGAACTGAGGTTCAACGCCAGTCCTAGGCATTGGCTGATGCATGCCTGGATATGCTTCAGCTTTAAAATCAAGTTCACATTCTGCAGAGCAGACACCAGCCATGCCTGAACAATAGCCTAGCCATGTCTCCCCACAGTATGACTGACTCTCTTAATAGACTCATTTGGGATTTACAGAGAGCCTTAACTCTGCATCCGGGGAAGTGTTCCACCTGTCTAATCTTGCAACATTTCTTTCAAAAATCTACTGCACTCCTAATTCAGTGACCATATCCTTTCCTGGAGAGTTATCATGGATGTTGGTAAACAAAGATAAAACATGTTACTGATGTACAAAAGAAAGCCAATAGATAAATGTGGTTTCAGACGTGTGGCCAAAGGAGCTTTTGTACTCTTAACTCGTGAAGTACACAGTCTTATGCATACATACAGTCTCAGACTTTATGGACAATTATAGGGGCATCTCTTACTGACATGTGGAGAATATACACTGAGCAACAGAAAGATAAATAAAATAAATATAATTCCAGATTCATCAGCAGATAAGCTACTTCTTCCATAGGGATGTGTGAGTGAGGGTGGGAGAGATAAGCTATGCTACCCCAGCTGAAATCTATCTGCATGGAAATATGATGTCAGGAGAAATGAGACTATCTGTTTACAAATCCATCAGGTATTATCTTTCCTAATTCAAAATAACACAAAAAGTACAGAAATAGAAAGCCACTTGCCAAATATATACATATATATATATATATATATATATATATATATATATAGAGAGAGAGAGAGAGAGAGAGAGAGAGAGAGAGAGTAAATTTGGGGGCGTGAAATTTTTAATATAAGTAAATTCATTTGAGGATCTATATATTTGAACATCTTCCATGTATCAGCATCGAGTACAAGATATGAAGTACAGTGCCACCTTTGCCTTTATAATATGTCAATCAAATGAGGGAATCAAAAATTTTGGATGATTTCAATGTAGTGTTATCTACATAATGTTTTATTGAGAATACCAATAGGACACTGAGGCAAGCATATTTGTCAGCAATGGGTTGTTGAAAGATTATGCATGGCTTCTAAGAAGAAGTGGTAGTTGACTTGAATCTTGAACAAGAGTAAGATCCAGTCAGATGAATGCAGTAGAAGGTGAAAGATGTAAGGTAACTCTGAGAAAAACAAAATGAGGCTTAAGAAATAGGAGAGACCAGAGAATATTGAGGGATGACAAGTGTTTACAAATGACCAGAGCATGTAGCACACAGGAGGGAGTGTTAAAATATGGGATTATAGTGCAGATAGTGGCCCTTATTCAGGCAAGACCTACTATGTACCAGACAAAGTATTTTGTGAATAAGTAATATCTATGAATACAGCAAATGTCTTCTAGGTCTACAAATGATACCACATGAAAGTGTTCTGACTGGAAAAGGGTATGTTGCTCCTGGGATATAGGAGGTGGCGTTTACTTTACCCTGAGATGGCAGAAGGAAAATACAACCTAAGCAATGAAGTATGAGGAGGGTTTCACCAAGAGAAAGGTAGAGAAGAAAATGCCAAAGAGAGGAAATGGGATGTTCAAAAACCAAAATATGAAAATAACAGGGCGTAACTTAAAAAATGGAGAAAGAACTCTGGAAAATAGACTGTGAAGCAAAGATCTGTGTGAAAATGATATCCTAAGAGAAAATATATATAGTCTATTGACCCTGCAGTAAATATTAATTCCATAGCAATACTTCTAAAATCTGTGACTATCTGAGAATTTCCCTTCCTATTTTACCATGCTAAAAGAACCCAAGAAGGGACAATCACATGACTATTTATATAGAGGTTGGGAGGCTGCTAAATTAGCCCTAATTTGACAGTGATCATATACATACCTCAAATTTCATGACTGTACTTTCATCCAAGTGATTATAGGCATTTTTTAAAGTTATCAAAATACAAATGTCTCTAGTAGTCTATAATATTTTAACTTGACTGATATTTATAGCTGAGAAGTAATAAACTATCCATATTAAATTGAATAGAAACTGAACACAAAAACTTGACATGCAGCACCTGTTCTAATTTGTCAGAGCTGCCTAAGTTTCATTTTTCCTCAGAAAATAGGACTGGTAGTAGGGACACATATGTTGGGCCTGCAAATCATATTAGTGAGGAGACCTCAAATGAGATATGGACTTTTTTGGTGTTTGCAATTTTTTCTTACAGATCTATGAAAATTTTGTTTCAACTTTTAAACTAAATCTTACATGATTTTTCTTAATACCTCAGATTCTAATTTGAAGTTTTGTACAAACATTTATTATGTACATAAGTATTTTCAACTATATGTAATATCTAATAGATATTTTAAATAGAAAATAATGTTAGCTTTTGTATTTCATAAAGGATTATATGCTATGTTTTAATGTAATACACTTAATGGAAATCTAAAATATCATATATAAAGTGGTATGTGAGAAAAAAATAAAATGTAGCAATAGGACAGAAGAAATAAAACACTGCTTTAAAATGTAGTTTTAAAACAACTCTAGTTTAAAAGGAAAACCATTACAAAATATGAAATTGTCAGCATTAACATTTTTGCTCTAAATCAGCCATACTTAATTTTTAATGATGCTTAGAAGAGCAGCAACACAGCCTCTTGTTTTGTTTTGTTTATCTGTTGTTATTTCACCATTACTTTGACAAGTGGAGTTCAAAGGGAGTTCACTCGAAGTTAACCATGTCTTTTAGAGAATGCAAAGCTCACACAGGAAACCACTGGGGACTCTATGTCTCAGTCTAGATATGAAACACGCTTACAGCAATTTGGAATTTTCTATTTCCTGTTCTTCCTCTGGCTCTCCCATTTGTTGGAAACTGTGATCAGATTGCAGAAAGATTACACTTTAACCTACATTTAATCTAAACTAAATAGATATCAGAAGCCATGTTAGGAAATTCAATTTTGTTGTTCTTAAGAGCCGGGTGAGGGGTGGGGTTGTATTCTAGTATATTAAATGTTGCTGAGCAACATAAAATTGTTTTCAATGTAGTTTATATCTGTGAAGGGCAAAAGTAAGTAGTTCCTTCATTTCAAGGGGATACTTTCTATGAAATTTCCTCTGCAGATACCAGCATCTCAGTGGGTAAGAGGTCAAGAGGAATTATAACAAAATGTCTGTTGGAGAAAAATCTTAGGGGAAAAGATATTGCTCCTAAAGTCCTAAAGACATTTCAAAGTCTTAGAATTTCAACCCTGTCCTTTTTAATACAGTGGTTACTTTTTTTTTTAAAGTACAACTTGTTCTTCTTTCCTTTTCAATTGTTTTGATTTCTATTTAAGCCCAGTAACTTTACAATCCATTCTACGCTGATTGTTAATAAGCATTTACAGTTGAACAGACCTGAGTTATACTCTGTTTCTTATTTACAAGCTTCTTAAAGGTCTAGGCAGTTTCATATGACTTTCCTTATGCACCACAATGAAGTAACACAGACTGTGATTTTTTTTGTGATTATATGCATGAGTCACTGTTTTTGTATAGCTCACAATGCCACCTTTAATTTGATTTTTATGTCATTTAGGAATTACTTAGAGCAATATAACTGCAATTAGTGAAAACTGCAAAATGTGTTATGGAATCCTAGAGATCCAATTTGTCACTTATGCTGAGACGTTTCAGGTCTTACAAGAAAACACACAAGTTCCAGGGACTGGTTTTGTTTTGTTTTATAGTTTACATACTACTTTAAGAAAAATCAAATAACACATGTTGCAAATAAAAACAATGATAGGAAATATTAGGAAAACATGTAATTACACAAAGACTGCCATGACTGTAAAGTGAAATTTTTCCCTTTTTAACTGTTGGCATTTTCCCCCTTCTTTTTTGAACAAGTACTTGAAGTGAAATGTTAATAAAATTTAATTAACTGCACAATGAACTGCCTTTATCATCTACTTTTGAATAGTTTCTTTTATACACATTTTTTCCTTTGTTTTAAACAAGGAAAGCAATTAATCTTCCCTTTAAAATTAAAAAAAAGGTGTACAAAAGCTTTGAAGTACTGTATGGTAGAGGGTTGTAGGGATTACTGACTTCTTGTTGTTGTTAATGGAACAACCCACTTCTACACTGACACTTGCAAGAGGCTCCTGTTTGGGTCGTTGGAAGCCAATTCATGGCTGCATTTCTGGAGAGTACATAAAACTAACATTGTTATGTAGTTTTACTGACAGAAGCGCACTCATGCAAAGCAAGATGGATGGGATGTCAGCTTTCTCTATCATGGGATCTCCATTTAGTGACCCAGATGAGGACTGAGAGAACTTGTCACACAAGCATGATAGGGCCAGATAGGGCTTTAAATGGAGCTCCAAATCTCATATAGATCTGAAGTTGCTGCTAGAGCACAAAATTTGTCATAAAAGACTTGTCAGTGCAGAGTTCATTAAGGTAAAGGATGATAGTACTTTATCTGGACACAAGTGAGCTCTCCTGCGGCCTGAGCTTCTGTCACAAGAGAGTCCAGTTTTGTTTTGTTTCTCTTCTTGATGGTCTTTTAAAATGATTTCATTAAGTTTCTCCTTGTTCTTTAATCCTAACTCAAACATTTCTTACAGCATTTGCTCCCAATTTTACTCCTTTGTTAAATTTGGAGGTGTGTTTGTGATGTCAATTCACAGCCACTTGGGACTTGACTGAGCCTGGAGGTTAGGTGTTAAAGCTCCCAGGGCAGAATTGTGGCACTTAAGGTGAAAGACAAGGTTCTTAATCACTTGTACAATGACTGACAGGCTAGGAATTTCATGGCCACCACTGAATTTTCTTTTACTCAGAATGCAGAGATCAATAAAGGTATTCAGCAACACCAAGCTGCCTGGGGTTTAACTGAAATCCCAAGGTGACAAAGTCACAAAAGGTAAAATGCTCAACTGCAAGTAGGTTTACATGAAGTTAAATATGTTGCTTAAATATATATCATTTGATAACAATCCATTACTGTTCATTTCAGCATAATTCAGATTTATTGTATCTTCAAAGACCATAAAAGTTTTTTGGCTTGTTAGCATTTTTCTTTCTTTTTTAAGTCCAGAAACCTACTGTGAGATCCTAAAGAGCACAGCTCCTATTATTCTCACTTTACAGATGAGGACAACAAAGCAAATACTAGTTATTTTTTCTTGTTTTAGAATGTAAGAAAATGGTGACTGGTTTACTTTGTACTCCCAATTGCAGGCTTAATGTATTTACTTTATCTATATATATAAAAGCTTAAGTGACCAGCAGGTTGCTGTGATGAGCACTGACCTCCAAGGGGCAGAGACTCAATGCAGGGGCTGCCCCTGGTGGTCAGTGAGCTCCCACAGCCAACCTTCTGCTGCTGGCCAACCTCCCACATCCCTCCCTCCAGTCAGCCAACCTCCTGTAATCACTCCCCAATGCTAGTCGGCCCCAATCAGGACTGGGCAAGCTCAGATCACTGGCCAGGCCAAGGGACCCCATCTGTGCACAAATTTGTGCAACAGGCCTCTAGTAATATGATAAAATATTAAATGATAAATCATAAGTGTGGTTTTTCTTCTTCAGCTACTATAAGTGCTGCCAGATGTCAGCCCGCAGCAATGGCCTTCTTCCAGAAATTGGTCCTTCCCTGTGTAACCAGCATCGAATGAATGGATGCAGGGAAGAGAGTAGCCCCAGCTCAATATCTTTAAAGTGTCACTTTAGCTGTAAAGTATACCATGGACCAGCTGAAATTTTTGTTGAGATTATATAGCAGTGTGACTTCTTGCTCTGCCCTATTCTGATTTCCTCATCCTGTTACCTTCCCTCCTGTACTCACATTTACTTTCCAGTAAAACTGACTTGTAACATCAAATTTAGAGCTTGTGCAAATGAGGGTTGAGGTTCACCAATATTTAACCCTTCTACTTTTCCTCTCAATATTTCTAATGTACATTAATTTCTTTCTTTTAGAATATTGAATTTAAATAGCTTTTGAAGTAAATAGTATATGAAAATAATACAATCAATGTGCAAGTAGGCAAATTATTTGTTTTCTTTATGTTATTTTGAGTAGTAATTAACAATGACCTTTTAAGGCAATCGTATTAAGTGCATATTTGAAAAGATCAAGTAGCCTCACTCCTTAGATAGAACCTCCAACTTAGATTTTATGCTAAAGCCATAAACTTGGCTCTTTCTTCATGTGTCTGATCACCTAGTAAGATTGTTCCTTCTATCAGATGCCCATTATTAAATGTTTATTAACTCACAATCTAGTGCAATGTATCAGCTTTAGCTAGGAATGGATCTCTCTCTAACACCCTTCTTATTATTGGCAGAATTCATTTTTTTGCAGAGGTAGAATTCATTTTCAGTTTGCTCCCAGAAAGTCGGAGAGAGAGAGAGCGAGATAAGGGAGAGAAAGAGAGAGATGCCCTGCTTCCAGACTCTGAATCTTAGATCCTCTAAAAAAAATAAATAAATAGCTCTCCTGATTAGGACAGACCCACTTAGGATAATCTTTCTTTTGGTTAATTTAAAGCAAGTTGGACAGATGGACAGATACTTAAATTACATCATTGAAATCCCTTTACTGTTGCTATTTTCTGTTGGTTAGAAGCAAGTTACAGATCCTATCACTCTCAAGTTAAGAGGATTAAAAGTAAGTTAGGATCATTGATAGTCATCTGAGAATTTTGCCTACTATATGAAATAAAATCATACTTATTTTAAAGCCAGGAGCAGTATTTTTTCTTCTTTCCTTAGATTTTTTTAATGCTCTCCCTAGGATACTTTTTTCCATTTATTTTTAGAGAGAGTAAAATGAGGGAGTAAGAAGAAGAGAGAGTAAGAAACACTGATGTAAGAAAGTCACATTGTTTGGCTGTCTCCCACACTGACCCTGACTGGAGCCAATGATTAAACCTGTAACCCAGGTATGTGCCCTTGACAAAGAATTGAACCATGATCTTTCAGTGCATTGGATGGGCCAACACTAACAACAAGTCACACTTGCCAGGGTTAGGAGCAGTAAATTTTGAGGTTACAAATTATGATAAGGTTTTTAAATCTGATTTTTTTTTATTATAGGTAACTACAATTTAACAAAAGGAATGCACATTTCAGCTAAAAAAGAGTCTCAAGATTTGGATTTTATTACTCTGATATTGGAGCCTAACTAATTATTAGCCCAGGTTTTCATTACTTGACTCTTTGACTTCCTGTTCCAACTCTTACGTGATTCTACTGCCAGAGAATGCAGTGTCCCAAACATGCTTCCTAGAGTAAGACATTCAGCTTGTTTCTGGGTCTCATACTTCTCTAATATTCTATTTTCTCTTAACTAGCTTTGGATATTGCTAGCTCAGTCAATCATTCCTTCCTAGAGAATACTAATAGTTTCTTTCTTTTTCCTTCTTTGAAATGGCAATATATGTGTACTTGTAGATCTTAGACTTTAGTCCTAAGATCACCCTAGAGAGGGTGAGGAATATTTTAATAAATGTACCATTGTTCTTGGGTTTGAACACATGACTGATTTTGGCCAAAAGAAAGTTATTGGATGTAATAGAAGCAGAGGTCTTTGGATTGGCCTCTTGATATCCTACCATTCATCATGAGAAGAATTTGCATTGAGTAGACACGGAGCTAAGAAGGATGAGAGCCAGTCTAAACTCAACCCATACCATAAAGCCAGGTCAATGTGGTTGGCACACACCTTGAGTAGAGCCACCAGGCAGAATAAAGGCTAGATTGGCTTAACCATAACTAACTTATAATCAGGTCAAGTGAGCATGAGAATAAAAGTGTGTAATGTAAGCCACTGAATTTTGAAAGTGTTTGTTAGGCATTATTATTGCAGCATGGTTGAATAAAACTAAATCAGCTATGTATGAATTGACATATATCTACATGAAGTGTATTTAATATGTTAAATAGATTATAATATAGAAAAAAAGGGATACTCATGGCTTAATGAATAGATAATCTTGTCCCTCAGACAATTTTATTAACGTATCAAATCTGCACTCAGGTCTTACTTTTTCTGTGACTATTCCTCCAGTTTTTTGCTAGACACTTCTTTGGACCCATTAAAGATTTATTAATTTGCTACTTCTATTAGATTTGCATATATTATGTGTATTCAGTTAGGCTGGATTTCTTCCTGTGCTTGTGGTTAAACATGATAGAGGGGTTAATATTATCATTTCCTACCATTGTTCTCTAGTAGGGCACTATTGCAATAAGTATTAATTATGCATTAGTTCATTAAATATTTCAGAGCCTAACATGGACAAGGTTCCATGCCTAATTCAGTATCACCACTTACTCTTCTCTGATAATTGAACTTAACAACTCAAACTTATTGTTAGTGATCATAGACCCACTTGTAGAGTAGATTTTGTTAATGCATATAAGATATTTTCAAATACTATACATATGTACAAAATAATTTAATATAATAAAGACAAAATATTTAAAGGTTGTTGTTAGCATAATTTTATATAATAAAGAGGTAATATTCAAATTGACCCTCATGCCATCATGTCACAAGATGGTCACCTGACATCATCATAAGATAGCTTCTATAAGATGGCTGACCCCATGTCATCATAAGACAGCCACCACAAGATGGCCATTCCCACATTGTCACAAGATGGCCTTCAGGGGAGGGCAGTTGGATGCAACTATATCTGCAGGGGAGGGCAGTTGGAAATGATCAGGCAAGCAGGGGAGGGAAGTTGGGGGCAATCGGGCTGTCAGGGGAACAGTTAGGTGTCAATTATGCCAGCAGGGGAGTGGTTAGATGTCAATCAGGTGGTCAGAGGAGTGGGTAGGGGCAATCAAGCAGGTGAGTTGTTAGGAGCCAGCAGTTGTTAGGAGCTGGATTGTGAGAGGGATCCCAGATCGGAGAAGGTACAGGCTGGGTTGAGGGACACTCCAACTTCCCAGTACACAAATTTTTGCACCAGAACTCTAGTCAATAACAAAGGTAAATTAAAATGATAAAATGACTAATGAAAATTGAAATATAACAAAGATAACATGTATTATGTATTTTTCTAGTCCAGGTACTTTTCAAAACACTTTACATGTATTAGGTCACTTAATTCTTAGAGTCCTCTGTGATGTTATTAATATCACTATCTTCATGAAGCTCAATAAAATTGCTTAAAAACATAAAATGAATGTTATGGAGCCAGTTAAAATCCTATTCTACAACAGGAACAAAAAATGCATATGTAGAATGTATGTGTTATAAAGGTATCATATAACATACTAATGAAGAATTTAGATTTTAAAAACAGGCTGCTTAGTTACAAATTTTAGTTTTTATTATTTGTTGAGTAATGTGAGCAATTTATACCAATTAACCTCAGTAAAATTGAGAATTGCATTATTTACCTAAGTTCTATGTAAAATTAAATAAGATATAAACACTTTTAGAAGAATATCTAGCAAATAAAGAAAGGTTAAATAATTCCAGAAATTACTATTATTTCATGTTTTACCCAAAATTAATTGTGTGAATCAATTGTCTTTATAGACACTACATGCAGGAAATAAATAGACATGCTTATCTGATAAATTAACCAATTATAGAGCAGTGCTTGCCAAGTACAGCCCTTGTGAATTTCATTGTAGGGTATACTCCTGAAACCAAGACTATACTCTCTGGCCATAGAATTTCATACGTTAGACATGTTTTTACTAATTATCATACTACTCTATTGTTCTTCAGTTTCATTTGTTCTCATGGATAATGATTGTACAAAAAAAAATGAACTTACTTTGTACAAACACTGTTCTCGGTGTAATCAAAAATCTTTGTGGTAGTGGGAAAATGATAAAATGACTTACCCAAAGGTAAAAGAAATAGATATGAATCATAGAATCTGTTGTACTTATCTTCTTAAGAAGTTCAATCCTAATTCAGATTCCTCAAAGTAAATTTTAAAATTAATTTATTTATTTTTACAATGGTTTTAAGTTTTTAAAAAAAAGTTAGCAAAAACTACAGTTTTCAAGTAGCCTTCCCTCTTCACCCTCTATTTGCTACCTCAACTCACCCCCATACAGTTTTGCTGATTATTGACAACTTTGCATTATTATAGTACATTTCTTAAAATTGATGAAGTTATATATATGGTTTTCTTTTTTATTATGATGTAAAGTAGTACATATGTTTCATTTCCCTCCATTGACCTCCCCCTGACCTCTCCTACCTCCTGGAACATGTTCTCAACTCCCACCACCAGTCCATTAGTTATGCTTATATGCATGCATGCAACTCCCTTGGTTGTTCTCTGATATGCACCTCCCCCCTACAGCCCTCCCCTGCCTTCCTGCTCAAGTTTGACAGTCTGTTTCTATGTCTCTATATCTATTTTGTCCATCAGTTTATGTTCATTATATTCCACAAATGAGTGAGATCATGTGATATTTATCTTTCCTTGACTGATATATTTCACTTAGCATAATGCTCTCCAGTTCCATCTATGCTGCTGCAAATGGTAGGAATTCCTTCTTTTTTTATAGCAGCACAGTATTCCATTTGTAGATGTACACAGTATTCTAATCCACTCATTTGCTGATGGGCACTTAGGCTGTCTCCAAATCTTAGCTATTAAACATATATCCATTCTGATTGGAATATATAATATTGATATATTATTATTAAAGTTCATGTTTATAAATAGGTTTGCTTTTTGTGTTGTGCATTGTAAAGATTTTGCCAACTGTATAATGGTATATATCTAGAATTATAATATAATAAAGAATAGTATTCTATCTAATAAGAATAATATGCAAATTGACCATACCTCCAGTAACCCAAAGCCATGCCCACCAGCCACGCCCACCAGCCAATCAGAGAGAGCATGCAAATTAACCCAGCCAAGATAGCTGCAGCCACAGAGACAAGAGGAAGGAGGCTTGGGTTGCCCCTAGTGATGGAGGAAGCCAAGTGCCTAGGCCTCCACTTAAGGCAACAAAGTTTCAATGGCTAAACAGCAGAAAGCTTAGCTCTGCTCCAGGCTACAAAGTTTTAATTGTAGAAGATAAATAAATCCCAGATACCAGGGTCTTCACTTGAGTCCCTAGGGGGTGTGGCTGGCCTGCAAACCACCACAGGTCCCTTGCCCAGGCTACCCTATGCCCCAAGAGAATACTCACCCTGATCCAGGACATCCTTCAGGGCAAATCAGCTGGACCCCACCCATGCACCAGGCCTATATCCTATCTAATAAGAGTAATATGCAGATTGACCATCACTCCAACACACAAGATCCCATGTGGACAAAAGATCCTGCCTCCATGTGGACACAAGATGGCCACCACAAAATGGCCAGCAGGGGAGGGCAGTTGGGGGTGACCGGGCTTGCAGGAAAGAGCAGTTGTCGGGGGAGGAGGGGAAAGGAAGATCTAGGCCTGCAGGAGAAGGCAGTTAGGGGAGACCAGGCCCACAGTGTAGGGTAGTTAGGAGCAAACAGTCTGGCAGGGGAGCAGTTAGGCATCAATCAGGCTGTCAGGGGAGTGATTAGGTGGTGATCAGGCTGGCAGGCAGAAGCAGTTAGAGGCAATCAGGAAGGCAGGCAGGTGAGCAGTTGAGAGCCAGCAGTCCTGAATTGTGAGAGGGATGTCTGACTGCCCATTTAGACCTGATCCTACCTGGGCAGTTGGACATCCATCAAGGGGTCCCAGATTGTAGAGGGAACATGCTGGACTTAAGAACACCCCTGCCCCCCCCCACACACACACATAGCCTGTGCACAAATTTTGTGCATGGGGCCTCTAGTAATCACTATAAAAATCCTCTGGTCTTTACTTATTCCTACTTCCCTCACTCTCCCCAAATAGGGCAAATACTGATCTTCTTATTGTCACTAAGGAGTTTTTGTTTTCTTTTTCATAAGTCTTACAGTTGGAATCATGCAGCATGTAGCCTTTCAGATTTGCTTGTTTACCTTAACAATATATATATATCTTTCGATGGCTTGGCATCTTAATTTTTTATCACTGTAAAATATCCCATTATGGTTATACTACAATTTATCCATTCATCTTACTAAGAAATTTAGGTTGTTTTCATGTTTGGGCAAGTATGAATAAATCTGCTATTCATATTTGAGTATAAAATTTTGTTGGGAGATACATTTGCAGTTCATTTGAGTAACTACTTAGGAATGTGATTGGCAGATTTTATGTTAAGATGTTTAGCTTTGTAAATAACTAACAAACTGTTTTCTGAAGTGGCTGTGCCATTTTGCATTCCCACCAAACTGAATGTGTGATCTTGCTGTTCTGCTTCCTCACAAGCATTTGGTGTTGTCAGTGTTTTGGAGTTAGCCTTTCTAATGGGTGTCTAGTGATATCTCATTGCATTAATTTGCACTTCTTTAATGATGTATGTGAAGTATTTTTTTCCTATGTTTATTTGCTATCTGTATATCTTCTTTGGTAAATTATCTGTTCAAATTTTTTGTCTAATATTAGCTTGTAATTTTGCTTTCTTATTGTTGAGTTTTAAGAGTTTTTTTTAATCTTTTGGATAATAGTCCTTTATTAGATATATCTTTTGTGAAAGTTGTTTTCCAGCCTGTAATTTGACTTTCATTCTCTTAGCAATGCCTTTTATGGAGCACACATATTCAATTTTGATAAAATCCAACTTATTCTTTTCTTCATAGATCATGTACTTTTTGTGTGAGTTGTATTTCAAAAAGTCATCATCAAACTTCATCTAGATTTTTCTCTGGTACTACCTTCTAAATTTATAATTTTATATTGTTTAGGTCTATGAACCATCTGGGTTAATATATGGAAACTCTAATATCTATAACTAGAGGCCTGGTGCACAAAATTCATGTAGTGTGGGGGAGGGGGAACGGTGGTTGTCTCTCAGCACAGTCTGTACCCTCTCCAATCTGGGACCCTTTGGGGAATGCCCAACTGCTGGTTTAGGCCTGATCCCTGTGGGATATCTCTCTCACAATCTGGGACTGCTGGCTCCTAATCACTCACCTGCCTACCAGCCCCTAAAAAATCTTCTGCAAGCCTGATCAATGCCTAATTGCTCCCCTGATGGCCTGATTGCCCTCCCCTGCTGGCCTGATCACCCCCAACTGCCTTTCCCTGGCAGCTCAGTAACACCCAACAACCCTCCCCTGCAGGCCTGGTTGCCCCAATTGCCCTTCTTTGCTGACCTGGTCACCCCTAAACTGCCTTCTCCTGCTGGAATGATCACCTACAAACTGCCCTCTACTGACAGCCATCTTGTGGCAGACATCTTGAACCACATGGGGATGGCCATCCTGTGCAAGGGCATGAGGGTCAATTTGCATATTACCTTTTTATTATGTAGCATTTGATAACCTTCTACATTAAATTTCCTTGATACTTTCAAACTGAATTTTAAAACTAAGTATATACTACCATTTAAGTTAATCCTCATAAAATATTCTTTAAATGTGGTGAATGTCCATCTAGATATTTTGTATAATGTCAAATGGATATAAGATAATTTAATTTCTATAACATTTTTTTAAATATGGGAGAAGCATGGATGCTTCAATATACAGTATTGGTGGCAATTACTAGTCCTGTGGGAGAAAATCAAACATACACCAAAGTAAATTCTGAAAATATTAGTTATGTGTAAATTTTAAATAATGAGAATAATCTCCAATCAACTTAGATTAATTATGGAAAATATGTTATATTGCATTTTTATAAATTGTACCCCATAATTATGAATTAAGCATTCACTATTTATCAAAATCTTATGGTGTATGATTTGTTGTACTAAAAAGGCCAGTGAAATTAATAATATTTAAGAAAGAGAAAATAAAGTATGCTTTCTAATAAAATTTGTAAGCTATTGAGAGAAACAATCATTAATTTAAAACCTCCAAAATATATTTTTTCAGAAATTAAATTTCAAAAGCATTCACAGAGAAAGAACAAATATAGCTATATTTTGTTTGATTTTTCATTTTTATACAATTAAATTCTCTATCAAGTCTCTATGATTTTTAATGCAGGACAATTAACTACTTATATCAGAGTAAATCCAATTATTTTTTTGTTTTGTTTTGTTTTGTTTTTCTTGAATCAATTTCAAGGGTTGCAGTTTTACATTCTCCTTCCATTGAAGAATATTTTTAGATGGGAACACAAGGGAGCTTCCCTCTTATCCTTTGGGAATCAACCATCCTATCTAATAAAAGAGTGATATGCAAATTAACCATCACTCTACTACACCCACAAGCCACACCCACAACCCAATCAGGAATAAGTATTCAAATTAACCCCAACCAAGATGGCTGTGGCCACAGAGCAAGCAGGAGGGAGGCTTGGGTTTCCCCCTGTGATGGAGGAAGCCAAGCTTACCACACATCCTGGTGGGCTTAGGCATTCACTCCAGGCTACAAAGTTTCAATTATAGAAGATAAATAAATCCCCGATACCAGCGCCTCCATTTGGGTTGTTGGGGAGTGTGGCTGGCTGGCAAACCACCACAGGCCCCTTGCCCAGGCTGCCCCATGCCCCAAGTCAACCCCTACCCTGATGCAGGACACCCTTCAAGCAAAACCAGCTGTCCCCCACCCATTCACCAGGCCTCTATCTTGTCTAATAAAAGAGTAATATGCAGATTGACCATCTCTCCAACACACAAGATGGCTTCCCCCATGTGGTCAAAGATACTACCCCCATGTGGACACAAGATGGCCACCACCAGATGGTCAGCAGGAGAAGGCAGTTGGGAGGGAGCAGGCCTGCAAGGGAGAGCAGTTGTGGGTGATCATGCAGCAGGGGAGGGCATTTGGGAGGAACCAGATCTGCAAGGGAGGGCAGTTGGGGGCAATCAAGTTTGCAGGGGAAAGTAGTTAGGGGCAAACAGGCTGGCAGGGGAGCAGTTAGGCATCAGTCACGCTGGCAGGTTAGGGGGAGTGTTAGGGGGAGATCAGGCTGACAAGCAGAAGTGGTTAGGGGCAATCAGTAAGGCAGGCAGGTGAGCAGTTGGGATCCAGCAGTCCTGAATTGTGAGAGGGATGTCTGACTGCCCAGGATTGGGAATAAATGGGCAGTTGGACATCCCTAAAGAGGTTCCAGATTGAAGAGGGTGCAGGCTGGGCTGAGGGAGAATCGTCCCCACCATGCACAATTTTCATGCACTGAGCCTCTAGTTACCTATACTCCTTTATTTGTCTCATCAGCTCTGGTACTTGCTGAGCTCTACCCATGTCTCAATTTGATTTCCATATTGACATTCTCTCCCCCATCTTCTATTGATGTCTTGAAGCTTTTGAGCTTTATAGAACATTGAGATGAAACAAAGGAGGCCAGCAAAACAAACGAAAAAAAAAAAAAGAAAGAAAATACATATTAAGAAGAAGGAGGTTAGAAGCATGTAACAAAGGAGCCTCTTCCTCACTGAGGAAACAAGAAAAATTTCCCTGGAAAATTTGTGCTAGAAGTGCCATATTAAAAATGAGCATCCTCTACCCCAAGGATGAGAGGGAAAGGAGATATGTAGCATTCTAAGGGGGAAGAAACTATGGCACATGCAAAGAAAAGAAGAAGCGTCCTTGGGTTTGGAATTGAGTTTGCAATATGAGAGTGGGATTATCTATGAGTAACCTGAGAATATATGTTTCCACATTACCTTTATTTTTTTAAATATATTTTTATTGATTTCAGAGAGAAGGGGGGGGGGAAGAGAGAGATGGGACATCAATGATGAGAGAGAATCATTGATTGGCTGTCTCCTGCATGCCTACATGCCCAATCTTGTGATGGAGCCCACAACCTGGCATGTGCCCTTGGCCAGAATCGAATCCAGGACCCTCCATCTGAAATCCAACACTCTATCCACTGAGTCAAACTAGCTAAGGCTACATTTCCTTTAGCAACCTTCTAAAGAAGATCAACACTTTTATATCAAATTAATCCAAATTAATCTTTTGTCTTTCTTGTCTCTTCAACAATAACTATTCATTGTTATGAATAATTGGTTCCAACTTTCAGATGTTGACAAATACTTGTTGGTAATACTCTCTCATGGAAGGTTAATTTCTATAAAAAGGTCTTTTCCAAAGCATAATATTTAGTCTTCAAATTATCAGTGGTTTTTCTGAAAATGTGATTCAAAGACATCAATTTATGAAGTTCCAAGGTTCCCAAATATATACCTTGTAAACCAGAAAAAAACAACACTTGAGCATCACTTATTGTTGCTTTTCTACATTAATGACATAAACATAGCCCTAGCAGTCCCATAATATGACACTAGCAAATCATCAACATCAGAATGCATTAGGTGGCTAGCCATAAAAAAAAGAAAAAAATCATCTCATTAAGAACTATTGCATAATAGTGACCAACGTATAACATCCTCAGTGATTGTTTATGCTTTCCTATGACTGGCAAAGTATTTTGGAACTAATAACTTATATTTCCCTAAAAATATGTTAAGTATATTGTCTTTCAGTTGAAAATAGTAAAAACCAAACAAAAAAAAAATATTTTTTTTCTCTTTCTAAGTATCCTAATGATCAGTTTTTAGAAAATTGATGCTTTGCCATGCTGTGTAAGCAATCATGACTAGAAAGAGTTAAGACAATAAAATATAAAATTTATTCCAAGAAGGATTCTGTGCATTGGAAAACTGTACCTTTTAAAAAGTGTGAACATAAAAAATCCTTTGTAACTCTTAATTACCTTAGTTTGAACTTAACACTTTCCTTGGTTTCCTTATTCCTGCTAAAGTCTCTCAGAAGCTGAAATACTAGTATATCATAATTAGTAGTCTTATTCATGCATTTCATATGTTTTCATTCTGTGAATAAAGCCTTAAAATTCCTAATTAGATGAGTAGAGTCTTTCTAAGTAGTGAATTTGGAATGGATCTTCTATTTAAGATGGCATTACAATTCTTAATAATAATATTAGCAATAATCACATTACTAAATACCACCATGTGACTCTTTTTAGAAACATCAAATAGACTAACTTTTATAATTTTTTTCTACTTAAAAACATTTATATTTTTACTGCCAACCATAATAGGCCATGAATTTGAAACATCTCATTTCTAGGACCGATGCCTTCATGTCATTATAATCTCCTGTCCTTGTCCATAATAAATGTTTTCTTGTGGGAGCCACATGGCACTCCAAGCTGCCTGCAGTCTTTCCACGAGGCAAATAATTAGCCACAGAAATAATTCATTTCCAGATGGAATTTAAATTAGCTACATTTCACATGCATCTCTCTATGAGGATATAAGTTAAGTAACACTGCTTCAGTTTGGATTTAATTCTGAGCTTTCATTTATTGCTTTACACATGAAAAATGGTCTTATTTTGGGGTCAGACGGATTCTTCCACATTCACTGATTTTGTCTTTAAAATATATTAAAGTAAGTTACTTATACTGGACTTTTAAAGACAAAAAGCTTATAAGATTATTGGACCATTATTAAATAATTATATTTAACAAGTAGTCAAATTAAAGATGTAAATATGAATCATAGATATAGGTAAACTTTCAAGTGAGATGATTTTCCTCTCTCCTATTTGTAGACTAATTTGGTATCTAACTCTATTTCTTTTTACTGCTTTATGAGGGTCTATATTTTTCTTATCTCATCTACTAACTAAATTGATCTTACCTTTTGTAGAGCATCTACCAAGGAAAGAATGTATTGCAGACCACTTAAAAACTTACTCTGAAGGTGGTTCATCAGGTTTTGTTTTTGTTTTTTTGCTGTGATTACCAGATTTGCAATGTTTGATCAAATCTTTAAGAACCCATTGGTCTCCTATTTTTTTTTCTTTCTTCCTTTTAAGCTATTCCTTTTCTACTTCTCAGACATAATTTTCCCACCCTTTACTATCTGTACACCATGCACTCTTTTACTACCTTTATTTCTGTTGCCAATGAGTTCTTATATTCCGCTCAGCTGCTTTAGGCCCTATATCATGAATGTGACTACTTTTTTTTATTATATCACCAGCTTCTTTGTTGGGGAAATACTCCCTTTATGGTGCATTTGGATACCTTATGTCTTCCCAAAGCTTCCTCTCTGTCCTTCACTATTCTAGGAAATAGTATTTATCTAGCCCACTAGAAAATCTATGTGTTTTGGGTAGAAAATAGCTAACTTCTATGCAGTTCCATAAGACAGTTCTCATCAAGAAACTAAGAAAAACCTGTACTTACACACTTTCTGTTTCTCTAAATCAAAGTAGCCATATATCAAAGGCTGCGGGCTGGCAGAGTAAAGGAAAACATTCTCTCAGCAATTTTATCTTTAACTCACTACTGTCCATCAAATGTGAGTTATATAATTATAATGGAAGCTATAACAAAATGGAAAAATCACAAGTATATTAGAATAATGCATATTAAACTAAACTTTATTTTTAAAATTCCATATTTTCTGTTATACTTTCATTAACTTTCTTTTGGTTCAATTTCATTGAGTGTGTGTGGGTATTTTTTGTTTTTATTTTTATTTTTGCTTTTATCTTAGATGAACCTTCAGGTAAGATAGTGCTAAATGTCTCAATAACCATCACAGGATGTTGAAATAATTAAAAAAACAAATTTCATGAAGAGAGCTGCAATTACCACACAAGGAATATATTACTGTTAGTAAAGAAAATATAATAAAAAAATCTTATTGCCTGCCTGCCTTCCTTTCTTACTCTTCCTTTTCTTTTCTTTTTTTTTCTTTGCTTATAAGTGTGAGAGTCATTAATTTTGTTCATAATACCTTCCTCCAATGCAGGCTCATGCCGAGGAGAGTGGCTCAGCTCCATCTCTGCAGAATTTAGCATTGGTTCTAAGACTTGTCTTGACCATGCTTAACTTCTGGATGTAACTTGAAGAGCCAATGGGATGATTTTCCATGTAATTTTCTCTCTATTAATGCAGCAGAGAACAGAACTATCAAAAATGGTAGCTTTTCCATGAGTCCAGGCCAGGGAATGATGAAGCAAAGGCTCCAATTGACTTAAAATTCAATGTAAATGTTAAAAGAAGAAAATTAAAATAACCCATAATGCAAACACCACAGATAATTATTACCATATATATCCCATACAAAGAATAACAACAAAATGACTTACTCTTTTACTTAATAAAAACATCTTTCCAATGAATTAAATATTCTTTTATAATATTAATAAAGGTCTTACTTCATATAAATATATTATCTTATATTTTAATTATTTATACTTTGTTTTTGTTTAAATCTATTTGAGTTTTTCAAACATTTGTAATAATGAGTAACTTTTGATAAGCATACTACTTTCAAAATATTTATGCAAGAAATAGTTATTTTTTCTGAGGTTAAATTTCTACATTTGGAATTTTTGTGTCAATGTATAAGCAAAATGTTTTCTTTTATATAAATGCATTTTCAAAAAAAAGTTGGCCTTATGTTATCTACATGAGGTTCTAAGTTTTTCTATACTTTGCTAAAACCACAAATTACTTTTCCTTAACTATCACCAATTATAGTGGTAAAAAGTTTTAGATTGTTAAATTTTTAAAAATAATGGTTAATATATGCATTTTGACATTTTTACTTCTCTCCTATTTTGTATTCTCTACAAGGTATTGTTGCACAAAAACAGAAAAAAAATCAAACAACGCTTAGAGAGTTTGGAATTATACTTTTAAAAAATATATATATTTTATTGATTTTTTTACAAAGAGGAAGGGAGAGAGATAGAGAGCTAAAAACATCGATGAGAGAGAAACATCAATCAGCTGATCCTGAACACTCCTGACTGGGGATGTACCCAGAACCAAGGTACATGCCCTTGACCAGAATTGAACCTGGGACCTTTCACTCCTCAGGCCAACACTCTATCCACTGAGCCAAACCAGTTTCAGCTACACTTTTTTAAATATTCACTGGTAGGCTTAGAGAAAAATGAATTCAAATTCTAAGCAGAGCTACAAGCAAAACTTCCCTTTTTATTAAAGAGTCAGCCCTTTGTGCTCTTGGTGGTTATCTCGCTGGTGGCCTTGAAAATAACACAGTTCTATCCAATTAAAAAATACACCTGGCATGGCAAGAGAGTATGAGCATATCTAGTCCATGGTCTAAAAGGTCAGACAGCTAAGTTTATCTTCCTTATTATTCAAGGAGGCTAGAAAACAAAGCTATTTCTTTCTTTCTTTCTTTCTTTCTTTCTTTCTTTCTTTCTTTCTTTCTTTCTTTCTTTCTTTCTTTCTTTCTTCCTTTCTTTCTTTCTTTCTTTCTTTCTTTCTTTCTTTCTTTCTTTCTTTCTTTCTTTCTTTTTCAGAATAAGGGGCTGTTTAAAAAATAGCAGAGTTGACTTTACAGAATAAGGGATTATCTAAATAGCAGAGAATTTCAAACAGTAGTTTTACAAAATAGAGATTAGCCTTCTCAGTATGATAAAACCATAAACATTTGTGTTATATTTTGGCAAGTATAATAACATGTAACACTATTTTCCTAGGGAGAGCCAGTAAGAGGAAACTTTCTTCTTTTTGGAAAGAAAATGTTAAACTAGTCTGGAAATAAATATATTTAATCGTATAATATGTATGTTAATGTAATATAGACAGTCAACTTCTCCCTTTAGGCTACAAAAATAAGATACAATATAAATTGTATTTTCACTAACATATCTTTAATTGTCTTTGAGAGATATTCTAAGGACAAAAATGTGCTTGTTGATAGTGTCATTTTTTTATTTGATCAAAACTGGTATTAAGTTTATCAAAGCAAAATGAATGTTTAATTTATTCACAATAAATGTGTTTTAATGTTTAATTATTGAATTTTAGTAATGTGGAACTATTTTCTCCCCAAAGAATAGAATCACCACCATAAAACTACAAGTGTCATTTAATTAAATTCAAAGTAGCCCATTTTCATAATACCATTAGGCATAGAATCAAACCCATCATCAGAAAAACTAAATTCTAACAATGAGTTTTAGAAATCTGGCTGATAATTATATGATTCTTTTTTATGTATGAATATAATTGAAATAGAAAATGTAAGTTTGAGGAAAATAAAAAGAAAATTGAGGTAAATTTGGGTAAATTGCAATGTATTTGCAAAGCTGTTTTGAGCAAGATAAATGAAACAAAAACACAAGTCATCCAAAACTTTGTTTGAACCATGAATAGAAGAAAAAAAGAGCAAGAGACTCTTACATATTATGAAACATAGCCACATCTCAAGTCTGTATCTTCATCTAAAGATCACAACCTCCAAAACAAAATCAAATTCTTAGTAGCTATTTATTTGAGATAATCAAATTCCATGAGTGGAAGCTAGGCATGCCAAAATGTTTATATAGAGATATAAATATTTATACAATCTTTTCTTTCTCAATCACTTTTTTTTTCATGCAGTAGAGCTACATTAACATTTGTCATACTTTGCATCCCTAAAAATCAATTCCCAAGCCCTGGTCTAGCAAATCTCTTGCTTCTTCCATCTTTATCTCTGCTGATTCTGTGCTAAAATGGCAGAAATAAGTTGTTTCTCAAAAAAGGATTTGCCTCATATTTAAGTAGGGGAAGAAAATGATTTGGCCAAGCCAGAATCCTCTTTTGCAGGAAAGGCATTTAATAATGGCTGTTCTGTACAAGCACATATTCCTTTAACTGGGAAAGGGGACAATTACAATTTCATATTCAAGGAGATCTCTAAACATTTTTATATAAAAAGGTAGACTTAATAATTTATATACTACCTACAGAGTCCAATATGTGCCATAAATCAGAATGGGGAAAATAAAAGCTAGTAAGTTCTCTAGAATATGAACAGAATATTACACAAAACAGAAAAAAGTATTTCAGGAAACTACTAGTAAATCTCATCATTTGTCTTCATTATCTTATTAACATTTAGAGTTTAACACACCTTTGAGAGAATGATATGTGAGAATTAAAATAATTATGCATAAAAATAACTAAAACTTGGATAAATATCATCATGGGTATATTAGTTACAAAGAAACGTGTATATAAGCTAAAATAATCAGCAACCTGTATGTATTTATAAAATAAAATAAAGCTTATTTCTCACTCACAGTATCTACCACAGCCTGGGCAATCTGGAATTCATGTGCTGATTCAGAGAGCCAGGACTCTTCTATTGTGGAGCCATTACCTCCACAAAGCACAAAAGAGGAGAATTTGAAGAGCATTTCTTTTATTTATTATGGACATGTACTGCATTTTTCCTGCTCACATTTCATTGGCTGAACTAATCTCTTGGCCTCATCTAAATTCAAGAAGGCAATAAAGTATAGTATTTTTAAAATATATTTTTATTGATTTCAGAGAAAGGGAGAGGGAGAGAGAAACAACAAGGATGAGAAAGAGAATCATTGATCAGTTGCTTTCTACACGCCCCCCACTGGAGATCTAGCCCACAACCTGACATGTGTCCTTGACTGGGATTGAACCCAGGATTCCTCAGTATGCAGGCTAACCCACTATCTACTGAGCCAAACAGGCTAGGGCAAGTATAGTTTTCTATGTGTAAACAATAAATAAATAAATAAATAAATAAATAAATAAATAAATAAATAAATAAATAACAATTTGAGGTAAATATCCAGCATAAGTTTAGCTAAAATTGAAATATATTGTTTAATTATAATGAGGATGTATACATTTATAAAAAATATCAAGTTTTCCTAAAATACATAGAATTATAGATACTATTGGAATTATATGCTAATATATCAACAGTGATTACAGATGAAGAAATTGTTTTTGACTTGTTTTATCATTTTGAGCTATTTTTGCACAATCTTTTATAATTTTTATTATAAATAAGTATAATATATACATATATAATAACAATGTATATATAATAACAATGTACATATGCATATAGAGTGAAAATATGACTGTTTTTCTCTCTCAACTTAATTTATTAAATATGAATTTTAACAAATGCTTTTATGTAGCTTACTTTGATTTATTTTGGAAAATTGCCCTTTCAAATATTTAATAGTCTACAAAAATTATAATTTTTGCTATCAATGACCTAATTAATTCATTGATTTTTTTCAGTTAATATTTATAAATGTTTTCTTTGTGCCAGGAAATATTCCAATACTGAGGATTTTACAGTGAAAAAAAATATGTCCCCATGGAATTTGCATTCCAGTGAGTAAAAGACAAAACATAGATACATAGATGAGAAAAATAGGTAAAATACATAGAATGCTAAAGGTGAATTTTTATCTCTATTATCATAAAATAGATAACAGAGATAGGTGGTCAAAGATGGTAGAGGGAGGGAATTCAATGTTAAATAGTCTGATGAATAAAGGTCTTTTCATTAAATTGATTTCTGAGTAAAGAATTTAAGATTATGGGGAAATCAGGCCACATGAATGTCTTTAGAGAGAGTATTCCTGACAAAGAGACCAGTGGAAAAAGTTTCCTGACTCAGAACACAGATGAGTGTTCCAGAGCAATGAAACTGGTGAGGCCAAAGGAAAAAGTTCTAGAATTGGAGAAGTCAAGCATTATGGCAGTATGTTCTCTGGGATTTTAAGCATTTTTAGTTGAAAAGTTCTAAGTGTTGCAAGCATAAGAGATCATATGTATTCTGGATCACTCTGACTTTTATGTGGAAAGATATAAAGAGGGCCAGGAACAGAAGCAGGGAGATCAGTTAGAAGCAAAAATCCAAATAAGCAATGAAGATCTTCCCAAATAGAGTAGTGGCATTGAAGTGGGTGGGAAATGGTCAGATTATTCATTCATTTTGAAGGCACCTTCCAAAGGATTTGCTGACATATCTGACTTAGAATTTGAGAAAAAGACTTGTTCCCTTGAAAGAATATAATTCCCTTTTACTTAGAAGGGAAGACTCTGAACACAGGCTTGAGGCAATGAATCAAGAGGTGTTTTGCATATGCTTACTTGGGAGCCCCTACAAAATAGCAAAGCAAAGGAGATCAAACAGCAACTGAATACACTAGTCTATAATTTCAGGAAGAGAGAATTGCCATGAAGTTACAATAATAGTATGAATTAATGCATATGTTGTACTTATTATATGCCAGGAAAAGTTTTTTTTCTATTATGTGTATGAGTGATTTATTGCACACAAAATTTCCATGAAATGTAGGCAACATGATTATCAACACTGTACAATGAGGCAATTGAGGAATAAGGAAGTTAAGTATTTGTTTCAAGGACAAAGAGCTATTAATGAATATTGAGTCTATTAGCTCCACTATTTGCCTCTCCTGGTAACTAATCATTATATTGATAATATTTAAAGCCATAAAACTGAATGAGATCCCAATAAAGTCAGGCAAGAATGGAATACATCAAAGACTGAGCTCTAGAGCACTCTAGAATTAAGAGTTAAGGATGTAGAGAAAAAATAGCCCTGAGCATGGGAAAAGGAGCACCTTATATAAAAACAAGTTTATTAACTTAGAAGCAAAGATAATGTTTCAAGGAGAAGTATGTGAGCAATGATTTCAAAAGATGCTGATAGGTCAAATAAAAAAAATTCTGAATTGATTTTTTTGACTTAGAAAGGTGGAGGACATTGGGAACCTTGATAAGATTAGACCCAATGAAGGAACAAGAGTGTACTTTAGAAGAAGAGGAAGTGAAAATGGAATATAGACAATTTTTTTGAAAAGTTATTTTGCAAAGCAGAAAAATAGGTAGCAGAAAGAAGGGTTGTTAGGATCAAGAAAGGGATTTTTGTTTGTTTGCTTGCTTTTTAAGTTAAAATAATAAGCCGCTGTTTTATTATCTTCCTAAGATGGAATATATAGGTATAGATACAAGGAGGTGTTAGGAGTGGAGGAAGTTATCCTATTTTATCTATTACTAGAGGCCCGGTGCATGAAATTCGTGCATGGGTAGGGGGGGAAGTGAGGGGTGTCCCTTAGCCTGGCCTGGTCACCCCTAACTGCCCTTCCCTGAAGGCCTGGTCACCCCTACATGCCCTTCCCTGCCAGCTTCTAACTGACCTCCCTTGCCAGTCTGGTCCCTGTCCCAACTGTCCTCTGCTGCAGGGCTGGGTACCCACAAACTGCCCTCCCCTGAAGGCCTGGGTCTCCCCCAACTATTCTCCTCTGAAGGCCTGATTCTCCCCAATTGTCCTTCCCTGCAGGTTTGATCACCCCCAATTGCTTTTCCCTGCTGGCCAACTTGTGGCAGCTATCTTGTATCCACATGGGGGCAGCCATATTTTATGTTGGAGTGACAGTCAATTTGCATATTACTATTTTATTAGATAGGATTTTAGTGTATAAGAATTGTTGTAGTAATGCTGAAACCGGTTTTGCTCAGTGGATAGAGCATTGGCATGCAGACTGAAGAGTCCCAGGTTCGATTCTGGTCAAGGGCATATATCTTGATTATGGGCACATCTCCAGTGGGGGTGTGCAAGAGGCAGCTGATCAATGTCTCTCTCTTATTGATATTTCTAACTCTCTATCCATCTCCCTTCCTCTCTGTAAAAAATCAATAAATTATATTTAAAAAAAAAGAATTGTTGTAGTAATATATAGCAATGTTTAAAAATGCTTTAAAAATGTCTAAAATGTTAAAGAGGTTTTAAAATATTTGAGTTAACTTTCTTGAAACTTAAAGTGTGATATTAAACATACATTTCCCACTGCCTTGAAGCATATGTACCCCATAAATAAGGATTTAAACTTCAGTTACTAACTCAGAGTGACTTGTTAAGATAACGATTTGTGTGAGTGATATACTCTCTCTAGATAACCACATGTAGCCCCACACCCTGTTTGAGATTAACATGTATGCATTGAAGTAATCCAATGATAGCCACCTGAACTGCTGCGGGTACAAAACAGGCTTTAAAAATGGGTCCTGGCCAGCCAACGGTGCCAGCCAACAGTGCTCACCTGTTGAGACAGCCACAAAGGTATGTCCTTTTGTCAGTCTGGCAAGCGATGGTGCTCCACACGCCCCTCCCTGCCAAAAGACAGAAGAATGGCTAGTATCTCCCAATCAAGATGTGACCAAGCTCTCTGGTGAGGAATGCAGGGCCCCTGCATCTGGACCACACCAGGCCAGCTGCCAGACCCCAGACAACAGCATCATTGAGATCCCCTTAAGCCTGTACCCACAGCATCAGGAACTTATCATATCAAATAAAAGACTAATATGCAAATTGACCACACTTCCATTACACCTCAAGCCACACCCACCAGCCAATCAGGAGTGAGTATGCAAATTAACCCAACCAAGATGGCTGGAGCCTTGGAGCAGCAGCAAACAGGAGGCTTGGGTTTCCCTGGCAATGGAGGAAACCAAGTTTCCCTGCCGCCCTGGCTGGCCCAGGCTTATACTCAAGGTTACAAAGTTTCAAGTATAGAAGATAAATAAATCTCAACAAAAATGGTAACAGCCATGAAGCTGGAGAGAGCAGGAGGCTTGAATTGCCCCTGGCAATGGAGGAAACCAAGTTTCCTTGCCACCCTGGCAAGCCAGACCTACACTCAATGCTACAAAATTTAAATTATAGAAGATAAATAAATCACAGATACCAGGGCCTCCACTTGGATCCCTGTGGGATGTGGCCAGCCTGCAAACCACCACAAGACCTTCACCCAGGCTGCCCCATTCCCCAAAGGATCCAGGACACCATTCAGAGCAAATCATCTGGCCCCCACCCATGCACCAGACCTCTATCTAATAAAAGAGTAATATGCAAATTTATTATCACTCCAAAATACAAGATTGCTGCCTTCATGTGGTGAAAGATGACTGTCTCCATGTGGGCACAAGATGGCCACCACAAGTTGGCTAGCAGGGGAGGCAGTTGGGAGGCACCTGGACTGCAAGGGATGGCAGTAGGTGGTGATCAAGCCTGCAGGGGAGGGCAGTTAGGGTGACCAGGCCATTAGAGGACGGAGGTTGGGGGTGACCAGGCCTGCAGGGAAGGGCAGTTTTGGGGATCCAGGCCTGCAGGGGAGAGCAGTTAGGGGTGACAAGTTCTTCAGGAGAAGGCAGTTGGGGGAGACCAGACTGGCAGTGGAGGGCAATTAGGCATGACCAGGCCTCCAGGGGAAGGCAGTTAGGGGCAATATGGTTGTCAGGGGAACAGTTAGGCATCAAGAAGGCTGGCAGGGGAGTGCTTAGGAGTTGATCAGCTCTGCAGGCAGAAGTGGTTAGGGGAAATCAGGAAGGCAAGTAGGCAAGTAGTTGGGAGTCAGCAGTCCTGGATTGTGAGAGGGATGTCTGGCATCCCTCTCACAATCAGGCATCCCTTGCCTGATTGCATATATAAACTGTGCATAAATTATAATAGTCAATAATAAATATCATAGAGCAGTCAGGCATCCCTTGAAGAGTCTCAGATTGGAGAGGGTGTAGGTTGGGCTGAGGGATAACCCCTTCCCCCCATGCACAAATTTCATACACCAGGCCTCTAATATAAGTAATAAAATGCTATATGATTTACTACCACATATATTTCATGTGATATAATTCCTCTGACAATTAGTTGAATCATTTTGTGTATGCTTAAACTTAAAATTAAAACTTCTGATCTAGGTCCTGCTTGCAAAAAGTAGCCTCTTCGGTAGCAATTACTTGAATATCCCAACACCTGCAAGGTTAAAGTTTATCAAAAGGGATGCCTTAGATAAACACCCCAGATCCTTTTATGGGATCTGCTTGGGACAGAATGACTCAAAATCTAAGAATAATTCAGAATTGAAGATATGGAAAAAGGAATGAGTGGGTGATAGAATGGACTGGAGATGTCTACTCTGAAATCTAGGCAGCATTTGGAGTCAACTTTACCCCTAAAGGAGGCAATATAAATTATACTATGCTGAGATGCTACTCATCATCTAACAGATGGCCTAAAACTCAAAAGTTTGATCTTAAATTATTTGAGGCTGGCAAGAAGAAGACAAATTTACCCATACTTTGTCAAAAAACATTAAAAAAAAAGGTGCAGTCCTCAAGAAGAGTAATTTACCAGTACTTAGAAAAATCATATAAAATTTTGACCCAGCAAGCCAATTTTTATGAAATATTACCAAAAATACAAAAAGGTCCATACATATGGTTATTTATTGTTGTATGATTTGTAATTGTGAATGTTCAGAAACAATCCAAATATCTATATGAATGCAGGATTAGATGAACAATGCATTGTTCATCCACACGCTGAAACATTCTGTCAGCTTAAAAAAATGAAGGGGAAATCTTTATACATTGACTTGGAATAAGCCGCAAGTAGAATTGTAAAGTGAAAAGGTGTACATAGCAATAAATATTGCATGTTAGTTTTTTCTGTAAGAAAGAGAGAGGGGAATGTATATATGTAAATTCATTCATATACATATATTTGATTTAAAAAAATATTAGAATGGTAAATAGAATAAATGCAAATGCCATTTTACAAAGGTAGAAAAGAAAAGATTGAGGGGAAAGATAAAATTGAGGACCCACATAACAACCTTTGATATTTAGTATTGACTATTATAATCTATGCACAGTTTATATATGCAAAAAAGAAAATTTTATCAAAAGAAATGCTGACACTAAGATAAATGAATAGCTACATGGTAAAAGATCCAAAGTTTCAATTAAAAAAACTCTAATAGGTATGCAACAATATATTTTAATGGAATTATCATATTTTTGAGTTTAAATGATTATTTTTAAATACCCTTGAAATAATATAATATTAGTTTTAGATTTACCACACAGTGATTAGACATACAACTTACTAAGTGACCACCCCAATAAATCTAGCACACATCTGACACTGGATATAGTTATTATAATACTAGCAGCCCAGTGCACAGATTCATGCATCAGTGGGGTCCCTCAGCCTAGCCTCAGGGATCAGGCTGAAACTGGCTCTACCACATACTCTGAGGGGTTCCAGATTGCGAGAGGGTGCAGGCCAGGTGGAGGGACCCCACTGGTGCATGATCAGGACCGGGAAGGGACCGCAGGAGGGCTCCAGAACATGTCTGGCCTATCTCGCCCAATCAGCCGGCCACTGACAGCAAGTTAACCTGCCAATCGGAGCATCTTCCCCTGGTGGTCAGTGTGCATCAATGGTCAAATGGTCAAATAGTCAGACACTTCGCATATTAGGCTTTTAATATGTAGTATTATTTATTATATTCCCTATGCTATACTTTACAACGCTATGACAATTCTGTAACTAGCAATCTGTACTTCTCAATTCCTTCACCTTTTTTTAAAATATTTTTAATTGATTTTTTACAGAGAGGAAGGGAGAAGGATAGTTAGAAACACCCTTCCTTGTGCTACCTACAACAAATTCCATTTATATTGAAAGACAGAGACTAAAAGTAAACATACAACTTAGTAAGTGACACCCCAATAAATCTAGCACACATCTGACATTGGACATAGTTATAATACTAATGGCCCAGTGCAGGATTAGTTGAACAATGCATGGTTCATCCACACACTGAAATATTCTGTCAGCTTGAAAAAATGAAGGTGAAATCTTTATACATTGACTTGGATCAGCTGCCTCCTGCACTGCCCCCACTGGGGATGTGCCTGCAACCAAGGTACCTGACCTTGACTGGAATTGAACCTGGGACCCTTCAGTCCACAGGCTGATGCTCTAGCCACTGAGCCAAACCGGTTTTGGCTCCCTTCACCTTTTTCACCCATTTCCTCTCATCTGGCAGATGGCAAAATGTTCTCTGTATCTATAAATCTGCTTCTGTTCCGATGTTTCATTTATTTTGTTTTTATAGATTCCACATATAAGTGAAATCATATAGCATTTGTCTTTCTCTGTCTGATTTATGTCACTCAGCACAATAGCTTCTAGGTCCATCTATATTTTTGCTGATGACAAAATTTCATTATTTTTTATGGCTGCGTCCATTGTATGTATGGACCGCTCTTTCCCCATTTGTTTATTGATGGACACTTAGGTTACTTCCATGTCTAGGCTATGGTAGATAGTGCTGCACTGAACATATGGTGCATATGTCTTTTCAATTTAGTGTATTGGATTTCTTTGGGTAAATTTCTGTATTCTTTTTTTAATCTCTTGTTCTACAGTCTCTGTTTTAAAGTTTATTTTTCTGGTGTAAGTGTTGCTACCCTAGCTTTTATGTTTGTTTGTTTGTTTCAATTTTCATGAAATATATTTTCCTATCGCTTTACTTTTAGGCTCTGTGTTTCAATATAAATGGAATTTGTTATATGCAGCACAAGGAAGGATTTTGTTTTGTTATCTATTAAGCCTTCATATGTCTTTTGATTGGAGCATTTGATCCATTTTCTTTAAAAGTAATTGTAGAAAGATATGTAATTATTGCTATTTTTATCTTTCTTTTCCTTTTTTTTTATTGTTGATGGTATTAAAGATGTCTCCCATTTCCCCCCTTTTTCCCACTTCAACTAACCCCCACTCTACCCCAGGTCTTCTCTACACTATTGTCTGTGCCCATGACTTATAAATATATGCTTATATGTTCATTGGTTAATCGCTTTCCATCTCTTCCATCAGTCTCCCCAATGACATCTGTTATTTTGGTCCAGGCATCCATGCCTCTGGATATGTGTTGTTTGTCAGTTTATTTTGTTCATTAGTTTCCACAAATATGTGAGAACATGTGATATTTGTCTTTCTCTAACTGGCTTATTTCATTCAGGGTAATAATAGTCTTTTTACAGCCACATGGTATTCCATTGTATAAATGCAGTACCATTTCTTCTTTATCCACTCATTTGCTGATGGGTACTTGGGCTGTTTCCATATCTTAACTATTATAAATAGCACTGCTATGAACATAGGGTGCATATATTCTTTCTGATTGGTGTTTCAGGATTCTTAGAATATATTTCCAGAAGTACAATCACTGGGTCAAAAATTCCTTATAATACTAGTTTGGTGGTGATGAACTCCTTTAGCTTCTTTTTGTCTGGGAAGCTATTTGTTTGTCCTTTGTTTCTAAAATTATGGCTTTTCATAGTACAGTAATCTTGGTTATAACTCCTTGTTTGAAAATTTCTTGCCTTCCAAGTTTCTGTTGAGAAATCAGCTGACAGTGTTATGGGAGTTTCCTTATAGAAAACTAACAACTTTTTCACTTGCTATCTTTAAGATTCTCTCTTTGTCTTTAACCTTTATCATTTTAATAATGATATGTATTTGTGTGGATCTCTTTGGGTTCATCTATTTTGGGATTCCTCTGCATTTCCTGAACTTATATGTCCATTTCCTTAACAGGTTAGGGAAGTTTTCCATAATTATTATTATTATTTTTTACAAAGTATTTCTATTTCTTACTCTCTCTTTATGGCATCCTCATGATGCAAATATTAATACACTTGAAGTTGTCCCAGAGGCTCTTGATACTATCATAACATTTTTAATTCTTTTCTTTTTGTAGTTCTGATTGGGTGCTTTCTGCTTCCTCATCTTCCAAACCACTGATTTGACCCCTTGCCACATCTATTCTAAAACTGATTCCTTGTAATGGATTCTTCATTTCAGTTAATGTATTCTTCATTTCCCACTGGTTCTTTTTTGTTTGTTTTGTATTCTATCTCTCTTTTTATGTTTCCTATCTTTTTATTGAAATTTTCACTAAGTTCATCTACTCTTCCACTTAGTTCATAGAACATCTTTTAACCAGTGTTTTGAATTCTAAAATGTCTCAAAGAAGCAATATCATCTCAGCACACCCTGAACCTCTTGTTATGTGGTTCAAGGCCTCAGTACAAGTGACAACCGATCTTGGTTTGCAGCTTGGACTCTCCTGGGCACTTCTAATCCAATCACAAGTAGCAGCCATCTGTATATTGCTTTATAGCTCATGTCAGATGTCCCCAGACAGAGCACAGCTAGTGGCAGATATTGACTTTCACCTCCCTGGGGGCTCTAGATTAAGTTCACCTGGTAGACAGCTTCAGGCAAAATAAGAGCACCATCCAACCATCTCCACAAGCAACACACTGAAATAGTGGATTCAATGGGTACCACGAGGGTGATCGAGGAGGCTGTGCCACTGGACCCTAGAGGACAACTCTTACATAAGTCCACTCTAGCAAGCCTGTGAAACATAGCAACTCTATCTAATTCATAGAAACAAACAAAAAAATGCAAAATGAGGAGACAAGAAACAAAGAAATAAAAACATGTCCCAAATGAAAGAACAAAACACAAACCTGTAAAAGGCTTAAGCAAAATAGAGACAATCTACCAGATGCAGAATTCAAAACACTGGTTAAAAGCATGAGCTAAGACAGAACATTTGTATGGAAAAGCCACTGGAAATTGCTTGGCTGGGCCAAAAAATTGGGTGGGGCGCAGACTCATTGGATCACCAGGGCAGGGAGAACAGTGTCAAGTAAATTGATTGGAGACTAAGATCTGGCACCAGCAGCTGGCTCTGTGAGGGTAGAGCTCATAGAAGAAAAAATGCCTTCCACCAATACTTCTTTCTGGGAGAAAGCTTTTCTCCAGCTCTTGTCCTGATGTCCAACAATTCAGTTACTCCCCATATGTCCCACTGCCTTTTGAGATGTTGCCCCAGAAAACTATGTATGTCCCTTTAAGAGGAATGCCTGAATCTCTAATAGCCCTGTCTCTCACTCAGCCAAAATCCCTTATGTGTTGTGTTCTTTTTTATTTTAATTGATAGATTTTTTTTATTGTCTAAAGTTGTATATATGTCTCCTTTTTCCCTAATTGAAACCCCCTCCATCGCCATTCCCATTGGGCAAGCCCCCACCGCTCTAGTGTCTTGTGTTCACTGATTATGCTAATATGCCTGCATACAAATCCCCTTATGGTTTTTATAGCTAGAAGTTATGGGGACTTCTCTTCCTGGCACTGGAATCCTGAGATGGGGTAGGAGTGGGGGAGTTGAACCAGTGGGACCCCTTGATCTTCAGAGGGAACACAACTAAGACACACTTCCTGATTTTTATCTTCCAAATGTAGCTGTGGCACCAGCCTGTTCAGTATCTCTGCCCATCCTACTATTCTGATGTGGCTTCTTCTTAACATCCTTGGTTATAGGACCAACTCAGCTAGATTTCAGATGGTTGTTCTGTAGTATAGTCACAATTTTGATGTGGTTGTGGTAAGGTTTAAGTACCACATTTGTCTACACTGCTATCTTGACTAGAGCTTCCTATTTATTTTTCTTAATGAAATTTTAGTTTGCATTTCTGTCATAGCAAAAGTGCATGCATACAAATCCTCTTAATGTTTTTTAAGGTGATGCAATTATTTATTCCTTGAGAAAATTTTCTGTCTTGTAGTAGTGCTGATTTTTGTGAGATTTTCCTTATAGTAGAGATATTTGCCTTCTGTGACAAGAAGTGCAATTTTTTTTTCCCACCAGTTTATTTGCTTTGTAACTTTGTTTATATTCACCTGTTTATTTAAACTTTTTTCTCTACTACAGATTTTTTAATCATAGTTAGGAAGCTTTTTCCCAAGCTCAAATTTTGAAGTAGTTAACTTTTTTCTCATACAGTCTCTTTATGATCTCTCTCTCTCTCTCTTGCTCTAGTTCTTTGCTCTTGCTCTCAGTCCTTCTCTCTTTATGTTTTCTTTACTCCTTCTTCCTTCCTTTCATTGCCAAAGCAAATTTTGCACCTGCCATAGTTACATAGAAAATGCAAACATTTTCAAGGCAGTTTGACAGAGAAGCTTCACTGAAACAAAGAGCTGGAAAGTGTTTAATAATTTAAGAACTGGGCATAAAGATTGTAGGCCATCTGTATTTGCTAATTGGACTTGCCAACACAAAAAATGGAGATATGCATTAATAAGGCTATTTCAGATATACAAAATTTTAAGAATTAAATTATTGTATAAGCTTAATTTTTTTTAAGTTTTCCAATATGCTTTTTCTCCTAAAAGCTATTTCTGGCTTTGCCTCTAATGATAATTATTAATAGATATATAAAAACATAATTCTTCTATATATAGGTATGTTTATAAAGGTCAGTAAAAACAACCATTAATTTAAGTGTAAAATTTGTTTTTATGTTGCTGAGGGATATAATTGATAAATAGTCATGATATTATTTATCGGTCCAATCACTTTTTTAATTCTTTAAGGATCACTCAAGATGATTAGAAAAGTCATAGCTTTTCTGCTTCATATTATGACAGATTTACCTGAACAAAAGGGGTGAGCCCTTATCTTTCTATATATCTGATCTGAACAGAGGATGCAAAGGATAATAATCAGATATTTAATTGATGTGGCTCTCTAATATTTGCTGTCCTTAAAATGTAATCCTATATAATGAAAAGTTAATATGCAAATGGTCATCCCACCCTCATGCCCTAACACCATAATGGCTCAGACACTCAACACTGGGAGAGAGGAATGGGGACCAGTCAGGCACAAATGAGCTCACAAGAGAGGAATGGGATGAGCCAAACTGAGGCCCAGGAGAGGGACAAGCCACACATCCATGGTTCCAGGCGCCAGTAGCTGTGCCTGCACCTGCAGCCCAGCCCAGGAGAGGGACAAGCCACCCATCCCATGGTCCCCTGCAGCTGTGGCCAGCTTGTGCAAAGTCGGCCAGACTCCTGGGTGCCTGTGGATGGACAAAAGGGAGGGAGCCTGGGTCCCAGGTACTTGAGACTGGCTGGAGGAGGGAATCCTGGGTCTCAGATGCAGGGCTAGGCAGAGGCGGCTAGGGGAGATCAGGCCATCAGGGGAGCAGTTAGGGGCAATCACGCAGGCAGGCAGAGTTGGTTAGGGGCTATTAGGCAGGCAGGCAGAGGGGTTAGGGGTTAGCAGGCTGGCAGGCAGGTGAGCAGTTAGAAGCCAGCAGACCCAGATTGGAGATGATGCAGGCTGGGTTGAGGGACCCTCCCCTCCATGCACCAATATCATGCACTGGGCCTCTAATGAATCTATAAAAATTAAATCACTGACATGCCATTAATTTTTCTGTAGAATAAATAATAATAAGAGGTAATAGCCATAGATTTTAAAAACTATGGCATTGTTATTTCCTATCTACAAATAAACCAAACAAATATTCACATGGGTGTGTGGGTAATGCCTTTAAAAAGAAAACCCATGGAAGGACATGTGCAGAATACCATTTTTAGTGTTTAGAATCTATATTTATTTAATGGACACAGACGACAACTTAAGGGAATACCTATTGGCCAATGATGAGATGATATAAGCATTAAAAATATAATAATAAACACATTAATTGAAACACAGGAGTAAAATTAAAATAAAAAAAGAACACAGCTGTTCTAAATTAAAGTTGGATATAGAGACCTGCAATTTAAGACAATGTGTGACCCTTAATGTAATACAATTAAATGGCAATACCTTATTTGCCTCTCCTTTCATCAGATAGTGTTTTCTCTTTCCCTTGAACCTAGGATGACCTTATAAATTGCTTAGAACAATAACCTGCATCAAAAGTAGGGCAATATCTGTTCTCAGGCAAGACTTTTGACTTAAATTTTAGCTACCTCAGCCAAGAAACTTCTGCTTGTGTTCTTGTATCCCAACTGTCTGTCATATTATAAGAAACTCCCAAATGATTAATGACCACATGAAAAAGTTCCTATGAGGTGAGAAACCACTTTGGATATTTCAGTCTCAGCTAATTTCCCAATTGAATGTAGCCATATGAGTAAACTCAGCCTGCATCATGTACAGCAAATGGACCAAAAAGCTGAGCCTTGGCCAAACTTCAAAAATACAGAATCATGTAAAACAGTAAATTATTACTTTTAGCAGCAACATATTAAAATGCTTTAATGTATCCAAAGATAATAAGATATCTTATTATCTCCTATTATACCAACAAAGAAACCACAAAAACAGTTATAAACAATATTGTGCCTGATTGATGTGGCTCATTGTTTGAGCACTGACCCATGAACCAAGAAGTCATTGGTTTGATTCCCAGTCAAATCACATGCCCAGTTATGAGCTTAATTCCCAGTAGAAGGCATATAGGAGGCAGCTGATCAATGTTTCTATCTCTCTCTATTCCTATCCCTTTCTCTCTCTCTTTAAAAAAAAATTATATTAGAAAACAACAAAACATACCAAGATTTTCCTGACACTGGGTTAACTTGAATATTGACTGAATATATGGAAATCATATTCAAAATTTAAAATTTGGGTGCATTTTTTAGTACTGTACATATGCAGGGAAATATTATTATCCTTATAAAATATTTGCTCGAAGATTAAGAATATAAATGTCCTACTCTGAATCTTATTTCCAAATAGTTCAGTCAAAAAAGAAAGAGACAGAAAACATGCCAAATGTGGTATTTTGAGAATTCTATGTCAAAATTGTGAGGATATTCATTGTATTATTCTTTTAACTATTCTAAACTTTTAATTAAAAAAAGAAGTAGAAATATATGAGTTAACAAATGAATAAGTGAATATACTGCAATGTTAGAAAACATCTAACAATGAATCCTTTTATATCTCATTTAAAATTGTGTATATTATTTTTACCAAGCACTCTATATTTTCTTTTATAGATTTACTTTTTCTTATAAAACATTATAATGTGACAACCTAGATGTTTTTATATATTGTTATTAAGCACAAATTTATTTATCATTCAGTTATATATTGTCTTCATTCTTCACTCTTACCAGACCATAAGCTCTAAGAAAGTATAATTTAGCGCTTGGTAAATAGAAAGTACTTAGTAAATATTTATTGAATTAATTCATCTTGATTTTAGATATTACAGGTATATTTAATAGTACCAGTCTATTAGAGTAATAATTTATACTAATATATACTAGGATTATAGAATAAACAACATTGATTTTTTAAAATCTATTGTGTTAGGATTATCTAAGTTATTTTACATATAATTGTTAACATCACTCAAAGGTAAGCATCAAGACCATTTTACAATGAAGAAACTTAGACTGGGAATGTTAAGTGGCCCAAAGTCACATAGAAAATAGAAAAATATTGAAACACTAGCCTTCATTCCTCCAAGAAGACTTTCTAATTTATTATTTAAAGTTTGTTTTGTCTAAATAGAATCCCTCTGCTTTTATTATCAGATTCCAAATACCATATGGTTAGAAAGGCCAGACTAGATTCCCAAATGTTTTCTCTGAATGCCTGAATGTTGGATGACATTCATTAAGATAGGTGTTGGAAAGTAACAGGCTGATTATATAAAATCCAATTTATAAAAGTACAACACATGTAAGGATTGAAAATATATTATTAATCATTACACATTTCTACTTGCCTCTTCAATTTATTAAAATATTCTGATTTTTATAAAGGAGTTTTAGAGCAAAATGTAATTGAAACAGGAATTTTGGGGGTAAAATAGGACAGGTCTAGGAAATATTAAAAATTTTAGAAATTGGGGAGCCATGGAGGAAAGTACCAGGCTACAGAGCAGCAGAAGGTACATTTCCATAGTATTGAGGATCAGAAAAACTGCAACAGGTATATTTCTATAGAATGAGGAAGCTGGGTAGAGAATAAAGAGAAGGAAGTCCTTCATTCAGATGGAGAAGAAGAAAGCCCAAAGGGAATAGAAAAACAATAAGGAAGAAGGGGAGAGAACCTCATATGTGAGATTCCACTTTGAGCCCAGGAGTTACTATAGTAACCCAGTCTAAGGGAATAGTGACCAATCAGAGGAGACACATATTAAGACACCAGGATTTGCAGCCTTTATAAGGCATAGGGAAAAGGAACTCAGTGGGACCCTTTTCACCCTCCCTACTTGGGAGTCTATTTTGTGGGACTCTTTCCCTCTCCCCACGTGGGAGTCTGTACTTATTCTTCAATAAATCTCCACCTTCGCTATACCACCTTCTGTCTGTGGATTTATTCTATGACTTACAGACAAAGAATTCGGATTCCAGTCCAAAAATTCCATTTCAGTATTAATAATAGGTAAACTAGGTTTGGGGTGTATGGGAACTTTCTGTACTGCATAAATCTGTAATGTTTTTGAAATACAAATATATTCTAAAACACTGTTTGTTAAAATGAAAACAAACAAAACTGCAATATTTTTATTGATCATTAATCAAATGTGTATGTACTTAGTTTTTGCTACCCATGATGTGTTTTTACTTACCAAGGATAAGATCTGTATCTTAAGAAAATGTGTGTGTGTGTTTTTTTTTTTTTGAGAAAAATGTAAATTTTAATACATGATTAATGACTATTAAAAGATTTTGATGCTTAGGGAAGATATACAATTTCTCTGTTACCATGTAAGGAAGAAAATAACATTTTCTCCTAATATAGTTATAAAATAGATCTAGCTAACTGTTGAATATAAATTGAAGAGCATATTTTCACACAGTATTGAAAAAAGAGGTCTTCTTTTCCATCTCACAAATTTTTGCTTCAGATCTGTAAAGGAGAAAATGCTGTGTAGTTATAGACTATGATTTGGTTTTTATAAATTAATTATAAAATATTATCACTGAAATTGCAATTATATTAATCTGAAGTATGGCCCTACTTTTCTTTATTTTTTTTTCTGTTGTAGAAGAGTTGAGATATACAATGTGACATTATTTTTCTTGAAACAGTTATAGCTCATATGTTTTGTAAACGTGTAAGAAACTGTGCACTTTTACATTTCAGTCAAAATATTTTGTCATTTAACTCGTGTATTTTCAGTAATGACAGCAATATGTATAACAAAATAATAATTGAGGCCAAAGATGTTGTTCACACTATTAGAACACATTATTACTATTTATATATCTTTAGATAATTTAAAATTTCCAAAATATTCTTTTCTCATATGCTAATGGCAATAATGTCTGCTTTCTCAATTGTATAGAATGTTTTGAAGTTAAATAAGATTATATAGTTGTATGTGAAATATGAATGAAAAATATCAACCTGATAATTTTTCTGTTTGGGGACCGCTTTTTCTCTTAATACTAAAAAGGGAAATTTAAAATTCATAAACATAAGTGATTATTATAACAAATATTTTTTTTCATAATTATATCCTGAAATTTTAAATAGTTTCTGTTGCAGCTTTGCTCAAACCTGTCACATATTTTTTCATTGTTTGATTTAGTTGAATGATAGAGATTTTTTTTCCAGTGCAATACCTTCTATCCTTTTATAACCAAGCAAAAGTTATGTCTGACTTATTTTGAATGATATCAAATGTTTGATATCTAAAAAATAACATTTTACATTAAAATATTAGTATATACTAGGCATTGACATACAGTATCTGCAATATAATATAGTACAGTAAATATAGAAATATATAGATGGAAGGAAGTAAAAGGAAGGAAAGAAAAAGGAAAAAGAATCATACTGTATATATTGTCTTGCACATGTACATCCTATATCTGTATGAATTTCTTTATATTTATGTACTAGGGATAAATAAGCAAGTTGCTCTAGTTGTGAGCTTTATCCCTAATTGCATTATTGATGAAAGTAAACCTTTGGGGAAAAATCATTTTGACATTTTGGATTTCTATTGTGAAGATGGGGATTAAAGAATATACATACTGAAAAGGAGGAGGTAAAAACTAATTAGTAATTTTAGCTTATGAACATTTACAAATTAACACTTCTTCACAGTCTTAAGGACTTATAAAAAATGTTTACTATGAAGATTTTCCTTTGGGGGGAAAATGTTGTTAAACAAGAATCATCTGGACCATGTTCAAAATCTAATTATTTAAAATTAATTTAAGACCAGTGTGTCATAAGATTTCCTTCTAGAGACTTTTGACAGTTAACCAAATGATTTGCTATCCTTTATGTATTTTATGAAGTGTTAGCCCTAGTGCTGATAATCATTAAGATAGCTTCTCCTAGTATATAAATGATTCATTTGAAGGAAGTTAAGTGCTTTGGGGAAACATTATTAACTTTTTCTGGAGCGAAGGGTTTCATTTAACAAATGGCTGTAGACTCTTTCCATCAAAGTGACCCATCAAAACCAAGCAACTTATCATAGGTCAGGTAAATGTAGTTTTTATTTTGTTGATTGAGCTGGGAAGATTAAGAATCTTTCCAAAAGAGCATAAAATGAAGAGTAAAGAACTGGAACCAAAAAATAAATCTATTGCCCCCATGTAGTGCTTAGTAAGTCATTAGCACACACTCTCTCACATTAGACAATTTCACTTCAGCATACTACCATATTTCACAGCTTTTATCCATCCTAAAAGAGAGTCAAAGCAGTAAGAAAGTTGCTCTTCATTGCTAATCTTAAGAGCCAATGACAACCTCTAGTAAATCCCCATCAAAATTTTGAACCACAAGGCAAGCAAAAGAATATTTCTCCAGGTTGTGCCTTTTCAGCAATATTTGACAATGGATAGGAATGGATAATTATAATTGTGATAAATGGATATGTACCACATACATCCTATAAGAATGGGAAGACATTTTAATGATACTGAATTAAAATTATTTCAGTGGCCTTGTAACATTATAAACAGACTAGAGGTCTGGTGCACAAAATCCGTGCATGCCGGGGGGTGGGGGTGCAGGGGTTTGTATGTGTCCCTCAACCCAGCCTGCACCTCTCTAATCTGGTACCCTTCGGGATCGGGCCTAAATGGATAGTAGGACATCCTTTTCACAATCCAGTGCTGCTGGCTCCCAACCGCTCACCTGCCTGGCTGCCTGATTGCCCCTAACCACTTCTACCTGCCAGCCTGATCATCCCCTAACCAATTCCTTGCCATCCTGATCAACACCTAACTGCTCCCCTGCTGGCCTGATTGCTCCCAACTTCCCTCCCCTGCAGGCCTGTTTCCTGCAACTGCCCTTCCCTGCAGGCCTGGTCCCCCCACCCCAACTGACCTCCCCTGCTGGCCTGGTTTCCTCTAACTACCCTCCCATGCTGGCCATCTTATGTCCACATGTGTGTCGGAGTGATGGTCAATTTGCATATTACCCTTTTATTAGATAGGATATTCCAGACAATCTAGTCTTTTCACTGAGCCTATGCAAAAATGTTATAGCTTAGGAATTCATATTTTTAACTTGTGTTATACTCAAGTTAAATATATTATTGCCTATATTCCTATGTTGAACAAAAAGTATTTTTATTTTAAAATTCACACAATAGAAGCTGTTTAGAAACTATACAATTCCATAATATCTGGTACAAAAGATATAGTCCTTGACTTAAAATCTAATAATTATATTTACATATAAATTATGCAACAAATTAGGTGATTTAAATTAAACAATAATAATTTTAAGGTATATTTTTATAGGTACCATCAGAAGCATTATTTATATTACAAGTTCCTGATTCAAACAGTTTCTTTTCTTTTTTATTTATTTATTTATTTTTATTTTATTTTATTTTATTTTTTTAAATTAATTTGTATTAATTTTTTATACATATCTCCCCATTGCCCCCCTTCCTTCCCAGGCATACCCCAACCCCCAGTGTCTGTGATCATTGGTTATGCTTATATGCATGCATACAAATCCTTTGATTGATCACTTATCTACCTAACCTAATTTTAATCTTTCTGCTGTAATTTCACAGTGTTTGATGCTTTATGATTTTTGTCCTCCTGAGAATTATCAGTCTACTCCCTTCCTGTGCTCCTGATTCTATTATATTCACCAGTTTATTCTGTTGATCAAATGTTTAATTCACTTAATTTTTAGATTCACTTGTTGACAGATATGTATTTGTTGTTCATAATTTTTTGTATTTTACCTTTTTCTTCTTCCTCTTCTAAAAGAGTACCTTTCAGTATTTCATATAATACTGGTATGGAGTTGATGAACTCCTTTAGCTTTTTCTTCTCTGTGAAGCTCTTTATCTGCCCTTCAATTCTGAATGATAGCTTTGCTGGATAGATTATTCTTGGTTGTAGGTTCTTGCTGTTCACACGTTGAATATTTTTTGCCACTCCCGTCTGGCCTGCATCGTTTTTGTTGAGAAATCAGCAGACAGTCGTATGGGTGCTCCCTTGTAGGTAATGAACTGTTTTTCTCTTGCTGCTTTTAATATTCTCTCTTTGTCTTTTGCTCTTGGTATTTTAATTATGATGTGTCTTGGTGTAGTCCTCTTTGGATTCCTTTTATATGGGGTTCTGTGTGCTTCCTGGACTTGTAAGTCCATTTCTTTTACCAGAGGTGGGAAGTTTTCAGTCATTATTTTTTTAAATAGGTTTTCAGTATCTTGCTCTCTCTCTTCTTCTGGCACCCCCACAATTCTGATGTTGGTATGCTTGAAGCTGTCCCAGAGGCTCCTTACATTATCTTCACATTTTTGGATTCTTTTCTCTTCTTGCTTTTCCAGTTGAATGTTTTCTGCTTCTTTATATTTCAAATTTTTGACTTGATCCTTGCCTTTCTCTAGTCTGCTGTTAGGACTCTGTATAATATTTTTTATTTCAGTCAGTGTATGTTTAATTTATATTTGGTCCTTTATCATCTTTAGTTGGACCTTTTTCATCTCCTCTTGGATCTCACTAAATTTATCCATCTTTTCTAGCATATTCTTGAAAAACCTTATAAGTGTGGTTTTGAACTCTATATCCAGTCGTTTTTTTTTTCCCTCTATTTCTTTTGTTTGTGATCCCTTCCCTTGTCTTGGCATTTTCACTATGCCCGGGAAACTTCTGTGTTGAATTCAGCCTTATGATACCAGGCGCAAAACCGAAGAAGCCTCTATTGATCTTGGGATGGGTGGAGTCTCAGGGCTTAAGGGACCGCCTTGCCTTCCAGTTGGCCACGCCCTCCATGGCCCCTGAGTCTCAGGTGACTGGGTAATGGCTGGAGCGGTCCCAGTGCCTCTAACCACTGCCTTTCCAGCTCCCCTGCGCAGCAGGACCACACAAGTCTAGGTCTCTAGGGTTTCGTCCGAAACAGGGGCTTAGTGGAGTCAGAACTGGCACAGTTGAGAGGGTCTATCCCCCACCCACTCGCAAAAGCCAGCAGCACAATCAGCAGTCTGTCCGTGCACGGCACCAGGCCTTTGATCTTTTGCGACTCCCTTAAGTTTCTGTGCACTTCTCCCTTTTCACAGTCCAAACTCCCCCCGTATGAGTTTCAGCTGGATCTGGGGTTTAGTGTCCTAGGATAAGGGGTTCAATGCCTTTGAGAGTCTCCGTTTCCCTCCCGCCAGAGAAAGCCAGCCAGGTACTCCGGCACTACGCATGCGTCCTCGTACCTCAGCTTTTTGCAGCTCCTCTGGGTCTCCGTGAGCCCCTCTCTTTCCTTCTAGTTGTAGAACTTCCACTTAGCCAGCTTTCCTGTGGTTCTGGATGATGTCTGTTCTGTCTTTTAGTTGTAGTTTTGAAATTGTTGTGTGAGGCAGCAGTGTAGGTGTTTACCTATGCCGCCATCTTGGATTTTCCTCTCAAACAGTTTCTTATTTGTTTGTTGTTGGTAGACAGAACTGTGAATTTCAAAGAAAACAAGGAAAAATCTGAGAAATTATTATAATAAAGAGACATGACAACTAAGTATAATGTGATATTTTAGTTGCAATTTTAGGACTGAAAAATGACAGTAGGTAAAAACTAAAGGACTATGAATAAAGTATAGTTTATTGTTAATGATGAATCAATATTAGTTTATTAATTATACCAAAATATACTGAAGTAAGATGCAATAATAGAGGAAACTGGGTACTCTGCACCTTCTTCTCACTTTTTCTATAAATCTAGAACCAAATTATAAAGAATGAGTATTAAAAGTAGAAAAAAGAATGTATGAAGATATTTAGCTTATTTCTTTCATAAAGAAACGTTAATGAGACTAAATTATTTTATGTTGTGCCTCTAGTGATTTCAGTGGATAGTCTCAAATAACAGTTACCATAAATTTTCTGTTGTTGAGTTGTATAAATTCTTTATATACTTTGGATATTAACCCTTTACTGAGGAGTTGTTTTCAAATATCTTCTCCCATTCAATCAGATGCCTTTTTTATTTTGCTGATCATTTATTTTGCTAAAAGGACACTTTTTAGTTTGATAAAATAGGATTCATTTATTTTTACTATTAATTCCTTTGCCTTCCAGGTCATCTTCATAAAAGCATTGCTGCAATCAAGGTCCATGAGTTTATACCTATGTTTTCTTCTATATAATTTAACATTACAGGTCTTTGACCCATTTTGAGTTATTTATTTATTTATTTTATATTGGGAAAAATGGCAGTCTAGTTTCATTCATTTGCGTGTGTCTTTCCAATTTCCCCAACCCATTTATTTTAAAGAGGCTTTCTTTTCTCCAGTGTGTGTGTGTGTGTGTGTGTGTGTGTGTGTGTGTGTGTGATTTTGGGGCTCCTCAGGCTTTTGTTGTTTTTTTTCTCCCATTGACCTGTGTGCCTGCTTTTCTGCCATTGCCATACTGCTTTCTTTATTGTTGCTTTGTAGTATATGGTGTTTGAAGTCAGGGAGTGTGATACCTCTAGCTAATATTTTCCCCCTCAGGATTCTATTGACTATTCAGGGTCTTTCTGTTGTTACACACAAGTTTGATGATTTTTTATTCTATTTTTTTAATGTCAATGAAATTTTGATGGGGATTGCATTAAATCTGAATATTGCAATGGGCAAAATGGCTATCTTAACATGAAATATATTTCTATTGCTTTGTGTCTTCTTCAATTTATTTTAATGATGTCTTGCCATTTTCAGTGTATAGTCCTTCACATAATTTTTAATTCCTAAGCATTTTATTCTTTTGGTTGCAATTACAAAATGATTCTTTTTAATTTTTTTTCTGAAATTTCAGTGTTAATATAAAGGAAGAAAATTGATTTAGTACACTGATTTTATTCTGAAGCTTTACTATATTTGTTTTTTATTTCTAATAGTTTTTTATGAAGTTTTTAGGATTTTTTATAAAAAGTTATATCATCCACTTTCAGTAACTTAAAGTATTTTTTTTTATTTTCAGTTTACACCATGTTACAAGTTTACTAAGTAATTATTCAGGTAAATCCATACCTATCTGACACCATATATAGTTATTAGAATATTATTGCCTATATTCCTTATGCTATGCTTTACATTACCATAACTATTTTGTAACTACAACTTTGTATTTAATCTTCCACTTTTTTACCCAATCGCCCAACCCTCCTCCAATCTGGCAAGCACCAAAATGTTCTTTGTATCTATATGTCTGTTTCTCTTCTGTTTGTTTGTTTTATATTTTACAGTAAATTGCACATAGGTATGTACTTTTTGCCATTTTATTTATATTTCTCCAAATCCTCCTCCTCCTCCTCCTCCTCCTCCTCCTCCTCCTCCTCCTCCTCCTCCTTCTCCTGCTCTTCCTCCTCCTCCTGTTCCTTCTCCTCCTCCTCCTCCTCCTCCTCCTTCTTCTTCCTTCTTTTTCTATTATTCTGGAAGACCCTTTAAAATTTCATGTAATACTATTTGCTAGCGATTAACTCCTTTAGCTTTTTCTTGTCTGGGAAGCTCTTTATATGTTTTTTGATTCTAAATTATAGCTTTGCTGAGTAATATTGGTTGTAGGTTTTTGTTCTTTATCATTTTGAATATATCTTGCCAATCTTTTCTGGTCTGCAAAGTTTCTGTTGAGAAATCAGCTTACAGTCTTATGGGAGATACCTTTTAGATAACAAACTGCTTTTCTCTTGCTACTTTTAAGATTACTTATTTGTCTTTAATGTTTTGCATTTTAATTATTATTTGTCATGGTGTAGGACTTTTTGAGTTCATCTTGTTTGAGATTCTGCACTTTCTGGATTGTATATGTATTTCCTTCATCACATAAAGGAAGTTTTTATCTATACCAAAGTATTTTCAGTTTCCCATTGCATAAAATAATGAGGAGTCCAGCTCTTTGTTAAAAATCTGTGTATTATTTTTAAGGCCTGATCATAGACATGTAGAAAGGCTTTCCCTGGCAGTCCTCCTGGGGGAAGCATCCCTTCCCATAGCACACTGAGTGCACTGCCAGAGCACTGCAATCTCTGAAGAGAGTTGCAGTCAAGGACTCAGGCCTCCCTGCTCAGGCTCTTCACATATATTCTTAGCCTAGGTGCCTTAATTTATTAGATCTCTTTATTTGAGGATTTAAATATAAATCTTGAGCTTCTTTTTCTGGTGCTCCTTATCAGAGGGGTGGAGAAAAAAGCTTGAAGACATTTTCCCCTATTCTAACTCAGTACTCAGTAATTTTCCACTCCTAAATCTGCCTCTGCACTCCTCTTCCTCTGCAGGATCTATAAAACTGTCAGACCATTCTATCCTCAAGAGTGAGGATATTCTCACTTCTCTGCTGATCCACTTGATCCTCCACCAGTATGTCTCCCCAGGGGAAATGGAATATGCATTTTCTTTGGTTTTAGCCTCTTGCTTATACCATCTTAGTAAGTGGTTAAAGGCTTTACTCTTAGATTTTGGCTTGCTGCTTTAATTGGCAACTCTAATATCTGGCAGTTTTCTCTCTCTCCCAGCTCACCTAAATTTCTGACACACCAGGTGTTGATAGAGGGGCCAGGAAAGGGAATTCTATTATCCCCATCTCTCTACATATATTGATTTCAAAGAGGAAGGAAGAGGGAGAAAGATAAAAACGTAAGTGATGAAAGAGAATCATCTACTGCCTCCTGCATGTCTCTTGCAGGGGATCAAATGTACCCTGACTAGGATTTAAACTGTGACCTCCTGATTCATAGGCTGATGCTCAACTACTGAGCAACACTGGCTGGGCACCCATCCTCATTTTCCCTAAGATATTTCTTCCCTTTTTTCTCTGTACTCTGTCTCCTTAAGAGAACTTTTATTATTCTTAGTTCTGCATATTACTAACCTCTGGATTTTATTTTAAATCTAATTTGCACAATAACTTGATATGTTTTGGTGAAATTTCCTCCATGCTGCCATTTGGCCTGACTTATCAATATATATATTTTATTTCCTCTGTCTTCTAACTAGCAGATACAATTTTCCAAATTTACCTTCAAATCACTTGTATCTTACCTCATAATAATCCTCAATTACAATAACCTGAGATTCTAAAACCTGAAATGGAATCCTTACATAGTATTTCCAACCTATCCATGTATTAGAGGGAGGTTCCTGAAATAATGTTCAGGATATTTGCTCATTCCCTGCAGAATTCCTTAACCTAGAATTTAAGAAATGCTATAATGTAATTGCAATCAGTCTTCTCTAGTTTTATCTTAATTTTCCGTTTTATGAAGGTTTTCAGCTCTGGTAAAATGGAATTACAATTGGTTGTCTCTTTATTCCCAGTCTCTATCAAATGAAATTGTATCTGAACTCTAATATGTGGCTCTAGTATATATTCCTTTATAAGCATTTTTAATGTGACATCCCCAGAAAATTTAATAGGTCTTATAAAATTTATAATCTGAATTGTGTTTTCTGGTACTTGTTAAATTGACTTTTATGCTCTTCATTTGTTTAATCAAATACACCTGATTCCAAAATGGGTGATTGTTGAAAGATCAAATTATGAATGCGGATATAGGTATCTAGGATATTAAAACCCTAGCAGATGGTAGGTAATTCATGATTGTGTGGATCGATGGGAATTTCTTTGTCAGAATAATGATACTCTGTAAAATCACAACATAAAAAAAAAAAACCTCTGAAGGGAGGTTATGGGTGATTCAAAGAATAGTTGTTATAATTGCTATTCTCTTACAGTGAATAGAAGAAAAAAAGATTGAGTATAGAGGTGGAATTTGAGTGCTTTTGTGTTTTATTTTTATCTAGGTTAGGCACAGAAAGGACTTCCATGGAATATGAAAATTAGCCTGAAAATAGATACAGTCTGGTTCAAGGGTTTCTAAGTCTGTTTTCAATGGCTTTGTCTTTTTAAATTATCTCTTAACTGGTCCAGCTGTTCTCTTTCTTCCTTCTTTGTTCTTGACTCCTCCCCCAATTAAGAAGAGGTCATTGGATAAAAGACAATCTGGACAAATTGGTATGGAGCCTATTTTGTTTCCCAAGAAAACTTTCATGTCTTCTGATTTCAGGGAAAGCTTTTCTGTGAAGTGTTTTAAAAGACAATCTGAAGTCTGTTTTCTGTATATCTTAAGCCTGAACCAACATTTACAACAGTCTCTCATAGAAAGTTTTATTATTAGGTATTAAGATGTTAGTTAATAGTCTTGAAGCATTGCATAAATAACATTCCAGCAGGGTTTAGCATGTAGATTAGGTTAAGTAGAAAGGCATTAATAGGAACATAACCAATTTACAATTTATAATGGTAGAATCAAATTGAGTATATAGTGATCTTTCACATGGTAAGAAATATTCATAAAAACGGAATGCAGAATTTTACTTCCTAATAAATAGCAATATATTTATTCGCCCACATATTTTTTATAATTAGACCAAAGTATATATCAAAAATCTACACCAACTTAACAGGAAATATGTAATAATAATTGTTCACAACTTCAAAGTATTATCAGACTGAGAAATAAAGCTGAATAGAAACTTCATAGATTAATTCTTACAATCTTAACCCCAAAGTTATAATTATTAGTGGTTAAATTATTACTCTTTGTACTCCTCTTTTATTAAAAAATATTCCATATTACGTGATGGTATAAACCATGTATCCTTTGGTTTATAAAATATTTCAAAGATTGATATTTTCCTGAAATTAAATGAATAATGTAAAAATCATATAATCGAACTTATTTCAAGTTATGTGGCCTATGTTTGTGGAAAAGTGAAGACACACAATGGAGAATCCTCTCTCAATGTTTAAGGACCTTCAATCTAGATAGCAAAACAACTCATGCATTGTAGAAACATTTATTTTCAACTCTCGCTTAATAGAACAATATAATATTAGAGAGAAATTTCTGTACTCAACTCATACATTTGAGAAATATTTATTTTCAACTTTTGCTTAACAAACAACACCATATTAGTGAGAAACATCTGTAGTCTACTAACGGTACTAACTGACAAAGCCTCTTCATAAAATTGATAACAAATTAAGATTTTAGATACTATCAATAGTTTTGAAATCTCACAAGTTTTAATTGAGAATAAATTTAGACTTGTATTTTGGTTAAAATTAAATTTCACATATTCAGGATTAAAGAGAAGATGATTCATTCCAAAACATTTGAAAACTCTGTTAAGAAAATTTATGGGCAGCCTTAGCTGGTTTGGCTCAGTGGAAAGACGGTTGGCCTGCAGAGTGGAGAGTCCCAGGTTTGATTTCAGTCAAGGGCACATGCTTGGGTTGCAGGCTTGCTCCCCAGTAGGGGGAATGCAGGAGGCAGCCAATCAATGATTCTCTGCCATCATTGATGTTTCCATCACTATCTCCTTCTCCCTTCCTTTCTGAAATCAATAAAAATATATTTAAAATAAGTAAATACATTTATGGACAGAATAAAAGTAATAATGGAATGAAACTATAAAATAAGCTAGTATATTCTTTGGTGGCTCACTTATTTACACATTCCCCAAACAATATATTTAACTCTGTGCTATATAACAAATGCTTAAAAATGAATAATATATAGCTCTGTCATAAAAATTAAACCCATTAAAGATATAAATATATAAAAATAATTGTATTAAAATGTAAAAAGAATAATATTTGACAAAATTAAGTGAATAGAACCAACTGAAATCCAGGTAAAGTTTGCATTTATATAACCATATTAATCAGATGAAGAGGTATTCATTTCCAATTTTAAATCAGATATACAATATTAAGATTATTTTAAGTTACATCTTCAATAGAGATCCTCATATAATAAAATTTATACATGAGAAGGTAATAAGGATGACAAATCTGGGACTTAAAAAATACAAACAGTTTTAAGCACAAGAGATAATTATTCTGGAAATTAATGTATTCTAAAAAAATATGTCTTAGGCACATAACTGCTTAATGGTTAAAATGTTATTTAGAAAAGAAAGCATATGTTTTAAAAGTTTATTTTATTAAAAAGGTCAATTATTTTGTCAGAGAGAGGCAAGCTTTAGTTGAGTATTAAAAAAAAAAATCTTATCAATTTGGACTTGCCAAACAATGGAATATGCTGACTTGAGAAGTATAAAAAAAAAAAAAAAAGGAAAGATGTCAGAAGTGGTAAAGATAATTGCTGCAGTAGATTATATTATGATCTTCCTAAGTACTGCCTATGATTTAATAAGTCTGTTTTTATGGTAATTTTTATGTACTTTTAAATAATATATTAACAATATTGTTAAAAATACCTTACTAGTATATTTATATTTGATTATCATCGTTAATATTGTTATCTGGGTCTATAAAATGATACCCCCAGGAGCTTGCAAGTTACTTAAAAGTATTTGAAGTACACAGACTGATTTCTAATTGGTGATCCACCTCTCTTATCTCCTACTACTTCATTATAGCTCAATGTGTTAAGCTATCAGAAAAGCTTTCTCTAATCAGCTGTCAGGTGCAACAAACCAGACAACCAATCTTGTTAAACCAATAAACTTAACTATGAATACAGTTTCAAGTCAGTAGTCTCCTGCTTGGGAGAGATCAATTAAAATAAGTGAACTTCAGGACAAATACTTGATACTCAAAGAGTCCTTGCTCTATTTCCTTTCATAGTATCTGTGATTGTGATTCAAACCAGATACCATGGAAATGAAAAGCACATGATTATATCAATTAATGCAGAAGAAGTGTTTGATAAAATGCAGTGCTACTTTATAAAAACAGCAAAATGGGAATAGAGAAACCATACATCAATATAATAAAGGCCATATATAACAAACCAATAATCAATGGGCAATATTTAAAGTTGTTAACATCAGAAAAAAGACAGGGATATCTGCTCTCACCACTCTTATTTGACACTAGAGACCTGATGCACAAAATTTGTGCAAGGGGCTCATCCTCCACCGCTACAGAAACTGCCTCTGCCTTACCACTCACAGCCCCAGCTTCGTCCAGAAGGACATCTGGAAGGTTTAATTAGCATATTACACTTTTATTATTATAGACTAGAGGCCCAGTGCATGAAATTTGTGCACAGGGGTGTTGTCCCTCAGCCCAGCCTGCACCCTCTCCAATCTGGGATCCCTAGAGGAATGTGCAACTGTCTGTTTAGGTCTAAACAGGCAGTTGGACATCCCATTCACAATGCAGGACTGCTGGCTCCCAATTGCTTGCCTGCCTGGCTTCCTGATTACCCCTAACATCTTCTTCCTGCCAGCCTGATCACTCCCTAACCACCCCCTGCCAACCTGATTGATGCCTATCTGCTCTCCTGCCAGCCCAATTACCCCTAACTGCCTTTGCCTGTGGGCCTAGTTCCCCCCAACTGCTCTTCCCTGCTTACCCAGTCACCCCTAACTACCCTCCCCTGCCAACCTCATTGCCCCTATTTGCTCTCCCTTGCTGGTCTGGTCCCCCTAACTGCTCTCTGCTTCAGGCCTGAGTCCCCCCCCCCAGCTGTCCTTCTCTGCAGTCTCAGTTGCCCCCAACTATTATCCCTTGTAGGCCTGGTTGCCCCCAACCTCCCTCTCCTGCAGATCTGGTCACCCCCAACTTTCCTCTCCTGCAGGACTGATGCCCCAGAACTTCCATCCTCTGCAAGCCTGATTCCCCCTAACTGTTCTCCCATGCAGGTCTGGGTCGTCCCCAACTGCCCTGCCCTGCAGGCCCGATCACCTCCAATTTTCCTCTCCTGCAGGCTGGTCCCCCCAACTGCTCTGTCCTGCAGTTTGGGTCCCACCCCCGCCACTGTCTTTCCCTGCAGGCCCAGTCACTCCCAACTTTCCTTCCCTGAAGGCTTGATGCCCAAAACTTCCCTTCCTGGTCCCTTCCAATTGCCCTTCCCTGCTGGCCATCTTGTGGTGGCTATCTTTGACCATATAGAAGCAGCCATCTTGTGTGTTGGAGTGACAGTCAATTTGCATATTACTCTTTTATTAGATAGGATAGTACTAGATGTCCTAACTACAGTGATCAGACAAGAAGAAGAAATAAAAGGCATCTCAATCGAACAGGAGGAAGTAAAACTTATTATTTGCAGATAACATGATACTTTACGTAGAGAACCCTATAGATTTCACCAAAAATCTACTAGAACTCAAATGAATTCAGTAAAATATCAGGATACAGAATTAATATTTAGGAATAGGTAACATTTTATACTCCAATAATGAGCCATCAGGAAGAGAAATTAAGAAAACAATCCCAATTACTATTGCAACAACAATAAAAATAAGATACCTGGGAATAAATTTAACCAAGACCTATATTTCAAAATTAAATGATATTGAAGGGAGAAATTGAGGAAAATACAGAGAAGTAAAGTATATACTGGGCTCATGGATTGGAAGAATTAAGATCATTAAAATGTTTATTAGTATATTACATAAAGCAATGCAATTCCTATTAAAATATCAATGGCTTATTTCACACATCTAACCAAAATATTCCAAAAACTTACATAGAACCAAAAATGACTCTGAATAGCTTCAGCAATCTTGAGAGAGAGCAACAAAATTTGAGGTATCACAATACCAGACATCTACCTAAACTACAAGACCATTGTAATCAAAGTAGCCTGGTCCTGGTACCAAAATAGGTATGTATATAGATCAATGGAAGAGAACAGAGATTCCATAAATGTACTCACACCTCAGGTCAATTAATATTTGTTAGCATAAAATGGCATTAAAGACAGTTTCTTCAATAAGTTGTGTAGAGAAAATTGGACAGATACCTGCAAATAAGATAAAACTGGACCACCAATTTCCACCATAGACAATAATAAACTCCAAATAGGTAAAATACTTAAAGATAAGTCACAAAACCATAAAAGTCCTAAAAGCAAACATAGCCAGTGAAATTTCAAACATCTACCATAGTAATATTTTCAATCAAGTAAGGGAAACAAAAATAAATAAATACATACATACATACATACATTTTGATGGGACTACATCAAACAAAAAAGCTTTTGCACAGAAAACAGAACCATTAACAAAATGGAAAAGGAATCTACTCAACAGAAGAACATATTTGCCAATGATACATTTGTTAAAGAGTTAACTTTCAAAATATATAAAGAACTAGTACAATTCAACACCAGGAAAACAAGCAACCAAATTTAAAAATGGGCAAAGTACCTAAATAAGCACTTTCCTAAAAAAGACCTACAGATGGCCAACAGACATAAGAAAAGATGCTCAATATCAATAACCATCAGAGAGTTTAAATGAAATTAAAATTAAAATGAAATTAAAATGGCAATGAGTTATCACCTCACATTTGTCAGAATGGCTACCATCAATAAAGCAAAAAATAAATCCTGGTGAGAATGTGGAGAAAAAGGAACCCCCATATACTACTTGGGAATACAGACTGGTACAGCTCTATGGAAAACACCATGGAGTTTCCTCAAAAAATTAAAAATGGAATTTCGATGGAGCAGTGACCCACTTCTAGAAATATATCCATAAGAATCTGAAACTCCAATCAGAAAGAATATATGCACCCCTATGTTCATAGAAGAATTATTTACAATAGGTATGATCTGAAAACAGCCTAAGTACCCATCAGTAGGTGAATGGATAGAACAAAAATGAAACAACAACAAAAAAAAAACAACCCGTGGTACATTTACACTATGAAATGCTTTTCAGTCATAAAAAAAGAAGGATTTCTTACACTTTGAGACAGCATGTGAGGACCGGAGGAATATTATACTAAGTGAAATAAGCCAGTCAAGGAATGACAAGTATCACATGATCTCATGTATATGTGGAATCTAATGAACAAAATAAACTGACAAACAAAATAGACCCAGAGATGTGGAAGCATACAATGGATTGAGTTTCCTCAGAGAGAAGGGGGAAGAAATTAACCAAAGAACCCAGATTGGAGAGGGTACAGGCCAGGCTGAGGGACTCTCCTCCCCTATGTACCAGGCCTCTTATATGCATACTAGAGGCCGAGTGCACAAAATTCATGCACAGTAGGATCCCTAGGCCTGACTGGCTATCAGGACCAGTCAGGGCCTTCCTTCCCCTGGCTGCCAGCTGCTGGCCAGGACTTTCTTTCCTCGCTGTCACTGGCTGGGGCATTCCTTCATTCCACAGTGCCCCCTAGTGGTCAGTGCACATCATAGCTTAATTTGCATATAAGCCTTTTATTATATAGGATATGCAAAACCCATACACACAGACAATGTGGGGTGAAAGGGAAAGGAGTGGGGAGGAGGGGGTCAATTGAAAAAAAGGGTGGCATGTGTAATATTTGCAACAATAAAGAGAAATTTAATCCTATATAATAAAGAGGTAATATGCAAATGGTTGTCACACCCTCACACCATCACGCTGTCACATTGTAATGGCTCAGACATTCAACAGTGGGGACAGAGGAATGAGGACCAGCCAGACACAAATGATACTCTGAGAGAGGAATGAGGACCAGGCAGGCTGCAGCCCGGGAGAGGGACAAGCCACCTGCTGCATGGTTCTGGGTGGCAGAGACAGTGCCTGTGTCTGTGGCCTGGCCAGGAGAGGGACAAGCCGCCCACTCCATGGTTCTGGGCACCTGTGGCTGTGGCCTGGACAAAGCCACCCCTAAGGCTGTGGCCAGCCCAGGAAAAGCTGGTCTGGATCCTGGGTGCCTGTGGCCAGCCAGAGAGAGGGAAGCCTAAGTCCCTGGGTGCCTGTGACCAGCCAGAGGAGGGAATCTTGGGCCCCGGGTGTGAGGTGAACCAGAGGTGGTTAGGAGTGATCAGGCCAGCAGGAGGGTAGTTAGGGGCAATTAGGCCAGTAGGGGAGCAGTTAGTGGGGATCAGCAGGCAGGCAGAGGTGGTTAGGGGCAATCAGGCATGCAGGCAGAGGGGTTAGGGATGATTAGGCAGGCAGACAGGCAAGCAGTTAGGAGCCAGTGGTCCTAGATTACAAGAGGCAGTTGGACATCCCCCGAGGGGTACTGGATTGGAGAGGGTACAGGTCAGGCCGAGGGACTTTCCTCCTCATGTACTAGGCCTCTAGTAAATAAATAAAAGATAATATTCAAACCTGTGCTTCAAGATACCAGTTTCAGAAACACTACTTATTCAAGCTATGGGACCAATGATGTTGAAATTCTTTTCTCCTTCAACTGCTAAAATATTGTTACTGCTGCAGTCTATCTTGAACTTTATTTTTCTGAAGAAGTAATGAACTAAGTAAAGTACCAGAGTTTCTGGAAATATTTTGTTTGGATTGCAGAAAGCCACCCATAGCAGAAAAGGATAATGAAGGCAAGGAACAAAGAGAGACAGATAGAAGCAATAGGTCATGAAAAACTATAGGAAGATTTGGGGAATCAAGAGAGAGGAGAACATCCGTTTCAAATATTGTGAGAGGGAGAGTGCAAAGAAATGTTGGAGTAGTTTATACATTAAAAACCTTAATTATTTATTTATTTATTTACCTAATTATTTATTTTGAGAGGATTATGTTTTTTCTTTTTTTTCTCTTTAGGAGGGTTGACAAATACCTTTTGAAAATTGAGATACTGTTGAAAAGCTTTTGGGAGCCTAGTTTTACACAGGTTACATGTATTTTTTAATATATAACTATGACACATGTCTGACTATTACCATCAGTTACCAATGAGTATTTTTTTTTTAATCCTCACCTGAGAATATGTTTTTATTGATCTTTAAAGAAAACCAGAGTGGAAGGGGGAGAGAGAGAGAGACATGGATGTGAGAGAAAATAGATTGGTTCGTTATATCCCAGATGCACCCAGGCAGGGGATTAAAACTGCAACCTAGGTATGTGACCTGACTGGAATCAAACCTACAAACTTTGATGCTCTAACAGAGTCACCAAGCCAGTACACCAATGAATACCTTTTAATTTTATTTAACTTTCAGTGTAAATTTTCTGGTTAACCCACCAAATCTCCCTCTACTCTTGTCACTCACATCAATTTCTTCTCATGAATTTACCTCACTATGGTTCTATTGCTCTGTTTCTGTTAGAGTAGGCAGATAGAAAGATATGAACCAGAAGAGGCTGGGAGAGGCAGCTGGGGCTTGGAGGGAATAAGTGTAAGACGTGACAAAATGAAAATAGATAATGGAGATAGCAAGCCCCTATGTGAGCAAGAAAGATGCAGATCCTTCCAAAATGGCATAACACATAGATGAAGGAGCCTTATAGCTTAACGATACATTTTTTTTTTTGAGACATGAGGGAGGGGTAACATGCTCCTTGCCTTGGGGAATTCCAACTTAGTTTTTAAATCCTCTAAACTCCTAAATATTGGGGGCACTCACTTCAGTCTCAGCAAGCTGAGCTACCCTGTTCAGGTGGTATCTGAGTATACTTTCCCACAAATAAATTCTTGGTGCTTTTGCTACCATTTTGTAGGCTCTTGTTTGAATTAATTCCATAAGTAAGACAGGAACTGTGGGCTCAGAGTATTGTCTCTGGCCAGAGGTTATTTCCAGCAAGACACCATCACTGACAATTTCATACACCCTTCTAGCAGATACTGAGTCTTCATACACTGAGCAAATTTCTAGTACATATAAATATCTTATTGTTATATCTTTACTGTTTTTTCAAGTTACCATTCCATCCTGATTTACTCTGTTTCATATCTGTCATTGCCACTAGTGATACATAAATTCTCTCTTTTCCTTAAGCAAAAGCCATAAGCAAAACCATTTGTGATAAAAATTCTTTCTTTTTTCTTAAGCCAAAAACATAATATTACTTTCATAGACATATGAATACCCATAATTTCCCTGCAATGACATTTAAAATCCCTAGAGATCAGAGTTTCTTTATCCTTGTGACTTACACAAGTAGCTAGTTCAGTTCATGGAAAACAGATGCTCACTTATTATATGTATAATAAAAAAAGTAAATTATTTTAAGTTGGCTTAAAGAATAATAAGAGCAATAGGCTTTTGGCATGTGCACTGTCAATATTTCTGTTGTTAAGCCTCTTAATAGAAAGGATTGTTTAACAGTGTGTGATTTCTACATGCCTGGATTTAAGTATCTAAAGAATTTCTAACTTAATTGCTGGGAATCTTCTACTAAAGGCTTTTTAAATTCACTTTTATTCTTTAATAGAACAATGAAAAAATAGAAGAAAAACAAACAAAAAGGATGCAATCAAAATTACAAAGCATATTTGTCAAACCTATGAAATTGATGAGAGAGACTGTTAAAGGGTTGCAAATACTTCTTCAAATCTCAAGAATATTGCCCTAATTCTTTGAGATGGCATCTGTGTTCTGTAGGGGTGGAAAGAAAGGAATACAGTGACTTCCAGATCCTACCTGGAAGATCAACGACTGAGAAAAAACAGAGCTTGTTTGAAAAACTGAGGTGACAACCAGAAATATATGTAAGTATATATACATATATACTTATAATGCATCTATACACAAATGTGTATTAAGGGAGATGGAGAAACAATACACAAATTTGAAGTACTAATGGCTCCAGCTACTTGTCAAAATCTCCATCTTACTTCTTCCACTCACAGTAAAATACTGTTCAACAATGGTTATTAATCACAAAGGAATTCATGTGAACTATGCATAGATGCAGGGGGAGCAGAGAAATAAATGGACATAAGTGGAAGACAGCTTCAATGCATAGCAAAAGAAGAATAACTCAAGAAAATATGCCATGATTTCAGATAAAGAATTCTCCATCCTCCCAAATACTTTGTAGCCAACACAATCTTGCTTTTAAGGAGCACACAAAGAGATATATGGCTTTAAGGATTAGATAGGAATAAAGGCAACTCAAAGTGAAACTAATCTCAGGAAAGAAGGATAAATACAAATAAAACTATCAGCACATTATAAAAGTGTGTCATTAAGTAAAATAAATCATCACATCTGAACAATAAAGGGTGTCTCAAAAATGTATACTCACTATAAATGCAGTGTTTATTAAAAAACATTTCATTTTCAAAATGTAATAGAATCTACAGCTATCAGCTGTGAAAATGTATATATATTTTCCTGAGACACCTTATATTAGAGAAGGGATTTACAGACTAGAATAAATATTCCCCCAAACACTTTAAAGACATGGTATAGGGGACAGAGAAAATAAGAAAATTGAAAATAATAAAGGCAAAAATAAGTGTGTTAATATAAAAATGTAGGGAAAAAATAGAGATACATTCTACTGTTGTTCTTAAAAAGGTTTAAAGATATAGCATGCTATTTTAATATATAAAAGAGAAAGATGCAAATTGACCATAAATTCATGACACCCACCTGTCAAACAAAGATGGTGGGTTAATTTGCATACACAGGCACTGATCAGTGTTTTGCATTGCCCCAGCTGCTCCAGGCCTCTGGGCAGCGTGGGAAGACAGAAAGGTGGTGCCTGCAGCCAGGGGAAGGAAGGCCCATTCTTACACAAATCTTCATGCATCAGGCTTCTAGCATATATATAAAATACTTTTTGAATTTGGAAGTGTAATGTATCAATTAATATCACCTAAGAAATAACAAGTGATATTTAATTTTTCTTGTTAAATTAAACTAAAAGTATTTGCTACAATATTATTTTAAGTATCATCTCAATTGTACTTTATGTTAATACATATATAGATCTTGTTGGAATCTATTTTTTTTTCAATTATTCTTACTTCTAGAAGGTTGGAGTTGGAGGATTTAAGCATTCTTTTTTTTTCATTTTTCTTTAACACTTGAATAGTAAAGAAAATTTAATTTTCTTTAAACAAACCAGTAACAATCTCTGTAAAGAGCAATTGACCTAATAGTAAATAATCATTTAAAAGATAGACACTTACTTCCTGTTAAGATTTCAGAAACATTTAAGTTTTTGTTTACATTTCCTAAGTGATTAGTAAGATGCTCTGAGAAAACTTAAAACATCTTATACTTAGTTCTTTGATATAGTCATATATATACTCTGTATTATAAGAACAAAAAAATCATTAAAATATTGTTAAATAAATTTAAATCTACTGATGTTTCCAATTATCATTATGTTTTTTTCCTATATGATAATATATGAATAAGTACAAGAAAATGTGACTATAAACCATGGGGAAATATATCAAATAAACTACACTAGTCATTATATTTTTCATAATAAAAAGGTAATGAACTTCCACACCCATAAGATATAATAGATATTAGTGCATAGATTATATTAGCGGGATTTTCACAAAAAACATTTATTAAAAAATTTGTTGGAATATATACAGTAGTAAAGAAACCCTCCTTATTTGACCAAAAAAAAAAAAAAGTTGCTTTGTATACTGTATTCTCTATTTTTTAAAAAAAATTGTTTTAGTCCTGGCTGGTGTGGCTCAGTTGGTTAGACATCATCTCCTGCACTAAAAGTTTGCCAGTTTGATTCTCAGTCAGGGCACATGCCCAGGTTGCTGACCTGATCCTTTCGTAGGGGTGTGCAAGAGGCAGCTGATTGATGTTTCTCTTTCATTAGTGTTTCTCTAAATAAATAAATAAATTGTTTTGGCTTCACAATATTGGAATTCTGAAAATTGTATTTTGGTATACTTTTAACAAGTGTATAAAACTCTATGGCAGAACTTGTTTTATTTGTTCACATCACTTCTGATTTCAAAAACAATTAGAGTATTATTTTATTTTTGCTTCCTTTTAAAAGCAAATTTAAAATCCTCTTTTGACACAGTTGGGTATAATAGAATGTATTCATAACTAATACAGAATGTAAGGAAGTCCAATTACCATACTCCTCTCCATAACTCAGACTCCCAGAATTTTCCCTTCTTCCTAGCATGCCATGTTGTCTCTGTTTTTTCTTCTACTTACCTCAGTCCTGTAGATGACACTATGGACAACTTAAAATTCACTCATGCCATTGAATGGTATTTTGTGAGAATAAATAAATAGGTTAATGTCTTGCATGCTTACCTAACAGTCATTTAAATATTTTAAAACCGCAATTCACATACTCCAGCCACAGAATGATGTTTTTGTCAAAACATAATCCTACATTATGACAAACAAATGTTAAACTTTCCTTGCATTACCTGAAAACAGCATACAGTAGGAATGGGCATACAATATTATAAGAACACAATGTGCCAAAACCAGTTTGGCTTAGTGGATAGAGAATTGGCCTACGGACTGAAAGGTCCCAGGTTCGATTCTGGTCAAGGGCATGTACCTTGGTTGTGGGCGCATCCCCAGTGCAGGGGGCGGGGTGGGGTGTTGAAGGCATCTGATTGATGTTTCTCTCTCATCCATGTTTCTAACTCTCTATCTCTCTCCTTTCTTCTCTGTAAAAATTAATAAAATATATTTTTTAAAAAAATAACACAATGTTATACATGTTCCACTCGTTTTTTTCTCAAATACCTATTTCTTAAAATATTGTTCCTCAATAAATAAAATGATCTATTTTGTCTACATTTCCTCATTTCTTCTACCATCTATATTAGGTCACATATATTTGGGGAGAGAGATAGAAACATCAATGATGAGAGAGAATCATTGATGGGCTGCCTGTATCAAGTCCCACAATGGGGATGGAACCATAACCCGGGCAATTGATCTGGAATTGAACCATGACCTCCTGGTTCATAGGTCGATGCTCAACCACTGAGCCATGCTGGCCAGTCTCATACTCTTCCTTTTTTATTTCTACAATATAACAGCAATCTAGACTGATAGTGGTATTAGGTGATAGAATGCTTCTCAGAGTCAGACTGAGTGAGTAGGTGAAGGAAAAACTCATTTGTGGGGGACATAGAAAGTCCAGGACTTTTCAAATTAAATATTATTCCATCACACTGAATTTCCCAGTATTATTCTACTTAATAAAATACTAACATATTTTAATTTAAAACTCTTAGATGAAAACTAACAGTAAAATCCATAACTTCTTTGTGAACAAAAATAATATTAAAGTTATTAAGAGAATATGAACATTATGAAATTTCTTGTGTTCTCTTCCTAAATATAGAGCTAAATGAATGAAAAATAGAAACATTATTTCATCATGTTCCTAGTTCATTAAAGCTATTCTTACACAGACATGTCACCAGGCAAATACAGTTTACCTTCTTCCTGTAGCTCTCCCAAGGTCAATATGCAGCATGTCCATGGAACATTATAGTAAAATGGTTTTCTCTTCTCTTTCTGGAAAATATAATTCATTCATATCCATGAGGTTCACAAAGATACATCATCACCATTATGAAGGCCACAAACTTTGCATAAAGTTTCCTTTTATTTTTATTTTTTTTACCATGGGTAAGTCTACATTCTAGGTAAAGAATAACTGAGGTCATTAATGTTAAATGGGGAAAGGATCTTAGAAGAAATAAGCCAATGAGAACACATATTCCCAAATTTTTTACAGTTTAGTGCTCATATTCTCTACTAGTGGGAACTAGGGTTTTCACCAGATATCCAGGCAGACTACAAAGGTTTGGTAATGAAAATACGATCAAAGGACTTGTATGCATGCATAAATGAACCACACAATAGGGGAGTGAGTGCATGTGCTTGGGGAAGGGAGCGGCTGGGAGAGATCTTATGTAATGGGGGGAAAAGGAGACTTATGTAATACTTTAAACAATAAAGAATTAAAATTTTTATTTAAAGTTTAAAAAAAGAAAATATGTATGTGATTTACAAATGCCGACAGATCTAAGTGGAATTGACCAGCCAGCCTGCCTTCTCAGAGAGCTGGTTAAAAATCAGGCCTCAGTAAGAACCAGTCATGAGACTAGAAGCATACTGGGCAAAGTAGGCTTCAACTAAATGCTCCTGAGGCACAGAATTAAATCCTTCCCCAGGTCTCCTCAGCTACAAAATAATGATGTCCAGCTTCCTGGCCTCATTCACTATTGAAGATTTGTACTTTGCCACATGATTTAAGAATTGGGCCAAAGTGTAACACGAAGAGGTATTTGTAACAAGAGGAGCAGAAAGCACTCAAGTGGGCACATTTAGTGCTTCAGAGTGACACTACTCTGTGAACATGTGGGTGTGGGGGACAAGCTTTATTGTAATGCATAAAATGCTCATGCCCACAAATGAAAACTCAAAAGCAACAAGACAATTCAATTGTAATTAAAACAAAAAAGAAAAAAAAGAGATAATTTTAATCATTTTTTTACACTCTAGAACTGTTAAGCTCTTGTTCTCCTTTGTTTTATCAAAGCATTAACTTCCATGTTTGAAGTGAAAAATAATCTCTTAGCTACACATGGCATAGTCAGAAATAGTGGCACATACCTTGAAAAAGTCCACTTTTAAATGGCCACCATTCATTAACCTGAAATTCTAACAAATTTCTATTTACTATCCATATTTTTATGTTATTCTATCCACTGAGAATCTCCATATATAATTTTAGTGAAATTACCTCCCCTTGTGAGTGTATTCATACCAAGTTATATTTGGAAAATAATAAAAAATTTCCAAAGACTGATATTTGTTTTTGTTTTTTCTCATCGTTATTTTAAAGATCCATTTTAATTATTCCAAGACTATCTGTAATAGTTGTGGATATTAAAATTCAACTTGGGTTATTCAACAACTGAAGATGATTTTTCTATCCACTACAAATCCACCATATATATGCCATTATATACTTAAGGGAAAAAAAATTGTGGCTAGTAAAAATCATACTGACTAAAACCATAGCAAAAGCAGAGTAGAGTTTCTCAGTAGCAAAAATATATTGAAAAGACAGGAACACATAATTTTGCCATTTTTAATAGTCACTTTTCTGACCCTTACTAAAGTTTAATTATAGTAGAGTAGCTATTCCTCAAGGCTCACCAATGCCATTTGAATGAAAAATTCATTAAAGACAGCTATAAAATGTCACTTGCTTTCAGACTTTAATCCATATGCTGTGGAGTTAACAGAGATAAGCAATTGCAAAATACCTACTGCAGTACCTATTACAAATATAATTTGATTGCTAATTTTTGTTATATTCTCATTTTTTAACTCCTATAATTCATAGTTCTGCTTGGAATAATATATCATGTTTTATCAATTGTATTTTAATTACAATATTTTTATAAACTTAGTGGCTAATCAGGCAAACTATTATTAGTATATGCCTCAAATATATTAGATTTCAAATCGCCCACCAAAAAATTCATTACTGTTTTAACATGTGAAGTGATAAAAGTGTGTATGGTAATGATGATTCAGAAGGAATATATGTAAGATAAATTGATATTTAAGCAGTGTAAAGAAAATATAATTTTTGAAATGAAACTTATTTGAAACTCATTTTTATGAGCTTAACCTTTTATTTTAATTTTATATTTTCCCTCACCATTTATTCCCTTCATCCCCTCTTCAACCTCCACCCACGCTCTTCCCCCAACAATCACCATACTGTTGTCCATGTCCATTAGTTTTCTTTTTTGCTCAATCCCTCCATGTTCCCCAATACCTCGTCCACCAAAGATTTTCATTTTATTATTTTTAAATTTGTTTTTATTGAATTTAGAAAGAAAAAAGGGAAGAAGAGAGATAAGTATCAATCAGCTTCTTCCTGATAGGCCCCCCACTGGGGACTCTGCTTGCAACCCTAGCTTGTGCTCTGACCAGGAATCAAACCAGCCACTTTTTGGTACATAGGACAATGCTCAATCAAGTGAGCCACACTGGCCAGGACAGATTTTTATTTATTAACTAGAATTTCTTTCTTCTCCCAGCTGCCTGTACTGGCTTCCCTCCAGCATCTGGGACCTGGGCCTGCCTCTGGAACCTGGCTTTGTCTAGAAGGTCATCTGGAAGGATGTCTGGTCTAATTGGTATATTACACTTTTTTTAATTATAAGTTTTATTTTAAAAATTGTTTAAAATATATTTTTATTGATTTCAAAGAGGAAGGGAGAGGAAGAAGGAGATAGAAACATCAATGATGAGAGAGAACTATTGATTGGATGCCTCTTATACCCCCTATAGTGGAGATTGAGCCAGCAGCCTGAGCATGTACCCTGACCAGATTGAATTGTAACCTCCTAGTTCATAGACTAATACTCAACCACTGAGCCATGCTAGCTGGACAGATTTTTAAAACAAATTATTTTAATTCCCAAATAATTAACTTCACATTCCTAGTTTGGAAACCACTAATGAGATCTGGAATTACCCAGAAGAAACAACTTCTTTTAACTTTACAGATATATTATTATATTAGACATTCATATCAACTATCAGGCTATCCTATATAATAAAATCCTAATAGGCAAATCTACCAAACATCTGAACAACTGCTCACTATGATGCACACTGACCACCAGGAAGCAGACACTCAATGCAAGAGCTCCCACAGGGGGAGCACCGTTCAGCCAGAAGCTGGGCTCACGGCTGGCAAGTGTAGCAGTGGAGTGTACCTCTCCTACCTCCATGGTAGCACTAAGGACCCCACAGCCACCCGCAGTTTATGAATGTCATGCACCAGGCCTTTAGCTATGTTATAATATTACACTATTCTCTTTTTCTTACATTTTAGAGAAATTTAAAACTGTGTTCCCTATATAAAGTTTCTTTTACCATCTATTTCCTAACATAATCTTTCTCTTATTTAATACCTTTCATTTGCAACCTGTATCATGTATAGTATCATTTCCAACTACTCCATTAACCTTGATCCTTTCTAATCTGTTGCTAGGCACACTTCCAAGGAGTTCTTTCACTTGTACACTGCTTAAATGTCTAATGTGACTCTTAGTCACATTGTATAGGGTTTAAATAAAACCTCAACTTTGTATTTATGCAATTATTTGAATCAGGATATTCAATAGAATTGGATAATTCAAGTTTATAAATATTACTTGAATACAGGTTAACCTGTTTACTTATTTAGACATGTTGGCTACAACATTACCCAATTATAATATTCTGTGATGTTTTACTTAGTATCAAATTTTCAAATGGCTATACTAAAAAGAAAAAACAAACATTATTGAAATATAAATCAAATTAGTTGTTCATTTCATTTTAAGAATCATTCGTCAAACCTGCTTGTTCCAGAGAAACAATCATTTATGCCAGAGTGTTCTTTGTTTTGTTTTCAATGCTGGTCAAGGTAAGCACAGTATTTTTTAAGTGATTGACATTAATTTTACCTCAAATTTAGAAACAGGTATTTTGTTTGCTTACTTACAAGAATACTAGCTCTAATAGCAGCTTTTAACTTTTATAGGAAGATTTAACCACTTTATGCAGTTTCTCTGTGCCCCTTTATTTAAAAAAATATTTTAGTTATTGATGAGGGGAGAGAGACATATATATGATTTCATGTTACACTTATTTATGCACTCACTGATTGATTGATTTTCATATGTATCCTGACAGAATTGAACTGCAATCTTGGTGTACCAGGCAAGGTTCTCACCAACTTAGCGACCTGGCCAGGGTTCTTTGTGCCCATTTCTTAATTCTATGTGTGCAATCTAGTCCTTCATGGATTTTCTTTCAGTTTTGCAGCAATGTTCATATATTATTTCAAATAAATTAAAATCACAAAGAAAATCTCTAGCTTAAAGAAAAATTTCAGAAACCAGTGTTTTTCAGAAACCAATATCTATTGTGTATGAGATATTTTGCTATTGAATGCTAACAGAAATAACTGAAATCAAAATAAAACTATGCTCAATTATCCCAAAGAGTCAAGTTTGGCATTCAGATGAATCTGGGGCTAAGTCTGCCTAAAGGCAAAGAAAATGAACGTTCTTGCATTGTTTCTTTTTTCTATACTTTTCATGCATGATGTTTAGATTCTTTCCAAATCGTTTACACAGACTTTTTTCTGCTTCTGCATTCTTTTAATAACTCTGAAATGAGATGTTTTTTTTTCCTTCTGAAAAACAAATAAACTGTATATTTGATGTAATTGCAGACAGTGTCCCTAACAAAAAATTTAGGTCTGTGGCACACATTTGTGAAAAATTTAACATTATTAAGGTAGTTATTAAAACAAAATTATTTTAAGGTAAATTCAAAGATGCATTTTTTATGAAAAAAAAGGTGAAACAATTAAAGAAAATTTACCTTTAAGTACAGTTAAATTATATAGTAGTATATGAAAGGTTTGCTATTAAATAAATGTAATTGGAACAAATCTTGTTCCTTTACCTTTAATACTGTGTTATATGGAAAATTTGAATTTTACATTACTGTTAAGATAATGTTCTGTTAAATTTTGGGGGGAGAATAACAGTATCTTAGTTATAAACCTCACCAATAAGAGAATGACTCTAATATTCTAGCTTTTCAATTACCCATAAAATAGGACAGGAGGGTGCTGCAGACATAGGTATAGTTTAATTTATTGAAGGAGATTCAATGACTAAAAACAGAATATAAAGCTTTTTCAAAGTCCCTACATAACACTAACCTGTAGTTTGGTCCTGGAAGAATATAATTTCATGTTATTTTATTTTCATTTAGTGTAGTTGATTTCTACAGGAAAATTTAACAAGCTCATAACATTTTGTAACATGTCTTTCAATGCAAACCAAATTTTGCTTGGTGTAAATTATATCATAATGTCAATAAAATCACATGAGTTTGCAGTACATTATGATATTGGAATTTGTAAAAAGTTTTCTTGCCTTCACTGGCTTGGCTCAGCAGATAGAGCACTTGCCTGCAGACTGAAGGGTGCTCAGTTTGATTCCAGTTAAGGGCACATGCCCAGGTTGTGGGCTCAGTCCTCAGTAGGCTGCATGCAGGAGACAGCTGATCAATAATTCTCTCTTATCATTGATGTTTCTATCTCTCTCTTCCTCTCTGAAATAAATTTAAAAAATGTATTTTTTTAAAAAGTTTCCTTTTCAAAGTACTATTTCATTCACCTTTCACAGAAAATCATTTTATTTATTTTTGTCTGTGAAATGATTAGATGGTCTATTTCAGCGGTCGGCAAATTCATTAGTCAATAGAGCCAAATATTAACAGAACAACGATTGAAATATCTTTTGAGAGTCAAAAATTTTTAACTTAAACTACTTCTAACACCACTTCTTCAAAATAGACTCTCCCAGGCCATGGTATTTTGTGGGAGAGCCACACTCAAGGGCCCAAAGAGCAGCATATGGTTCTCGAGCCACAGTTTGCTGACCACGGATCTATTTAAAACAATAAATTATAATATTTCTTTAAAATAACAAAGCCTAACTATTATAATATTATGTATGAGCAGCCCAATTTTCCACATGTAGCCTCAGAAAGAATTATACATTGTCATTAGACTTAGTAGTTATGTTGGGAAAATATAATTACAAGGCATTTTCAATGCTAAAAGTAATTAACTAAAAAATAATTACTCTGTGAAAAATCACTTTTCTTTCAAAAATATGTATTTTTAGAAAAGAAGCTTATATCAAATAATTGTTAGAGACTTTCAAAACAGCAAAGAACCAAGTAGGGACTCTATTAAAACTGCAATATTTTAGTAATTTTGCAAAAGAAATTCAAGATATTATATAAATAAGTCATATAACTTAAGAATGTTTGTGCTTAACTGCTATGGAAATCTTATTTCCACACCAATAGGTTGAATCTGAAAATGTTCTTGGCAGAGAAGAGGATGTATAGAAAAATGCACATAAATTACATTAACTTTGAGTCCTATGTAGAGTCAGCTTTCACTGCTACAGAAAAGATGCTTTCATCTTCCATATCTTCTAACTTTCAAAGATACTCTTATTGAAGCTAAATGATTTAACTATAAAGAATATCTAGAAGCTTCACCACTAAACTTAATTTCTATATATTTAGTTTTGTGGCTCAACCATACTTATTATAACTTGGATTAAGTGATTTGGCATCATTCAGTAATTGGAAAAGATCCCAAACATCTTATACTTTCCAGAATATGACTAGAAATTTTAAGAATTTGAAGCTTCCTTTAATTATAATATCAGATATGTATTGCCTGCATCATATATCCTAGAGATATATGTATGATATCACCTTTACTCTTGCAAAATCCCTAAGAGGTAGTTACCATTTGAAAGCCCACTTTTCAAATGAGGCAACCCAGGGTTAGAGAGATTTAATTACTCAAATGATGAAGCAGAGTTTGAACACAGGTAGTCCAATATCAAATGATGATGTTTTGACCACTGTATTATATTCTCAGAGTCTCCATAAATTCCTGAAATTAATTGTGAAATATCCAATGAGTTAATTATAGCTCTCATAGAAAACCAGACTGTAGCTACACTGTTTTGCTGCCATTAATCTTAGCATATATATCTTGTGCAACTAAAGATAGATTATATATATATCTATGTGTGTGTGTGTGTGTGTGTATGCATGTATGTATGTATAATTATGATAGATTTTGTAACAAGCATTAATATGCACCAAAAATATCTAATTGTAAATCCTGTATAATAAAGAGTTATTATGCAAATGGTCATTGTACCCTCATGCTCAGACACTCAACACTGGTGAGAGAAGAATGGGAACCAACCAGGCTGCAGCTGGGAGAGGGACAAGCCACATGCCCCACGGTCCTGGGCAACAGCTATTGTGTATATGCCTGTGGCCCAGGAGAGAGACAAACCACACGCCCTGCAGTTCCAGGCACCTGTAGCTGCGACCCAGTTGAAGCCACCTGCCCACAGTCCCCTGCAGCTACAGACACCCCCAAGTAAAGCTGCCCGGGTCCTGGGTACCTGTGACTGGCTGGAGGAGGGAATCCTGGATCCTGGGTGAGAGGTGAAGCAGAGGCAGTTAGGGCTAATCAGGCCAGCAGGGGAGCAGTTAGGGGCAATCAGACAGGCAGGCAGAGGTGGTTAGGGGCCATTAGGCAGACAGGCAGGGGAATGGTTAGGAGCCAGCGGTCAGTCCTGGATTGCAAGAGGCAGTTGGGCATCCCCTGAGCGGTCCCAGATTGGAGAGGGTGCAGGCCCGGCTGAGGGATCTCCTGCCCCTTTCCTGTGCATGAGTTTTGTGCACTGGGCCTCTAGTAGTTTTATAAAAAGAGATATTACATTTAGAAGTGCTTAGTATCCATAAACTTTTCATAATGTACACCTATCCATGGCTCTCTTTCTATTCTATTGACTCCAAATATTGAACTTGATCACTTTGAGGATCTAATTCAGTAGCCTTCCAATTATATCATTAGGGACCAACAATCTCTAATTCTGTTATAATAGAGTAGAAATAGCATAACCTTGAAATTAGACAAACATAAATTCAATTCTGTATTCTGCTACCACTAACTTTGTAAAGTTAAGTTGCTTAGCCAGGTCTGTGATGCTCAGTGGGTGAGCGTCAACCTTTGAACCTGGATGTCATGGTTCAATTCCAGGTCAGGGTATATGCCTGACTTATGGACCCAAACCCCACAGTGGGGTGTGCAGGGAGACAGCTGATTAATGATTCTCTCATAACTGATGTTTCTATCTCTCCCACTTCCTTTCTCTCTGAAATCAATAAAAATACATTTTAAAAAAAGAGACAGAGAGGGAAGGTGGTGTGCCCTCCTTGGGGAATGTTCAATTGAATCTTTTAAAAACAAATAAATTTTAAAAATTGTGCCCTAGCTGGTTTGGCTCAGTAGACAGAGTGTCAGCCTGCAGATAAAAACGTCCCAGGTTTGATATCAATCAAGGGCACATGCCCAGGTTGCAGGTTCCATCCCCATAGGGGGTATACAGAAGGCAGCAAATCAATGATTCCCTCTCATCATTGATATTTCTTTCTCTCCCTGTCCCTTCCTCTCTGAAATCAATAATATATATATATTAAAATAAAAAGAAGTTGCTTGCCGAAACTGGTTTGGCTCAGTGAATAGAGCGTCAACCTGTGGACTGAAAGGTCCCAGGTTCGATTCCTGTCAGGGGCGTGTACCTTGGTTGCGGGCACATCTCCAGTGTGGGGTGTGCAGGAGGCGGCTGATCGATGTCTCTCTCTCATCGATGTTTCTGACTTTCTATCCTTCTCCCTTCCTCTCTGTAAAAATTCAATAAAATATATTTTTAAAAAAAGAAGTTGCTTAAAGATCACTGGTATCTAAATGTAAGTCAATATCCCTTATTTTTAGTTTATTCATTTCTAAAGTGTTGACATACTGTCATATTGAACCATGTATGTAAAATCTATATAGAAATATATTAAGCAACCCAATAGGTATCAGCAAATAAATAAAATAGGCAAATTATCAGTTGATGCAAAAAGTACTATATACATTTCCAAATATGTATTTAAACAGCACATAAAATATGACATGCAGTTTTCCAAGGAACAAAAATATCTAGTAAGAACACAAATAAAACTGTTTAGTGTAATGTCCTTGGTATGACTATAAGATAATATTATTAAATATGCAAAGATAATTAAGGTAGTGCATATACAAGTCTCCCTCTCCTTTCCATTAGAGGAAAAAAACACATTTGGACATAGATCCCTAGAAAATATGAAATGTAGTTATTACTTCTGTGAAATTCTATTCTAAAAAAACAAAATGATCTTGAAATATAAGAGAAGAGATCTATGTTAGTGGAGAAAATTAAAAATCACCAAACAAAAAGAATGAGAAAAGTGGGAGCAGGGGTTACTTTAAAAGAAAGTGTGCATACAAAATAGATTTTAATTTCTGCTACTGAAGAAAAATACATTTTCAAGCCCCCTGAATTGGCTATCATTCCACATATTTATACTTAGTCATCAATCTCTCTTAAGCCTTAGTAGAAGATCTTGGTGTGATTAAATTACATTTAGTTTCTGTTTGTATTCATCCTATAATAAACCCAGATTGATACCTGTGTACTGTCAACACCCTGCATCTAATGGTCAATGGCAGAAAGGATTTCCACATAAATTGTGCAATTATTATTATTATTATTATTTTTTAGTCTGTGCATATGAAAAAGGCTTGGCTTTAAAATATAAATTAGCAACATCTATTTTGGAGTAAACCCTATTGTATTCCAGTGAAATTCTACAAATCCACCAGCAAATTTTAACAAGACTACCTGGAAAATAACAAACTCAGGTCAGTCAGAATATTCCTTTACTATACCATTTTTGACAGCTAATTAGTCATGAGGATCAAGGCTTGAACTTTTGAAGCAAAATCACATACTATCTAAAACATTTCCCATTTCTAGTGTCTTCTTGCCTTAGCAAATTCAGCAGCCTGGATCTACACAAAGGGAACCCCTAAAATTTAGTAAGAATAAGCTATATAATTTATGGAGCCCAGTGGAAAAATGAAAAATGTGGGGTCCTTTTGGAAAAATTATTAAAAATTTTAATATGGCAATAGTAGGACATTAAACTTCTGATTCTCCATGTGATCATCTATAATAATGAAAGCATAATATGCTAATTAGATTGGATGTCCTTCCAAATGACCTTCCAGATGAAACTGGGGCTGTGAGGGAAACCTGGGTCCCAGATGCCAGAAAGAAGCCAGTGCTGGCAGCTGGGGAAAGGAAGGCCTACTCTTGCATGAATTCCATGCATCAGGCCTCTAGTGAGCATATAAGTCACAAGCTTATAAAGTGGGCCTTGAATTTAGTTCGCCTCAATATGGTTTTCTTAATAAATGTGCTAGAGATGTGAATTACAGTTATTCCATATAATTTTTACTCTTTAAACAGCTGATTGTTCCTGGATTAGTTTCATAGACAGCAATCCAACCTTGACTGTGTTAATATTCAGAGGCAGAAGGGAAAGAGAGAGAGATAGAGAGAAAGAGGAGTGCACATTTAGTTAATCTGAGCCTCAAAGTCATATGATATATACCCTGTTTCCCTGAAAATAAGACAGTGTCTTATATTAATTTTTGCTCCCAAATATGTGCTAGGTCTTATTTTCAGGGGATGTCTTATTTTTCCATGAAGAAGAATATGGTACACATTTATTGTTGAACAAAAAAAAAGGAAATTTATTACCTGTATATGGTACAGTCGTAGTTGTCATCATAAACCAGCCACTGATTGGCCACAATGCAACTGGAGCTGTTCAGGCAGTGAGAAGTCTCTTTAAATCAGGAGTCAGATACTTTACAGTAGCTTCAAGGCCTTATATTCTGGGGAGGCCTTATGTTTGGTGGAGGCCTTATTATTGGGGAGGTCTTATTTTGGGGGAGATGCTTTATATTACAGTTAGAGGCAAAACTGAAAGTAAGTCTTATTTTTGGAGGATGTCGTACTTTTGGGGAAACAGTATGAGAAAAAATAGTGTTAATTAAATTACTTAAATCCTATCTAATAAAAGAGCAATATGCAAATTAACCATCACTCTACTACAACCACAAGCCATGCCCACCAGCGAATCAGGAGAGTATGCAAATTAAGCCAACCAAGATGGTTGCGGCCACAGAGCAAGCAGAAGGCTTGGTTTCCCTGGCAATGGAGGAAGTCAAGCTTTCTGCACAATCTGGTGGGCCGAGGCCTTCACTCAAGGCTACAAAGTTTCAATTATAGAAGATAAATAAATCTCAAGAAAAATGGCTGCAGCCACAAAGCAAGCAGTAGGCTTGGCTCCATTCAAGGCTACAACGTTTCAATTATAAATATAAATAAGTCCCAGATCCCAGTGCTTCCACTTGAGTTAGTGGATGTGGCCAGCCTGCAAGCCACCACAGGCCCCTCACCCAGGCAACCCCATGCCCCAAGGGAACCCCCACCCTGATCTAGGACACTGTTCAGAGCAAACTAGCTGGTTTGCCCCTGTGCACCAGGCCTCTAACCTATCTAATAATCTAATAAAAGAGTAATTAATGCAAATTGACCATCCCATCACTCTAACACACAAGATAGCTGCCCTATGTAGTCAAAGATCCTGCTCCCATGTGGACACAAGATGGCCAGGAAGGGAGGGCAGTTGAGAGGGACCAGGCCTGCAGAGACAAGCAGTTTGGGGGAACAGGTCTGGAGGGAAGTTAGAGGCAATCAGGCTGGTAGGGGAGCAGTTAGGCATGAATCACTGAAAAGGAAGTGGTTAGGAGGTGATCAGGCTGGCAGGCAGAAGTGGTTAATGGCAATCAAGAAGGCAGGCAGGCGAGCATATGGGAGCCAGTAGTCCTGGGTTGTGAGAGGGATGTCCGACTGCCCTCGAGGGATCCCATATTGGAGAGTGTGTAGGCTGGGCTGAGGAACACCCTCCCTCCCCCCGCCTCACGCACACACAAATTTTATGCACTGGGCCTCTAGTTTTATATATTTAGTGTTCAGATTGTCATGCATTATGTTACATAAGTAAACTTAAGAATTATTTTATATTCTATTTTAACTAGAGGCCCAATGCACGAATTCATACATGGGTGGGGTCTGTTGGGTCCTCCCCAGGGGGGGCCTATCTGGCTGGGCCAGCAGATGGAAGGGGCTATGGGAGGTTAGCCAGCCCTGTCCCCGGGGTTAGGGGGCAATCAGTGGTGGGGCTCTGGGGTAGTTGACTGACTGGCCCTGATCAGGCCAGTTGGCTGGCTGCAGTGAGTGTCATAGCAATTAGTTGTTCTGTCGTTCTGGTGTTCTGGTCACTGGCTTTTTATATATATAGACTAGAGGCCCAGTACATGAAATTCGTGCATGGAGGGGAGGTGTCCTTCAGCCCAGCCTGCTCCCTTTCCAATCTGGGACCCTTTGAGGGGTGTCTATGCCCGTTTAGGCCTGATCCTACCTATATTGGGCTTAAACAGACAGTCAGACATCCTTCTCACAATCCGGGACTGCTGGCTGCCAATTGTTCACCTGCCTGCCTTCCATTTTGCCACTAACCACTTCTACCTGCCAGCCTGATCACACCCTAACCACTCCCCTGCAACCTGATTGATGCTTAACTGCTCCCCTCCCAGCTTGTTTGCCTCTAACTGTCCTACCTTGTGGGCCTGGTCATCCCTTACTGCCCTCCCCTGCAGGCTTAATCACCCCCAACTGCCCTCCCTTGCAGGCCTGGTCCCTCCCAATTGCCCTCCCCTGCTGGCCATCCGGTGGTGGCCATCTTGTGTCCATATAGGGACAAGATATTGAGACCACATGGGGGCAGTCATCTTGTGTGTTGGTGTGATGGTCAATCTGCATATTACTCTTTTTTTAATTTTTTTTTT
>JAAGEH010000012.1:29474800-29568822 GCA_011751065.1 Lasiurus cinereus
AGAGATAGAAAGTCAGAAACATTGGTGAGAGAGAGACATCGATCAGCTGCCTCCTGCATGCCCCACAGTGGAGATGTGCCCTCAAACAAGGTACATGCCCCCAACTGGAATCAAACCTGGGACCTTTCAGTCTGCAAGCCCACACTCTATCCACTGAGCCAAACCAGTCTAGGTCTTTTGCCCTTTCTTGACGGCTCAGTGGGTCATTAGCAAAAGGTCCAATGAGTGCTTTTCAAAGGGGTTGCATATTACTCTTTTATTAGAAAGGACAGAGGCCTGGTGCATGGAGGGGGGCCAACTGGTTTGCTCTGAAAGATGTCCTGGATCAGGGTGGGTGTTCCCTTGGGGCATTGGGTGGCCTGTGTGAGGGGCCTGTGATGGTTTGCAGGGTGGCCACGCCCCTAGGCAACCCAACAGTGGCCCTGGTATCTGAAATTTATTTATCTTCTACAATTGAAACTTTGTAGCTTGGAACAGAGCCAAGCCTTCTGCTCACACAGCTATTGAAACTTTGTTGCCTTAAGTGGAGGCCTGGGACCACCAGGGTGTGTGGAAAGCTTGGCTTCCTCCATTGCCAGGGGTTACCCAAGCCTCCCTCCTGCCCTATCTGTGGCTGCAGCCATCAGCTTGGGTTAATTTGCATACTCACTCTGATTGGCTGTTGGGCGTGACCGGTAGGCGTGGCTTGTGAATGTAGCAGAGTTATGTTCAATTTGCATATCACTCTTTTATTAGATACGATTTTGTAACTTTTGTGTTATATTTATTGCTATTATTTGAATGTTTTCTTAGTTACCTTTGTAAAAAAATAACATCTTAATTTTTAGAGTGCTTATACTATAATTATCACTTTATAACATGCTAAGTACATATATACAAATAGATGGAAAGTTAGATAATTAAATGTTGTGAAAAGTTGGTATAAGTACAGCCATTTTAAAAAGGAGTCAGGGCCCCATTTCCAGAGGAACTGCATTGCACATCTCACTCCTTGGACCTTTGAAATGTTTCGACTGGATTAGAGCAGCATTGTCTACAAACAGCATTTTTTTAAATCCTCATCAGAAGACATTATTCAGACAATAGAAGAAAGAGGGGAGGGAAAGGGAGAGAGAGAGAGAGAGAGAGAGAGAGAGAGAGAGAGAGAGAGAAGATATTGATTAGTTCCTTCTGCATACCCTAACCTGAACTGGGAATCAAGCCTGCAAAATGAGATACAGTATGTTCCCTTGAGCCAGAATTAAACCCAAAGCCCTTTGGTATGTGGGCCAGTGTATTAACTACTGACCCAAACCGATTCAGCTCCAAACAACTATTTGTAAAGCTAATTGAAAAAGCAGACCTCCTCGCTTATGAGGACTGACAAAGACATTCTTTATCATAAGTAAACAACCATGTATGGCTAAAAAATAGCTGATTATCACAAACAGAAGTTCCTTTCTCTCATGCAAGTAATTATTTTCCTTCTTTTTCTTATAAAAATCCCTTGCTTTTATCCCATAATAAGATCAGTATTTGAAAACAATCTGAGTGCCCATCAATAGATGAGTGGACTAAAAATCTGTTGTACATTTACACAATGGTATACTTTGTGGATGTAAAAAAGAAGGATCTCTTACCTTTTGAGACAGCATCAATAGACATGTTTCACTATTATGCTAAGTGAAAAAAGCCACTCAGAGAAAGATAAATATCACACGATTTCACTCATATGTGGAATCTAATGAATAAAATAGGCTGACTAACAAAATAGGTCCACAAGCTCCAAAACTCTGGAAGAGATAACCTAATCAGTTTAAGCAGTCTTTCAAGCCCTACCACCAATTAAGGAGATCCTTTTCCATGCCCCGCCCTTCCTTCAGCCTTTGCTGCTATTGCTTGCTATTAAGAGGTCAGCCTGAAGTGCTGAGGGCTTTTAAATTCCTGATTAAAGGCATCAGTAAATACAGTGGGTGTGGCCCTTAGAGGCAGAGCTTTATCAGCAATCTGCTCTTCCCAATATGGGAACCCATTCTGTCTCAAGTCTCCCTCAAGTCTCCTCCCCTTCACCCACAGAGCAGTTTGCTTCTTGTTCCATAGCAGTACCCTGGGAAAAAAAAGCTTTTCCAGCCCTTCCCATGGGTAGAGGTCATTTGCACCTGCCTCCCACAGAAGCAGTAAATTTTTGCCTATACCTGCCTTCAGATGGAAAGATTTCCTATCCCTTACCCCTCCAGGTTAAGATGCTTGATTCTTTTTTTTTTCTTTTTTTTAAGATATATTTTATTGATTTTTTTTTTTTATACAGAGAGGAAATGAGAGGGATAGAGAGTTAGAAACATGGATGAGAGAGAAACATCAATCAGCTGCCTCCTGCACAGCCCTCACTGGGGATGTGCCTGCAACCAAGGTACATGGCCTTGACCTTGACCGGAATCAAACCTGGGACCCTTCAGTCCACAGACCTATGCTCTATCCACTGAGCCAAACCACTTATGGCAGATGCTTGATTCTTAAAAGGGAATGGTCTGAGAAAATAGGCCTTATGCCCTCTCCTGGGAGTGCTGATTATCCCCTGAAGGCCCTCACTGTATCTCTCTCTCCTCTTACTCTCTCTTGCCCAGCTTCTACTCTTTTTGTGAGCACCCAGCAGTGACATAAAAGCTTGCAAGTGAGTGCACAGACACCCATCCTCACCCTCCCCAGGGGAACACTGCATGTTCCAGTCCAAAAATTTTGTTTCAATAGGATGGATAATGCTCAGAGTTGGGAGCTTTCTGTTGTCTTTCTTGAAGCTTCACCCTGCATCCATTTGCAAGGAATCTTGTCTCATCAACTAAGATAAAATATCATTACAACAAACATTTACCTTGTGGACTTCCTGGACTTTTTTCACTTGTTAAATAAACAGAGAACATCTTATTTTTAACTATTAGAGGCCCAATGCATGAAATTAGTGCATGGGGGTGGGGGTTCCCTCAACCTGGCCTGTACACTCTCACATGCACAACTTTTCAAGGGATACCCGACTACCAGTTTTGTCCTGATACCACAAGGATCCCTGCAGATTGGGTCACAATCCCACAATCCTCTGGTTGCATTCTTCCGGTATTTCTAGCTCTTCCTTAAGTAGTGTTTTCTTCAGTCATGTTGCAATATCCAGGGCCTCTAGTTGGAGAGGATTTTCTGTTCTTTGATGTTGATAGCTGTTTCTTATTTGGAATCAGTGAAGTTTCAGAAGTGCTGCCACTGACATGAACACACCCATTCAGCCCACAGCTGGCACTGTCTAGGTTTACAATGATAAAGGTCCTATGCTAAGCCATTTTCCAATTGGATCTTCCTCTTCCTTCCCCAGCACATTCCAAACCTACTCCGGGCCACCCCAAAGCCACAGACCCTAGAGATCTTCCCCTCTCTTTCTTTGACTTTCCTCCATCAAACTCATACCCTATTGCATTGCCTAGGGACACCCCTAACTGCTCCCTGGGGGTAGGGCCAGCCTGGGCCAGGGGCTTTGGTGTTTTGGTCATTCTGGTCATTTCACTATTTTGGTCACTGGGCTTTTATTATATAGGATGTGCTTCTGCAGATTCTGAGGATGGGATACGTTTGACCTAGCCATTAACTCAGTATTACAAATTTCATAACAAGGCAAATTTTATAACAAGGCAGGTCTCTGCATATTTGTTTGTTTGTTTTTCTAAAACTAATTTGCTTTTTCTTTTTTTTTTTTTTTTTTTTTTTTTACTTCTAGCTCCTACTGGAATAGGTAGTATATTTTGACCACTATTCTAGGTCTTTTCATTTCTTATTGTCACACATTCCTTGTTTAAGTATCTTTTTGTATTATTTTAGACTGCACTACTTAATTTATGAATTATTTTTGAAAAAAAAATGTTTAAGATAACAACCTGTTTTAAAAGTTAAACCTAAGCAACTAGCATTGTATTTAGATGGAAAGCTTTGTGTGGTGTCTCATTCCATTCACAGTAGTTCACAGGAAAGAATTGCTTCTTCACTTGCATAAGTATCCTGCTGTGCAGCCCTTTGTTCAATCCATGCTTCTTTCTGGCTCTGATATGACTCCAAAAAACTGATTCTACCTTAATGTCATTTTAAATGCTTTGCTACTTTGAATAATGTTTATTTGGAAGACCCTTTTTTTTTTCAAATAAAAGCAAAACAAACAAATACCACTTACTGTATGTAACACTGATTCTAGAAAGACTGTAAGAATTATTGTATATTTCCACAAATATATATAAACCATATGTGAATATATACACACAAACATCTAAGTGTGTGTGTGTGTGTGTGTGTGTGTGTGTGTGCGCACAATAGTGCTTTGGTCTTCACAGAATCAGATATATGTATGTGTTTGTATGTATGCAGGCATTCATTGGTAAGACTTTGGTTCAACACTGCGGATGTAATGTATTTCTCATTATCCTTGTCACCTTACAATTTTACAGATTTATCTTAGAGATTCATCTAAACTTGGAGGAAATTATGTCTAGAAATTCGTAGATACCTAGTGTCAGTAGTGGAGATATATAGTGATAAATATGATCTATTAATAAGGTTTCATATCAAGGAAACCACAGTTGCACCATAAATTATTCAGAGTATGTGCATGATCTGGTGAGCTTTCTGAGTCACCTTCTGATTCCTTTCTAGACCATAGAATTTAATGGGATGCCCTGATCAGGAAAGGTCTGAGCTTTAAAAAGCTATCCCACCATCACCATAGTAAATCTACCACAGAATTAAAGAAAAAGTATTCTAATATTTAAATGTTAAAATGATAAAAGAAAACTTTCTTCAGGACTAATGTGATAAGTATAGTATCACAACAGGAAAGATAAGTTGAGTTCAATGCTATATGCAATAAATAATAATGAGGATTTATAGTCAACATCAAGGGTAGGAGAGTTCCTGCTAAAGTGACTTAACAGCAGAGGCTGTTAGGGGCTATCAGGCATGCAGGCAGGTGAGTAGATGGGAGCCAGCAGTCCTGGATTGTGAGAAGGATGTCCCAGATTGGATAGGGTGTAGGCTGGGCTGAGGGACACACCACTCACCCCCCTTGCATGAATTTCATGCACTGAGCCTCTAGTATTTAAATAATGCCTAACAGCATTATTTTTGCAAACACAGTTAGAGATTCTTGTGATTTTTACCTCAGCTTCATTGACTTTGCTCTGAAATTATTAATTCTTTTTCTAAAATATATTTTTATTGATTTTAGGGATGAAGGGAAAGGAAGAGAGATAGAAACATCAAGGATGAGAGAGAATCATTGATTGGCTGCCTCCTGCATGCCCCACATGGTGGATAAAGTTTACAACCCAGGTATGTATCCTAATGGGGAATTAAACCATTACCTACTGACTCATAGGTCAACATACAACCACTGAACCACACAAGCTGAGCAAACTTATTAATTACTATTTTCATGTGTTCTTATTATTAGGGCAGTAGATAAAAGCACATTGTTGAATATTAACATAACATAACTGTGAAGGAACTGCCAATATAGCATTTTTAAAGAAGTTAAAAATATCCTTAAATAAATATTAAGCAAGTTTGTCATCTGTTCACACTTAATTAAATAATTTATGGCATTTGGTATGGTGTGCATGCAGGTGGTGATACCATGTATAGATCTTAAAACATGATATCATTATGATCACAAAGTCTGGAAGGCTTGAGTTCACTAAGTGAGATATGTCATGTCACAGAAGAGAAGAGCTTTCTGAGGACATGAATACTATGGGGGACATGCAGATACTAGTTAATGTATTTCACAATGAGATTTTGAAGCTTTTATGATCCTCTTTGGAATGTAGCATCCTGATTTGAAATTGCTTTATATTTTTTATTCCTCAAAATTGCATCCTAGACATATATTCAGAAGTTGCCAAACAAGAGTACATAATTCCTTATTCTACACTTTCACTGTCCTTAACTTTATAGTCTGAACCAATGTATCTTTACAGTCATAACCAATATTTTAACCCTTTAATTACAGTAAAAGGGGAAAGTTTGTTTCCTTTTGTTCTAATTTAGAAATGTCTTGATAAATTAGGTGATTATGAATGTAGATAAATAAATGGTTTTCATTGTTCAGGCTGTGAATTGAACTTAAGTCAAAATTTGAGTTTCTTAAGTGACTCTGAAGAACACTATAGAAAGTATTCACATACAGGGGTAGGCAAAAGGAGGTTCATAATAATAATCATCATAATAAATAATACAATAGTAAATAAATAAATAAATAAATAAGCAAACAAACAAACAAATAAATAAATAAAACAAGAATATACACTTTCGGGTACTCACAACAGTAAACCTACTTTTGTCCACCCCATATAAGATTGGCCTCATTATTCACATAACATGCTCAATTATTCTATTCTTTCTCTCTAACAAATTTGACTAATACAGTCAACAATAATTTTATACTTTTAACTTTAATTGTTAGTTCCAGTAAGAATTTGAATGTTGAGGTTAAATTGAACTTGAATTCTAATTTTTCTTTATTTCATTTATAACCTTGCATAATTTACTTGGTCTTTTTTTTTTTTTCTTCAGTTATCTCATCTCAGGTATGAGATTTCTAATAGCACCAAACTGATAAGCCTTTTTCTAAAAATAGAATTATTTAGTATACTTAAAATTCTAAGTGTTTTGACATATGCTTGAAGTAATAATAATTATTACTATTATTAGCAATATCTATGGTTATTATTCTCTACAATTCAGTATCTGATAAGACAATCAAAGATGCTGAAAGTAGAAAACTAATTCACATATTAATATTCAGAGCTCCTAATAACAGGAAAACAATGTAAGAAATTAATCTAACACTTGTTTCAATTAGACATCTACATCTGCTTTCAAGAACTATTATAATATACACTAGAGGCTTGGTGCACAAAATTCATGCATGGGTTGGGGGATGTCCTTCAGCCCATCCTGTCCCCTCTCCAATCTGGGACCCTTGAGGGATGTATGACTGCTCGTTTAGGCCCTACCTGGATTAGGGCTAAAAGGGCAGTTGGACATCCCTCTCACAATCCAAGACTGCTGGTTCCCAATTGCTCATCTGCCCACCTTCTTGATTGCCCCTTACTGCTTCTGCCTGACAGCTTGATCACCTCCTAACCATTCCTGTGCCAGCCTGATTGATGTCGAACTGCTCCTCTGCCAACCTGTTTGCCCCTAACTGCTCTTCCCTGCAGGCCCGGTCACCCCCAACTTTCCTTCCCTGCAGGTCTGTTCACCCCTAATTGCCCTCCCCTGCAAGCTTGGTTCCTCCCAACTGCCCTCCCATGCTGGCCATCTTATGGTGACAATCTTGTGTCCACATGGGGGCAGGATCTTTTGACCACATGGGGATAGCCACCTTGTGTGTTGGAATGATGGTCAATCTGTATATTACTTTTTATTAGATAGGATAGAGGCCTGGTGCATGGATGGGGGCCAGCTGGTTTGCCCTGAAAGAAGTCCTGAATCAGGGTGAGGGTTCCCTTGGGGTGTGGAGTGGCCTGGGCAAGAGGCCTTTTTGGTGGTTTGCAGGCTGGCCACGCCCTCCAGCAACCCAAGTGGAGGCCCTGGTATCTGGGATTTATTTATCTTCTACAATTGAAACTTTGTAGCCTGGAGCAGAGCCAAGCCTTCTACTCGCCCAGCCTTTAAAATTTTGTTACCTTAAGTAGAGACCTCCATAGGCCAGGGTGTGTGGAAAGCTTGGCTTCGTCCATCACCAGGGGCAACCCAAGCCTCCTTCCTGCTCTCTCTGTGGCCATAGCCATCTTGGTTGGGTTAATTTGAATACTTGCTCTGATTAGCTGGTGGGAGTGACTAGTGGGCTTTGCTTGAGGGGGTAGCAGAGGTATGGCCCATTTGCATATTACTCTTTTATTATATAGGATTAACTAAGACACTGTAGTATTGGTATAAATATAGTAATAATTATAATACTGAGATGAATCAACTTGAGGAAAAATAATTAAGGCAAAGCCTTCAATGGATATTTCACAAAAGAGGATATATGAATGACTAATATACACAAGAAGACATTCAACTTACCAAGGAGTGCTAACAAAAATAACAATGAGCTATAATATTATGCCGCTAGAATGGCTAAAAAAAAATAAAAGACTAGCAATATCAATTATTAGTGAGAATGTAGAGTAAGAGGAGTTATTATAAAATGAAATGATCACTTTTAAAGCATGTCAGCTATTTCTTTTCTTTTTCTTTTTTTTTTTTAAATTGATTCAATAGAAAAACATGAGAGAGAAACATAGATTGGCTGCCTCCTGCATGCACCTTGACCTAGAATAAAACCCACAACCCTAGTTTGGGCCCTGACATGGAAATCAAATCACCACTTTTTGGTGTACAGGATGACACTCCAATTGAGCCACACTGGCCAGGTCTAAATATCTATAATAATAAAAGTATAATATGCAAATTGACTGAATGGCCAAACAGCAGACCATCCAGATTACCATGATATAACACATACTGGCACCAGTGCTGCCATGGTAGGTGTGATATGATTGGTCAGAGGCCCTGCCATCGCCCCAACATTGCCCTCTAGAGTGAGGCCCAGGCAACTAGCTGGTGGGGCAACCTATCAGGAGGGCGGCTCTATGATTGCCCAAAAGAGGGAGGCCCAGGCCACCCTCTGCAGGGTGATCAATCAGGGAAACTCTGTGATCAATCACTCCACAGAGAGAGGCCCAGACCACCAGAAGGCAAGTCTACAAATGGGAGCAGGCTCCACAGTTGTCCCAAAGAGGAAGACCCTGCCCACTCTCTGTGGGGTGATTGATTGGTGGCTCAACAATCGATGACTATGAAGAGGGAAGCCCAGGCCACCAAATGGCAGGTGGGTAGGATCTACCTCTGCAGGACTATCAGTCACAGAGCCCCATGGTCACCTGCCCCAAAGATGAAGGCTCAGGCTACCTGGTCAGCAGCACTGTGGCAAGAGGGTGCAGCCTCACTCTGCAAGGCAATGGATTGCAGAGCCCTGTAATAAATCATCCCAAAGAGGGAGGCCCAAGCTACCCAGCAATCAATGCTTCAGTGCGTGGACAGGATCTCCATCTGTAGTGCAACTGATTGTGGGAATCCTAGACTGCAAGAAGGCACAGGCTGTGGTGAGAAACGCTCCCCCCAACCCCTGCCAAGTGCAAGGATTTCGTGCACCAGCCTCGAGTTTCTTATAAATTTCTTATAAACTTAAGCATATGCTTACAATATAGCCCAGGACTAGGTATATACAAAACTGAAAAATGCATGACTACACTAGCAGCTTTATTATTTAAAAACTGGAAACAAATAATGTCCATGAACAATTTTATTGACAAACACATTTTATTATATTAATTGAAAGCAATATTATTCACCAAAATAAAGAACAAATTACCGATAAATACATAATCATGAGTGAATCCCCAAAGCATTATCCTGAATGGAAAAAAAAACAAAAACAGACAAAATGGTATTTACTGAGGGACTCCATGTATTTGAAGTTCTATAGCAGGCAAAACAAACATATCTAAACTAATAAAAGAGAAAAATGCAAATTAATCATCACTCCACTACACCCACCAGCCAATCAAGAGCAAGTATGCAAATTAACCCAACTAAAATGGTGGCAGCCACAGAACTGGAGTGAGCAAGAGATTTGGGTTGCCCCCAGAGATGAAGGAAGCCCTCCCTGAGGAGTCCTAGCCTCTGCTCAAGACCACAAAGTTTCAATTATAGAAAATAAATAAACCTCAGATACCTGCTTCCAGCCAGCCCTGACCTCCACTCAAGGAAGTGCTGAAAAAAGAAAAAGAAAATAAATCCCTTACCAAAGCTGGCCACACCCTGGTGTGAGAGTCCCTGCTGGGGGGCTTGGCCAGCCTGCAAACAGCCATCAGCCCTCACCTAGGCTGGCCAGGCACCCCAGTGGGGAACCTCACCTTGAAGGGGCTTGGCTAGCCTACAGCCATCAGCCATCATCCAGGCTGGCCATACCTCCTTGGCCTGATCCCTGTAAATGGACAGTAGAACATCCCTTGAGGGGTCCCAGATTGGAGACAGTGCAGGCTGGGCTGAGGAACACCCTCCGCTGTGCACAAATTTTATGCACTGGGTCTCTAGTAATGCTATAAATTACATCAGTGGTTGCTTGTGACGATGAGAAGTGGGGCTGTGTAGATTGCCTGCAAAAGACTATGAGGGAATTCTTTTATAGATATATTAGAAACCTGTGCACAAAAATTTGTGGACTCAGGGGGATGTCCCTCAGTCTGGCCTGCACCCTCTCATGGTCTAGGACCTCTCAGGAGATATTTGCCTGCCAGCTTAGGTTTGGAGGGAGGAAGTCTAAGCATCAAATCAGACATCCCTCTTGCAGTCTGGAAGCTCTAGCTCCTTACAGCCTGCCTGTTTGCTGCTCCTTACCATTCAGCTTGCTGCTCCTTAGTGCTGCCTGGGAAGCAATAGAGGTTCCTGCCACCACTGCTGTGCTTTCCCAGCTTCTGGCTTCTCCTATGGGAGCACACTGACTACCAGAGGGCAGCTCCTGCATTGAGCATTTGCCCCTTGGTGGTCAGTGCACATCATAATGACCAGTCATTCTGCTGTTCAGCCAATTTGCATATTACCCTTTTATTGTATAGGATTCAATATCATGATATACATTTGTTTGACAAATCATCAAATTCTATGTGAAAATGTTTGTGTTTTATTAGATTAAAATTTGATCATGATAAAATTGATTCTTAAAAAAATCATGCTTCTCTCACATTCTAGAGATTATTTTGGATAAAAGAACCAGCAATTCACATTAGCTTGCCAACCCAGTAAAAGTAAGAATCAATGAGGCTTCTTTAGTAGTTTTTCAAATACAGTTGCCAAAAGCCCATCCTAAATCTGGGCCAGGGTCTTTTGGTAGATTAATGGATAGTCTTAGAGAAAGTGGAGACTGAAGCAGCCATGGCAGGCATGCTAAATAAATTAATATACCTTGTTGAATATGTTTTTCACTATAAATAAAATATTGATATAAGTGAAGAGATATTAAGTGTAGAGAAAAATGTTATGATAGTCTTGAATCGTAATAATACTTACTCAGTTAAAATTGGATTTCAGATGTAATATTTATCCATACTTTAGATAGAAAATTATCAAAACAAACTTCCAAAATTATCCTCTATTTAAAAATTTCATAAATAAAGTCAGTGTTCTCTCTAGTTTTAAACAAAGAAGCAACCCTTCTCTTATTTTAATGAGCAAAATTTAAACAGACAATAATAAAGATAAACAGATTAAGCTCAAGTATCATGGGTGTATACCTGACAAAAAGGAGCAAAAAGCCTTAGAAACTTAATATGATGTATTAGACTGCTACTCACAAAAACATGCCTAAACAAGCACATACATGCACACTATCCATGATTTACCCAGAGAGCATCTGAGAAACCTTTTTATCAACAGAGTGAATAACTGAGAAATTGGGTTTAAGGTTGTAGCTCATTGTATTAGTAACTACAGCATTTTGATGACTGCTCTAGGTAACTTTATGCAAAATTCCTCATTTACTAGCCCGAAGGCATTACTTGATAAGAGTTTATGTCCTGATCTTGGAAGGAAAAACTATACTTACAAATACTAGATCTATAGTAATCAAGAGAATGTGATATCATAAAAGAACAGACAAATAGATCAATGGCACAGGATAGAGAGCAAAAAAGTGGCCTGCATAAAAAGAGTGAACTGATTGTTGACAAAGGAGCAAAGGCAACACAATGGAGAAAAGATAATTTCAACAAAAGGTGCCAGAACAACCTGCCACCAAAACGCAAAAAAGTAAAAATAAAGATTTAAAAAAAATCTAGATATAGACTTAATGTGCTTCATAATAATTAACTTAAATAAGATAAAATACCCAACAGTAAATTTAAAACTTTAAAAATTCTTAGAATATAACATAGGAGGAAACCTAGCTGACCTTGAATATGGAGAAAACTTTTTAGATAGATCACCAAAGGCTGGATCCATGAAAGAAAAAGACAAAAAAGATAAGGTGAATTTCATTAAGATTAGAAACTTGTCTTCTGCAAAACACAATATCAGGAGAATGATAAGACAAGCCATTAAGTTGAGAAAAATATTAACAAGACACATCAATAAATAACATATTCAAAAATGATCCAGAACTCTTAAGATTAAACAATTAGAAAATAACAATATTAAAAATAAACCTAAATCCTTAGCAGACACCTCAGTAAAGAAGATATATGTGTGGTAAATAAGCATATAAAATAATGCTTCAAATCTCCATGGAAAATGCAAATAAAAACAATAATGAGATATCCCTACACACCTATTAGAATAGCCAAATTTTAGAACACTGACAATACAAATGGCAGAAGAGGATGTGAAACAACAGGAACTTCCTTTCATTGCTGATGGGAAAACAAAATGGTACAACCACTTTGGAAGACAGTTTGGAAGATAGTTTTTTTAAAAAAGTAAATATACTCTTAGCATATAATCCAACAAACATGTTCCTTGGCATTTACCCCAAAGAGTTAAAAAATTATGACCATGCAAAATCCTACAAATAGATGCTTATAACAATTTTATTCATAATTTCAAAACCTCGAAGCAACAAAGATGTCCTTCAGTAGGTAAATGGATAAATAAACTCTAATGCATCCAAAAAATGAAATTGTTATTCAACACTAAAAAGAAATGAGCTATTAAACCATGAAAAGACATAGACATGAAACTAAGTACATATTGCTAAATGAAAAAAGCCAATCTGAAAAGTTTACATATTGTATGATTCCTACTATATACATTCTGGAAAATGCAAAACTACAGAGATAGTAAAAAGTTCAGCGGTTGCCAGCAGTTGAAGTAGGATGAAGAAAGAAACAGGAGTACAGAGGATTTTCAGGACAGTGAAAACACTCTGTCTGATACTGTAATGGTGGATACATGTCATTATGCATTTGCCCAAACCCACAGAATGTATAACTCTAAGAGTGAACTCTGATGCAAATCTAGGACTTTGGATGATAATAATGTATTGATGTAGGTTCATCAATTGTAACAAATGAGATATTAATAATGGGAGAGGTTATGCATGTGTGAGAGAAACATTTCTATGAGAAATCTCTGCATCTTTTTAAGTTTGCTGTAAATCTAAAACTGCTCTAAAGATAGTCTTTAAAATTAATAAGTAATAAAAATTAATTATGAGTGTTTAGAAAATATGAAGTATTTCAATGGCATTATAACATTTCATCAGTGACATTTAAGTTACTGCATATTTTATTAATAAACTACAAATATTATGAAAAGGGGGTATTTATTATTTCTCAATATATTTTATATAAGATTTTTCAGAAACTAGTAATCTAAACAGTCTTTACACTGCATGCTGGTTCAGCTGAAAATGTTAATCATATTTCTATTCCTCGGGAATGGAGAACACAAAAGCCACAAAATTTCTGCTATAAAGATGATTTATTAATGTTAAGTATTCTCCTTTTTATTACTGTGCATTTATTTGGGAAAGCAATCCTTGTAGGGGAAGAGGAGCCATATGACAACTAGTAATTTAAAAGGAGTGGGGGGGAAAGGGCCTGCTTCACTGATCCATGGCATTAGCAGAGTTCTGGAAGCTCATAACAAGCACATCAGTCAAACAATACAGACCTCCATTTCTAGGGCATCAGACACAGGCTCACACACTCTCTCTCACACACACAACTGTCACACAAACACCATGAGGGAAACAATACACATGAAACATATATGCACAGCACACAAGTGAATACACACTCACAATGGATGATTGTAGTCTGCACATTCATGGTGAGTATTCAGGAATTATTAGTTTAAAAAGCGAATTGATTAAAAAGTTAAATGAAGAGGCAAAAAATCTATAGAGTTATAGATATTATAGTCTTTTCCTTGTTCTCCACAAAGTTATTATTCTTTTAGATTGAAATATATTGCCAAATTGAATAACTGGCAGCTTTATTTTCTAAAGAAATAATATTCATACATACAACATGCATTTAATTATGTTCTTTATTGCATCCCCAGGCTCACCATAGTAGGTGGGGCACAATAAATGCAAGAAGTACTTGTTACATGAATCAATAAGTATACTGATTGGATAAGACATTGAAAAATTATAGATCATTTTGTGGACCTGAGCAAAGTTTCATATAAATGCTACTTCTAGGTGGTAGAGTATTCATGCCTATACAGTTTAATTATAATACCAAATCTTCCCCCATAAGAGTTGGTTTTTGTTTAATTAATTAAAAATAGCTGCTAATTATTTTATGCTTTCATAATATCTCTCAAATTTTACTTATTCTCACACCTTTATCCCAGTTAAAAATTTTACTGTTTCATACCATGGAAGGGTTGCTCAGTGGAACTTTCCCCACCTCCAGATTCTCTCAATTCTAAACCATCCCTTTACATAAAAATGCCAGTCTAGTCTTCTTAAAGGCAAAGGTTTGGGCAATTTATTACCCTGCTTAAACATTTCCCAACCCCCATATCAACAGAATAATTTCCAGACTCCTTATCTTTGTATTCAGATTCCCTCCAAATGTGGTTGCACACTTTCTTGCCAACTCATCTACTTCTGTATATCTCATGATTTCTCTAATCAGTATACTCAGTATTCCTATAACATACATTGCACTTTTCCACTTTGATATTCTGGCTCGCACTGGTCCACTTTATAAAATGCCAGCCTTATGCTCCCTTTCTGCCCTTCATCTCTTCACACCCCAGCAGATCTCATGTTTAAGGGATGAAGATGTCTGAATAATCTTAGCACTAATTATTTCTACCACAATACCTACAATATATTTCAGAATGCAACACTATTTGTATTGGATCAAAAAGTTAATAATAAATGTCTGATAGCTGTTGGAAGCCCTGGTGGAATATACTGAAAACATTTTTCATCAACAATGTTTCAAGTGGTGCTGGAATAGAGCTGTGATAATGGAATGCATGTTGCACAAAGAACCTTAAGAAGTTGGCATTCCACCAAACACAATGGGAAACAACACTTGTCTATGACTATTTTATAACGTATTTATGGCCTGAATTATTATTTTGCTTTTCTTATTTAAGCATTTTAATATTGTAGCTGAACATATCCCCCCCCCCTTTTTTTTTGGTGCTGATTTTTAGAATATTTAATCATCATTACTGTGTTAAAGTAGTCCTGGCAGCGTATTACTATTTTACTTCTATTTCTCTCTATGTCATACTTGCTAGATGTTTCTAAATTTTCAAATGTAGGTATATTTCTTAAATTGCCTTAAGCTGCTGTATTAATTTCCAATTGCTGCTGTAATTCATTGGCACAAACCTGGTGCCTTGAAACAACCCTGGTTTATTATCTTGAGATTTGTAGAGGTCAGACATCTAAAATACGTCTCACTAGGCTAATATCAAGGTGTCAATAGTGCAACATTCCTTTCAGCATGTTCTAGGCAGTTCCTCACTATTTTCAGCTTTGAAAAGTTGCCCATGCCCTTGTGCCCTCATACCCTGGGGGTCCCTCCCACCCCATCTTCAGAGTCAGCACTGGCAGCAATAGTTCTTTGGCTCCTCTGCAGTCTGACTCTGCCTCTCCTGCCTATTTCATTTGATGTTTTAGGATGTGTTCTTATGACTGTAGTGGCTCTTGTGGCTCTTGAGGTACTTGAAGCCCACTGGATAACCCAGTATAATCTCTCCATCTCAAGTCAGTTGATTAGTAACCTTAGTTCCACCTGCAACCTAATTCCTCTTTGCCCTGGTAATACAAATAATTGCATTGTTCTTTGGGGCAAGTAATTTGTCATCTATCTACTAATAAAAGGATAATATGCAAATTGATCAGGATGCCCTCACAATAATGACCAAACAGCAGGCTGTGTGGGGTGACCAGGCCAGCAGGGGGGGCAGTGATGGGCAACCAGGCTGGTGGGGGGGCAGTTGAGGCAACTAGGCCAGCAGGGGGGAAAATTAGGGGCGATCAGGCCAGGAGACAGGTGATTAGGAGTGGTCAGGGCTGGCGGGGGGTAGGGGGGAGTTAGGAGCAATTAGGCAAGCAAGCAGGTGAGAAGTTAGGAGCCAGCAGTTCCAGATTGTGAGGAATGTCCAATTGCCAGACAGCTCCTGAGAGGTCCCAGATTGGAGAGTGTGGAGGCTGGGTTCAGGGAAACCCCTCAGTCATGCATGTATTTCATGCACTGGGCCTCTAGTGCAGAGAGAAAGGGAGAGGAGTGAGAAATAGAAACATCAATGATGAGAGAGAATCATTGATCACTGCCTTCTGCACATCCCAACAGGGGACCAAGCCCCAAACCTAGGCACATGCCCTGACCAGGAATTGTATCATGACCTTAGAGGTCCATACTCAATCACTGAGTCACACAAGCCAGGTAGAAATTTATCTTCTTACATAAATTGTGACTGGGTAAGCAATTTGTTTTAACTTTTTCTATATCCCCTTAAAGAAATAGATTTTATCTACAGTTAGTGCCCAAAACAAGTTTTACCTATAGTTAATTTTCAGTAAAAATTTGTTAAATAAATGCATTATTCTATCTTCATAATTCCATAGGCAAATATACATACGTATTTACAAATTATATTACATATTATAAACTCAAGATTTTAAAATGCCTTGATTATATGCTACATAATATTTTTCTTTGTGTAATACTGCATTTTTTTTCTGAATAAAATATATAGTTGGCATTTGGATATATGCTATATGAAAATACTTTTAATAGTACTGGCTACTGAAGACTCTTGAAAGATGGCAGCTGGCAGGATAGAGGTGAGAGAGAAGAAATGAGTGAGTGAGGGTATGAAAGGAGATGTATGGATGTGTGTGGTGTGTGTGTGAGTGAGTAAGGGACAGTTAAATCGCAGAAAAACATCAGGAGCTGGCAGACCAGGTTCTCTTGAACAAGAAGAGACTACTACCACTGTGGGCACTCCCAGGACTCAGTACTTGGGTAAGGTGCCCACACCATCTTGAAGGGGAGAATGGACTTTTTAAGGAACTCATCAGCACTACCACCCTGCCAGGACTTTGGCACTGCCCTCGAGCCAGGAGCCACTCCAGCCAAAATCCTGGTAAGCCCACCTGCAGACCTGTGAACCCTGGTACCTCCAATTCCAAAGGTGCACCATTCCTGCAGCAGTAAGAAATCCAGACACCATTTTCTTTTGCACGTCTCCAGCTATGTAGGCATCCACGGCACACCACTCTGTAGGCAGCACGTGGGAGCAACGGGTGTGATTCTGTGCAGACATGGGTGCACTGTCCCACAGTAGAAATTCTGTATTCCCTCTTCCTGAATAACTGCCCACAAATACCCCGGGTATGTAACTTCAGTGCCAGGACCACTCAAAGTGCACCAAAGTTCTGTGCCAGCAAACTCACCAGCACAGAAGTGTACATTTCCAAAGGGCAGACACCCTGAGACCATATATTCACAGAGTTCTTTGGGGAGCTGCTTTGAGCCCCTGCTGGGTGTGATTCTGTACAGACAAGGATGTGCTGCCCTGCAGTAGAAACTCTGAGCTCCTTCCTTCTGAATAACTGCCACATACACCACAGCTGCTTAACTTCAGTGCAAGGATCCCCTCAAAGTGAGTCAGAGCTCTGTGCAGGCAAGTGCACTGCCAATTTGCACACGCATTTCTCACAGCAGGCACCCTGAACCCATATTTACAGGGTGCTGGTAGAAACTGTTGTGCATCCATGCTAGATGTGATCTTGGACAAACAGGGATGCACTCCCTCTGGCAGTATAAATTCTGAATTCACTCATTCTGGATACCTCCACACAGATGCCTCAATTACACTGCTTCAGTGGCAGGGCCCATCAGAGTACTTCAGTGCCCCTTACTTGGCAAAGGCACTGTGGGTGTCCCTGTGATCCTCCACTGAGAGCATGTGCGTATCCACCCCACAACTATAGAATTCTGGACACCACAGTCACGCCTTTCCAGAATGCAGGCCTTCTGAGACTCATCACCCCAACAGATGGTTCCTGGATGCTACTGTGAGTCCCTGCTTGATATGTGCAATTTCAATCAAGGGTGCAAGACAGCAAAAATTGGGACACCCACCTCCCCTGCAGCTGAATTATAGACACCACAGTTGTACTTTTCCATCTCACAGGCCTACATCAAGAGAACCCAAATAGCTCAAGTAGGGAGCTACACTAGATTACGAAGCCCAGGAGTCCTGTGAGATCACACAAGTAACACTATCCCCCAAAGAACCTGAGTATCAAACCAATCAAACTTACAATTAAAATGTTACAGTGAAACATGGGAAGACAACAAAGCAATTCCTAAAGGAAAGAAAAAGAGGAATCACCAGAAAGGGAATTAAATAAAATTGAGGCTAGTAGCATATCAGAGAAAGAATTCAGAGTAAAGGTTATAAGGATGTTTAAACAGCTGGATGACAAATTCACACGGCTCAATGACAAATCTGCACAACTCAGTGATAACTATAAGGAGCTGAATGAGAATGTCACCAACATGAAAAGGAACCAAGAGAAGATGAAGATTGACATAACTGTAATAAAAAAAACATAATGGAAGGCTTAAACAGTAGACTAGAAGATGCTGAGGACCACGTCAGCGAATTATAAGATAAGGTAGGAAAAAACACAGAAACACAGCAGCAACTGGAAAGAAGACTTAAAAAACAAGAAGAGTGCTTACCCTGTTTCCCCAAAAATAAGACAGTGTCTTATATTAATTTTTGTTCCCAAAGATGCACTAGGTCTTATTTTCAAGGGATGTCTTATTTTTCCATGAAGAAGAATATGGTATACATTTATTGTTGAACACACAAAAAAAAAAGGAAATTTATTGCCTGTATACTGTATGCTAGTAGTTGTCACCACAAACCAGTTCACTGATTGGCTGCAGCACAGCCGGAGCTGTTCAGGCAGTGTGAGGTCTCTTTAAATAAATAGTCAAATTACGGTAGTTTCGGGGACCTTATATTCTGGGGAGGCCTTATGTTCGGGAGTGGCATAATTATCAGGGAGGTCTTATTTTTGAAGGGATGCCTTATATTACAGCAAGAGGAAAAACTGGAAGTAGGCCTTATTTTAGGGGGGATGTCTTACTTTCAGGTAAACAGGAGAAGGGAGCTTTGGGACAACACAAAATGTAGCAACATTCACATAATAGGGGTACCGGAAGGTGTGGAAGAGAAGCAAGGAATAAAAAATCTGTTTGAAAAAATAATGACAGAAAACTTCCCTGATATTGGCAAGAAAAAAACTATGCAAGTCCAAGAAGTACATAGAGTCCCAAACAAAATGAACCAAAAAAGACAGATACCAAGACACATCATAATTAAATTGGGAAACATTAATCACAAAATAAGAATTTTAAAGGCTGCCAGAGAGAGACAAAAAGTTACCTACAAGGGATCTCCTATTAGAATATCAACTGATTTATCAACAGAAACACAAAAGGCCAGAAAGGAATGCAATAAAATATACAAAATGATACAAAGCAAGGGACTGAATCCAAGAATATTATACCCAGCAAGGCTATCATTCAAAACTGAAGGTGGAATCAGGAGCTTCACAGACAAAAGAGGAGTAAGGGAGTTTATTACCACATATCAGCAATGCAAGAAATGCTAAAGGGGCTATTGTAAAAAGAAGAAATAGGAAGTGAAGAAGGAACTCAAGGTAAATAATAAAAATGGCAACAAACAAGTGCCTATTAATAATAACTTTAAATGTAAATGGATTTAATGTCCCAATCAAAAGACATAGTGTAACTGAGAAGATAAAAAAAAAAAGCATGACCCATATATCTACTATATGCAGGAAAAGAAACCAATAACAAAAGTGCACACAGATTAATGGTGAAGGGTTGAAAAAAGGTTTTTCAGGGGAAAGAAAATGAAAAAAAAAAAGCTGGGGTAGCAATACTTATATCTGATAAATTAGATCTCAAAGTGAAGGACTTAGCAAGATTTAAGGAAGGCTACTTCATAATACTAAAGCAGTGGTTCTCAACCTTACTAAGGCCGCAACCCTTGCATACAGTTCCTCATGTGGTGTTGACCCCCAACCATGAAATTTTGCTACTATTATGCATCATGATGTAAATATCTGCATTTTCCGATGGTCTTAGGCGACCCCTGTGAAAGGGTTGTTCGACCCCCAAAGGGGTCTCAACCCACAGGTTGAGAACTGCTGTACTAAAGGGAGCAGTCAAACAAGAAGAAATAACTCTGGTAAACTTATATGCACCCAATATAGGAGCAGCCAAATACATAAAAAAATCTCCTGGAGGATATTAAGGGAGAGATTAATAGCAATACAATAATAGTAGGGGATTTTGATACCCCACTATCACCACTGGACAAGTCCTCCAAACAAAAAATCAGGAAAGAAACATCAATCCTAAATGAATCATTAGACCAGATGGAATTAATTGACATCTTTAGAACATTTCACCCCAAAGATACAGAATATACATTCTTCTCCAGTGCACAGGGGTCATTTTCAAAGATCGACCATATATTGGGTCACAGGCAAAGTCTCTTCAAATTCAAGAAGATAGAAATCATATCAAGCATCTTCTCAGATCATAATGGCATAAAAATGGAAATTAACAACAATAAAAATCAAAAAAAATAAAAAAAACATGGAGACTAAATAGCATGCTATTAAACAATGACTAAGCTACCAGAGAGATCAAAGAAGAAATAAAAAACATCATGACAACAAATGACAATAATCACAACAATCCAAAAATCTATGGGACACAGAGAAAGCAGACTTAAGAGGAAAGTTCAACACTCTACAAGCCTAGTGCAAAAAATAAGAAACAATGCTAATAAATTACCCAACCCTACAACTCAAAGAGTTAGAAAATAGCAACGAGAGAAGCCAAGTGTAAAAATAAAGAAGGAAATAATGAAGATCTGAGTGGAGATAAGTGACATAGATACCAAACACAAAACAAACAAACAAAAAACAATACAAAAAACCAACAAGAGCTGGTTCTCTGAAAGTATAAACAAGATTGATAAATCTTTAGCCAGGCTCACCAAGAAGCAAAGATAAAGGAGCCAAATAAACAAAATCAGAAATGAAAGAGGAGAAATAACAACAGATACCACAGAAATACAAAGGATTGTTAAAAAATACTATGAACAACTCTATTCCAACAAATTGGACAACCTGGAAGAAATGGACATATTCCTAAAAAAAATATAACCTTCCAAAATTCAATCAGGAAGAATCTAAACATCTCAATAGGCCAATAACTATGGAAGAAATTGAAGCAGTCATCAAAAAACTTCCAGCAAACAAAAGCCTGGGGCCAAAAGGCTTCACAGGGGAGTTTTACCAAACATTCAAGGAAGAATTAAAACCTATCCTCCTCAGACTATTCCAAAAAATTCAGAAGAAGGAACACTTCTAAACTCCTTCTATGAAGCCAGCATCACCCTAATATCAAAACCAGATAAAGACAACACAATGAAAGAGAATTACAGACCAATATTTCTCATGAACATAGATGCCAAAATCCTCAACAAAATTCTAGAAAATCAGAAAGATTATACACCATGACCAAGTAGGATTTATCCCAGAGTTGCAATGATGGTATCCATATCCACAAGTCAATAAACTTGATACATCATATAAACAACTTGAGAGATAAAAATCACATAATCATATCAATTGATGCAGAAAAAGCATTTGACAAAAATCTAACACCCAGTTTTGATAAAAAAAAAATTCATCAAGGTGGGACTAGAAGAATCATGCCTCAACATAATAAAAGCCATATATGATAAACCCACAGCTAACATCATACTCATTGGGTAAAAACTAAAACCATTTCCCCTAAAAACAGGAACAATTCAGGGATTCCCACTCTCACCAATTCTGTTTGATATAGTACTGGACATTTTAGCCATTGCAATTAGACAAAAAGAAATAAAAGGCATCCAAATTGGAAAAGAAGAAATAAAGCTGTACATAAAAAACCCAAAAGACTCCATCAAAAAACTAATAGAGTTAATAAATGAATTTGGCAATGTAGCATGATACAAAATTAATACCAAGATATCTATGGCATTTCTATAAACCAGTAGTGAACTTACGGAAAGAGAGACTCAAAAAGCTATCCTATTTACCATTGCACCAAAAAAATTAAGATACATAGGAATAAACTTAACTAAGGAGGTAAAAGACCTATATGAGGAAAAATACAGCACATTGAAAAAAAGAGATAGAGGAAAACATAACCAGATGGAAGAACATACCATGTTCATGGATTGGTAGAATAAACATCATTAAAATGTACATACACCCAAAGTAAACTATAGATCCAATGCACTCCCCATTAAAATACCACTGGCATATTTCACAAACCTAGAAAGAGTTCTCCAAAAATTCATCTGGAATAAAAAATACCCCGAATAGCCATAGCAATCTTGAGAAAGAAGAAAAAAATAGGTGGATCTCTAAACCAGATTTCAAGCTGTATTACAAAGCTACTGTTCTCAAAACTTTCTGGTACTGTCACAAGAACAGACATATATACAAATGAAATAGAATAGAGAACCTAGATATCAACCCAAACCACTATGCTCAATTAATATTTGACAAAGGAGCCATGAACATACAATGGAGTCAAGGCAGTCTTTTCAATAAATAGTGCTGGGAAAATTTGACAGATACATGCAAAAATATAAAACTAGATCACCAACTTACACCATACACAAAAATAAACTCCAAATCTCTACAGGACTTAAACATAAGATGGGAAACCATAAAAATATTAGTGGAATCCACAGGTAGAGAAATCTCAGACATATGCTGAAGTAATTTCTTCACTGATACAGCTCCTAGGGAAATGGAAACAAAAAGAAAATAAATGGGACTACATCACAATAAAAACTTTTGCACAGCAAAAGAAACCATCAAGAAAGCCCACTGTATGGGAAAACATATTTGCAAATGTTATCACTGATAAAGGTTTAATCTCCAACATCTACAGGTAACTTATACAACTTAATATTTTATTAAGGAAGGAAAATGATCCAATAAAAAAAATGGGCAACTGACCTAAATAGAAACTTTTTTAAAAAAGACAGAAGGAAGGTCAAGAGGCATATGAAAACATGCTTAAAGTTACTAATTATCCAAGAGATGCAAATCAAAATGACAATGACAATGCAGTACCATCTTATACTCATCTGAATGGCAACCATCAATAAATCAAGAAATGACAAGTGTTGACAAGGATGCATAGAAAAAGAAATTCTTGTGCACTGCTGGTGGGAATGTGACTGGTGCAGCCACTGTGGAGAGTGTTATGGAGTTTCCTCAGAAAACTAAAATTGGAATTCCCATTTGACCCAGTAACCCAACTCTAGAAATATATCTCAAGGAACTAGAAACACCAATCAGAAAGAATATATGCATCCCTATGTTCATAGCAGCACAATTCACCATAGCTTAATGTCTATCAGCATATGATTGGATTAGAAAACAATGGTACATCTACACAATGGAATACTATGCTAATATAAAAAAGGAGGAATTCTTACTATTAGCAGCAACATGGATAGACCTGGAGAGCACTATATTAAGTGAAATAAACCAGGCAATGAAAGAAAAATACCACATGATCCCACTTATTTATGGAAAATAAAGAACATTATAACCTGATGAACAAAAAAATACACATGTAGGCAGTAAAGCACCAAACAGACTGTCAAATTACAACAGGAAGGCTGGATAGTGTTGGGGATGAGGGAAAGAGATCAATCAAAGGACTTGTATGCATGCATATAAGCACAGTCATTGGACACAAGACACTGAGGGGTTGGGTTGAGGGCATGAAGAAGGGGAGGCTGGGGAAAGGTCTATGGGCAAAAAAGGAGATATATGTACTACTATATGTAATACTTTAAAGAATAAAATAACATTTAAAAAATAGTACTAGGTACTTATTTCATTGATTTAGAAACTTAATTTTAAGTAAAATAGCAGGTCTAGGATACATTACATCTAATGTATTTTCCAGTCCTCTAAACCAATTTGAGTAAACAGCATAAACATATCTTGTTTCATAGAATTTATATTTGCTACTTTCATTTGGAAAATTTATACTACAAATAATTTTTAAAGTAGAATAAAGCCCTGCATTCTCTGTTTTTATAACTGATTGTAAACAGGTGGGGGAATGTGAAATGATCACTTTAGAGCAGTGTTTCTCAGAGATGGCTGCCCTTAGGCTCTCTGCGAACATTTAAAAAACTCAATGCTCAGGTCACACCTCTGACCAAATTAGTCAGATCCTAATGCAAATGTTAAGAATCACTTTTTTTAGAGTGTTAACTATCTTACTTCAGGGATTGATGAACAGTATGTTTTCAGCAGCATAATCTATGAAATCTTTCAACAGTTTTTTAGCTACTAATTTATTCACTCAGCAGACTTGCTACCACCATTATCATGGATAACAGATTCATTTCTTTAATACTCATCACTTTTTTTTTATTTCCTTGTTTTTACTGCACAATCATGTTTGAACATTCAATCTCACAATTCAACAGTAATTTATTTCACACCAACTTATAATTTAGAACCTAGTCAGAAATTCTTAAGTTATCTATGAGAGATAACTATATATATTGGAGTTTAAGAAGCTAAATTGCAAAAGCCAAGGAAGAGAGTGAATATAAGTTTTTAATCACACATGTTGACATTTATAATATTGCTTCCAGGTCTAAGAATTAAGATTGTGAACCAAGTCAAACTAAATCCAGAACTTGTGCTCTTAACCACTGGAATAGGAATTTTTAGCAGTGAAATAGGCAGGTTTAGGTAATTTTTAAAATTAAAGGGTCCATGGAAAAAGCACAGGCTGAAAAGCTGCAAAAGGCTACATTTTCATAAGATAGGTAAGTTGTGAGAGGCAGAAGTTACATTTTCATAAGACAAGGGAGTTGGGAAAAACAGCAGTTACATTTCCATAAGAGAAGGGAGTTGGGAATAGCAAAAGATCTATATTTATAAAATAAAGAAGGAGGAGGAAAGTCCAGAGGGAATAGGACAATGGTGAGGGAGGAGGTCCTCACATCTCCCATGTGAGATTTGACCTCTGATCTCAGGAGTTACTATAGTAACCAATTCAAAAGGAAATATTGACCAATCGAAGGGGATATCAAGGCACAAAGATCTGCAGCCTTTATAAACCATAGGGAAAATGGACTCAGTGGGACTTTTTTTCCCTCCCCACATGAAAGTCTGTGCTGTGAGATTCTTTCCCCATCCTCACATGAAAGTCTGTACTTGTTCTTCAATAAAGTTACACCTTTGCTATACCATCTTATGTCCATTGTTTCATTCTTCAACTCCAATGGACAAAGAACCTGGAAAAACCATCCTTCCCAGGCAACACCAAGCATTCCAGTCCAAAAATCCCATATCACCACTATACTATAGAACACACAGAAACATGACAACATGATTGCCAGCACTGACCAGCACACCCTGAGCAATGGATGAACAGTTTACTCTGACACACATTTCTGTGAAAGAGAAGGTTAAGGGACTAGTTTGCTTTAGTAGCAAATAGCTCTGATTGCCTGCCTCATTAGTTTTTTATTGTAACAACAGCTTAAACTAAAATTAACCTCTAGATACAATCAGCAGGTAAGTATCTTTGAGAAAGTTCATGCTTCTCCAAGGTCAGGTTTTAAAGACTAAACGTAGAGATTCTAGCAAAACACTCCAAGGCATCAAATTTGTTTGGAAAAGTCAAGGTAGGGGCTGCTGCCTTTGGCAAGGTACCCTCAGAGGTCCCGACCTTTCAGAGAATCCTCCTTACAGACATTCCAACAAAGTCCCATGCTTTCCTACACATAATCATGTATTTGTTTGTTTGTTTTGTTTGTTTGTTTGTTTGGTTTTGTTTTTGTTTTATCATTAAAGGAGATGCTCTCAGGAAATGATTTGCCTGGGAATTATTCTTTTTCTGCTAAATACTAAAATGACAGCTTTTTACCAGACCAGTAGAGAAATACAATATCCCCCACAAATTAAGAGGCAGCTGCAGGAAGCATTTTGTAAACATATGGTATTTGTATAATTAATGTTTAAGTAGAGAACTAGCTTAAAGTTACAGAATTACAGTTATAAAACTTGAAATTTCTAGATCTGAACTCATAATATCTCTTTTTCTCTCTAAAGACTTCTATTACTGTTTTCTCTTGCCTGGTGCAGGACAAGTAGAAAACTGCTTATTTAATTCATCTTTTGGAAAATATTCCCCACAGTCCTTTGTTTTCATCCCGGTATCCCACATCCCATACTTTAGCTGCTTCCATTGCCACTACTCACTTCAGAACCTGTGCATTACCACCCACAACACTGTGGTAGCTGACTAATTGCCCTCTTCAGTTTATTTTATCTTCCACTATCCTGACAGATGGGTCTTTCTGAAAGAGAAATATAAGCAAGTCTTTGCCTAAAGTACTTCACTGAATTTCAGGTTAAAATACTACAATTACCTTCAAGATAAAGTCCAACATCCTTAACTATGGTTCTAAATATTTTTATAATCTAGTCCTGCCCACATGTTTAGTTTCATTTCTTATTTTAACTCAAATGCTTAAGTGAAATATTTGCAATTCTTTGCCTCTGAGCGTTTATATAAGTAACTCCTTTTAGCAGGAAATCTTAACTACTCTGTTTCTTTTGGATATATTTTTTTCTTTTTTAAAAATGCATCTAAGTGATGGATGTAACTACCTAGTTATTAATAACAGGAAAGGACAAAGAGGGAAGCCAGACTTATAGCATGTGATTTGGGCAGTGTCACCAGGAAGCTGCAACTTTCCACTCCCCATGGGTCTATGCCTTGCAGATCACTGGGAAAAGGGGTCCAGTAAAGATGAGATGGACATAAGCACAGTGAAATTGGGGTGGTGTAGGAAATGTACTTGCCTGTCAGTCAAGTCTATGGAACCATGGATTGTCTAGAATGGGATTGCCAGGAAAATTTGGGAATATATAATCCCCTAAACAAAGGAGTTAGCTCTCCTGTTGCTCTTGTAGCTATTGGCTTCTGGCTCACTCTTGATTTCCTTGCATTCACCCGTGTTCCCTTCATAGTCATGTGGCTCGGAGAACCCCACACACAGTGGGCTGATAGATTGCAGTGGGAAATAGCAACCAGCTAACCTGAATCAGAGCTGGACTCTGTCCTAATATGAAAAAGAAACTTGAACACTAGCTCTGATTTTAGCCCTATTGAAGCCATGCTACACTTCTTCCATGGTGGGACAAAGAGAAATGAGACCTTAGAAATCCAGGGGTATAATTCTGCAAAAGCTTTCTACAATAGTTCATCCTCCTGTAGGAATACCAAAAAAAATTCCTTTTTCTTGGAATAGCACAAGAAATCCACGCCCACTAGCAAAAGGTAAAGAGGAGATCTCCCCACTGACAACAGAAGTATTCCTTATTTTAGGAATTATTTACTCCAATCTCCAGCTGCAATATAACTAATGTTTTCTTCGTGGGTCAGTTTGTTGTTGTTGTTGTTTTCTATGTGACAACAAATTCTAAAATTCAACTGTCATATATAGCAACATTCAGATATTAAGCAGTTAGTGTTAGCTAACAAAGAACTAAATGGTGCCAATACTTAATCATAAGTTTAAAGAAGCTCTAAAATCTCAGGAAATATTCTATTTCAAATATTCTCTAACAAACATATTTCCTCCATATTTGTTAATTTTTCTCCTTAAATTTTCATGAATAAAGATTATATAAATAATCCTCCCTTCTCTTCGACTTTGCTTTATTCAGTGTACTCATGCCACTTTAATATACTTTTTAGAGCATGGCATAGTACACTTTCCCATTTAATATTATTTGTAAACTTCATATGAGCCTACATATTTATAATATCCTATTGGGATTTATTCTTTATAGTAAATATTCTATATAATAACAGCCTAATATGCTAAGTGTCTGGTCCTCCAGTCATCTGTTCAACCAATTAAAGTGTAATACGCTAATGATATGATAAGGCTGCTCACCCACTCACTATGGCCTGCACTGGCCACCAGGGGGCAGATGCTTTGACTGATATGTTAGCTTGCTGCTGGGCTCCACTAATCAGGACTGAGTGAGATAGGCCAGACATGCCCGGGAGCCCTCCCTGTGGTGCCTCTTGGGCTGGCCAGCCTCCTGCATCCCTCCCCAGCCCTGATGGTGCATCAGTGGGGTCCAATGGGCTGGTAACTGCCCTCTCACAATCTGTGATCCTTAGGGGGATGTCAGAGAGCCAGTTTTGGCCTGATCCCGCAAGCCAGGTGCACCACTGGTACATGAATTTGAGCACTGGGCCTCTAGTCTTTTTTAATTTTACCAGTTAAATTTTACAAAGAACAAGAGCAAAGTAATAAAAACACTTAGATGATATAAAAATCAAATTATACTTTGAATCTGATAAATGATTCAGAAGTAATGCTATTTCTAATAAATTTATAAGAAATAAGTGAACTGGTCTATATGAACATATAGCCATGATATATAGAGTAAACTAGAAGACTGCACTTAGAGTGTTTGTTGTTATACAATAAAATTTACAATAAAATTAATTTGTGTTATTTATTATGTCATTTTAGTCTCTGGTAATGAAACATACAGTGGTACCTGGAGATACGAGTTTAATTCATTCTGTAGCCTTGCTCTTATATCAAGTTGCTCATATCTCAGAGCAAATTTCCCCATTGAAATCAATTGAAATGCTGTTAATCCGTTCCAGCCCCCAAAATGCCACCCCAGTTATTCTTGTTACATGCTTTTGGATAAGAAAAATGTACTTATAAATGACAAATATTGTATAAAAACATAATAAAAGAGAATGTAAAGGAATAAACTGGTTTTATAAAGTGTATTTAGCTACTCATTACACTCTTAATGCTACACTTTATCCCTAAACTGAATGTAACTTCACTAATCTTCACTGAACTTAATTGCTACTGGTCTTTGCATTTTTGGCCGATTTCAAAAAAACGTGTCCAACAAGGTTTGCCTCTTCCTCCCTTTCAGAATGTTTCTGAAATGGGTGAGGCAAGTTTAATTGAACAGCTCCGATGCACGACCAGTAGCAACTTTTTTGGGGTGTTTCTTTTCCACGAAGTGTGACACCCTCTCCCACATTCCTAAGATCATCTTTATCTCACTTGTAGAGATCTCCTCCACCTCTGGCTTCTCCTCGAAACCAATTTCTTGGAGAACCTCCGCATGTTGCTGAGACTGCAACTCTTGTAACTCCTCCGTGGTGAGTTCCAGAGAGTGCTCCTTGACGAGCTCATTCACGTCTCTCTCATCCACCTCCAGGCCCATGGATTTTCCCAGAGACACTATCTCCTCCTCCACTGGCACTTCGGGTTCGAATCTTTCGAAGGTGCTTTTGGCTATGGCCTCAGGCCACAGCTTCTTCCATGCAGAGGTCAAAGTCCTTGTTTTAACACCCAGCCAGGCCTGATCAATAATTCTGAGGCATATCACCATGTCAAAGTGGTTCTTCCAGAACTCTCCAAGGGTGAGGTTTGTGTTCTCCATCTCCTCAAAGCAGCGCCGGAACAGGTGCTTGATGTACAGCTTTTTAAAATTAGAAATCACCTCCTGATCCATGGGCTGCAGGATAGGAGTGGTGTTGGGAGGTAGGTCGACAACCTTTATAAACCTGAACTCTTCGAGGAGTTTATCTTCGAGGTTCAGTGGGTGAGCAGGAGGAGGAGGAGGAGGGCTTGCATGGTTAGGTTGTTTTCCTGTAGGTATTTCTTAACAGAAGGGCCAAAAACCAGGTTTACCCACTCCACAAAGAACAGCCTGGTGACCCATGCCTTCGGGTTTCCCCTTCACATAACTTGCAGTTTATCTTTTAAAATCTTATGTGACTTAAAGACTCTGGGGTTTTCCAAATGGTATATGAGTAGAGCTTTGATCTTGCAGTCGCCACTCGCATTGGCGCACAGTGCGAGAGTTAGCCTATCCTTCATGGGTTTGTGGCCTGGCATCACCTTCTCCTCTGCCATTCTATAAGTCCTATTCGGCATCTTCTTCCAGAAAAGCCCTGTCTCGTCACAGTTGAAGACTTGCTGGGGGATATATCCTTTGGCTTCTATCAGTTCAGAAAAAGTTTTGAGGTAATCCTCAGCTGCCTTCATATCCAAACTTGCTGCCTCACCATGCCTAACGATGGAGTGAATGCTGGACCTTTTCCTGAAGTTATCAAACCAGTCTCTACTGGCTTTAAATGAGTCTTTCGATGCTTCATTTGTGGAAGTGCGCGGGGTCTGCTCCAACAAATCACCGTAAAGCACTCGCGCCTTCTCGCATATGATGCCCTGTGTTAATGTATCTCCTGTAAGCTGCTTCTCCATCATCCACATCATCATTAGATTCTCCATCTTTTCATGGAGAGAGCTATGGAGCTTAGAAATTATTGTAACACCCTTAGCTGGCGTTATACCCTTTATTGACTCCTTCTGTTTAAGCACAGTGGATATCATTGAAGTTCTATGCCCATATTGCCTCGCCAAGTCAGCCACTCGCACACCTTGCTCATATTTTTCTATGATTTCACGCTTTAATTCAATAGATATCATCCTCTTCTGAGCATTGACCTTTCCACTTGCTTTCGTTGGACCCATGGTTATAAAAAGAAATGTGATAAAGTATGTAAATGCACAAAAGATGCTTCGATAACGAGGTAAACAAGCACACTGACTGAGGCAAGGGAAACTATGAGATGCTGGAGTCGTGGTAAACTCGTGGGTCATGTGCAGCCGGCCGATCCACGCGATTACTCATATCTCAAATGTTGCTCGTATTTCAAAGCAAAAAATCGCTCGCTCAACGGCTTGTATCTCAAAAATCTCATATGTTAGGGCACTCGTATCTCAAGGTACCACTGTACTAGTGAGAAGTCTACAAAAAATTGATTTATAACATCAAATCAACTTTTTTTCCTCTATTTTCATTTTGTTATAATTAACTCCAACATGAAGAATATATATCACCATTGGAAAATAAATTTTATTCATTTCTGAATAATGCAAGAAACAATAACCTTGAATTAGTAAGCAGTTGTGTTTTCCTTGACCAGGATATAATATATCCTCTTGAGAACTATTTTTTTTAACTTCATGCTCTGAACATGACTCTACTAGGCCCTTCATCAACCCTTCCTTGACATTAACTCCCACAAAAGTCAGAAATTTATTGTTCTCATTCATATTTTTTCTTTGATTAGAAATGTATTTAAAGCAGGTCAATTATTTTTATTGAGATAAACAAAATAAACTATCTTATACTATTATAAAGTGAGCAGACTGATAGGATTTGATGACAAAACTCAGAAGCATTAATAGAAAAGTGGGGGCAGCTGGACATGGGCTTCCATGATAGCTCCACAGGTTGCCCCCAAGAATAGCTCCACAGATTTGCCACTTCATGCAAATTTTCATATAATAGGTGTATTGCACCCATATTAGTGTTGAGATTCAAGGCTATGACAATTTGGCTGGGAGGATATTTCAGCAAGAGTTTAAGCATGATCTGACACTTAAATGAGTAGCACTACTAGGATTCTTACTGATCCTTTTGTTTCAGAGCATGACTAATGCCAGAAACTAAGATGCGATGAGGGAGGCTTAGTCCTTAGGCAAAAATCCCAACAAAGGACCTAAAACCTATTCTAAAATCAAAATATATTTTTAAGTTACTTAGGTTGAGGCAACAAGAAAGATTATGGAATAGCTTGCAATGTAGTTGGACTTCGTAATTATTAGAGAGTTGGACTATATTCACATGGCTACCTTTATCCATATATGCTCTTAAGGGTCTTAGATTTTAAATGAGCAGGCTTATGTCAATATGTTAATATGTTAATAGAGAAAACATACAAAAGTTTAAAATAGAAAGTGAAAAATTAAAATTGAGATAGAAAAGATGCAGAAATGGCAGGGAAAAAATAGAGCGAAAGATATCAAAAGTATAATGTAAAATATGAAAAATGTAAAATATGAGACTCCAAAGACAAATTTTATTTTTTAAAATTAAAGAGTAATTTTTGTTTAATTTATGCTAAGAAAAAAAACAACAAAAAACAGAAAGCCTGTACAAAGCTGACTCTTGTTTTCACCATGATTTCATGAGACTAATAAGTTGGAAAAGCTGTGGGATAATGAGAGTAATGATATCACTTGGAGGAAGCAACAGGAATTGGCAGGACAGTGACAATGAAAAGCAATAAAGCAGTGCTGAAAGACTACCAAGAAACTGCATTCATCCATCCAATTACACAAAGTAATGGTTATTGCCCTCAAGGAGTCATTGTCAGAAAAAGACCTGAAAGAAATTATTTCAAAAGTGGCCACTTTATTCATTTAATGAGTTTAGAATGGAAAAGTACATATAATCAGGGCACAAATCTACTCAGGGTATCAGGGCAAACAATGTTCCTTCAGGTTTGGAATGAAAAGCTGAATATCTTCAACATTGCCATGTTCTAAGAACAGGGATGCTTGGAGAAAACAAATGCCTAAAAATAAAATATTTGACAATCATGAGTAAGGGAGAGAAGCAGTGCTGGAGGCAGAATAGGTATTTCTCTGACTCATGGAGATCATCAGGAGAATAAGCATCTCAATTGCTCTTTCAAAACAGATCAACCATATTTTTACAGTCTTAAAATAACAGGAATTCATAAAAGTACATAAATTACAATTATTGCATTATCAAATGGGTTTAACTTAGAAATAAAGTGAATCTGGGCAACTCCAATAAGCTGGCAATTTTGAGACCAGCGGTTTCTCATAATAGTGGAACTCTAATTTGGATACCAGAACAAAGGCAGAATGAAGACAAGGTGCCTCTCTGAATAATTGCTTTTGTTACTAATAGGAGAAAACTGTATGTCATTATCCTGAAGTAGCATTACAATATGAGGAAGCTTCTAACTAAATCAAAGAGAAATAGTTCGACGGTATACAACTATTTGATATATTGACGTCTGAAACACCATTGTAACCAAGGAAGCAAATAAATAATATTGAAAGGTAAGCATACATATAATTAACTTAACTGGAAAGATAAAATAACCAGTTCTCATACTGCTACACCTAAACTTTCAAGCTTGCATCTATAAATATGAAGCAGAGACTGGTTGTTTATGCAGGTGTCAGAGTATCCTAAAAGATAGGTTTTAGTTATTAATAAGTCATAACATAAGAAAGGGATATAATGCAATATCTAGCTAAGAATTGTGTGGTGGTCAAAAGAACTTTCACCAGCTTTGGAACGTAAATTGCTCTGGGGACTCACACATAGCCAAAGGAATTCACAACCTTCCTTATTCAGTACATAATTTCAGCACTTAACATTGTTTTGGCTGACCTATTCAGATTGTAGGTGTCTTTTATTTATATCTTACTATGAACTTAACAAGATTAAGAACTACATCTTCTTCACTTTGCCACTTAGTGTCCAGCCAGTGCTTAAGTAATATTATTGATACTTATGCCATACTGATATGTATTTGACCTCACATGTTTCAGGTAACATACTGCTTTTGTCTTGTTTTGTGTTTTCTTTTCTTCTCAGAAATTTCTTCCAATTACCTTCCAAAATTTCAGGTGGTTTTCTACACCAAACAATGCCTAAGGTTGACAGTGCATGCATAATTAATTTATATGCAAACATTTATGTACAAAGCCCTGGCCACCATTCTTTGGTTGGTGAAAAGTGAATAGACTATGACCACCAGTTTAAAATTCAAAAGGACAGCTACCCAATTGCTTTGAAGACTCTCAAAATTTGCTAAATTTTGATATCTGTGTGTATAAAGAACAAGGAAGATATTCCAGGTAATAGCATTTCAAAACATATATGTGAATTAAAGAACAGAGTCTGTTTTATTAATGTTGCACTCACTTTATTTTTTAAAAATAAATTTTTATTGTTCAGATTATTATAGGTGTTCCTTTTCCCACCCCCCCAATAGCTTGCCTCCACCTAATTCACCACCCCCACCCCATACCCTTAACCCCCGCCACTGTCCTCATCCATAGATGTAATATTTTTGTCCAATCTCTTCCCACACCCTTCACATCCCCTTTCCACTGAGAATTGTTAGTCTATTCCCTTTCTATGTCGCTAATTCTATTCTATTCATCAGTTTATTCTGTTCATTGGATTTTTTATTCACTTGATTTTTAGATTCACTTGTTGATAGGTATGTATCTGTTATCACTTTGTTGTCATAATTTTTATATTTACCTTTTTCTTCTTCTTTCTCTTCTTAAAGAATACCCTTTAGCATTTCATATAATCCTGGTTTGGTAGTGATTAACTCCTTTAGCTTTTTGTTACCTATGAAGCTCTTTATCTGACCTTCAATTCTGAATGATAGCTTTGCTGGGTAGAGGACTCTTGGTTATACATTCTTGCTATTCATCACTTTGAATATTTCCTGCCACTCCCTTGTGGACTGCATAGTTTTTATTGAGAAATCAGCTGACAGTCGTATGGGTACTCCCTTGTAGGTGACTAACTGTTTTCTCTTGCAGCTTTCAAGATTCTCTCTTTGTCTTTCGCACTTGGCATTTTAATTATGATGTGTCTTGGTGTGGTCCTCTTTGGATTCCTTTTGTTTTGGGTTCTCTGCACTTCCTGGACTTGTAAGTCTATTTCTTTCACCAGGTAGGGAAAGTTTTCAGTCATTACTTCTTCAAATAGATTTTCAGTATTTTGTTCACTCTTTTCTTCTGGCACCCCCATAATTCTGATGTTGGTATGCTTGAAGTTGTCCCAGAGACTCCTTACATTATCTTCACATTTTTGAACTCTTTTTTCTTTTTGTTTTTCTCGTTGGGTCTTTCCTTTGCTTCCTCATATTTCAGATCTTTGATTTGATTCTTGGGGTCCTCTAGTCTGCTATTGGATTTCTGTATATTATTCTTTATTTCAGACAGTGTATGCTTAATTTCTGACTGGTCATTTTCCATTTTTTTTGGCATTTTCATTAAGATCCTTGAAGGTCTCACTAAGTTTCTCAGCAGTTTGTAGATGATTCTTGAGTAACCTTATAAATGTGGTTTTGAACTCTATGTCTAGTCGTTTGCTATCCTCCATTTCTTTCATTTGTGACATGTTTTTCTCTCTCTACATTTTGACTACTTTCCTGTGTTGATGGAGTGGCTTTGTGTGCTAGTTGTCCTTTAGGGCCCAATAGTTTTGCCTCCCCGATCACCTGAGGTGGACTCTCTTAGTGCACCCCCTTGTGGGCCAGGTTCACAGTCTTGTTGTAGTTAAGCCTTAATTGCTGTTGGTACACTGGGAGGAATTAACCTCCAGGCCAATTGACTGTGTGGATTAGCTGTGTCTGTTAATGGAAGAACTGCTATGCTGGAGACACCCTTATGGGGTAGGACTTGCTTCAGTGGGGCTTTGGTGCTTCCTGAGTCTGCCTCTTGAGTGAGTCACTTATGTAGGTGAGGAATTGAAATCTGGTGTCATCTCTCTCTGATCTCTAGATATACTGGTTCCTGGATCTCCAAGGAGGTGCAAGTCAGCTAGTGTCTGAGGCCACCGAGCAGGAGCTACAGGGAGATTTGCAGATTTCTCCTCTTTGCTTGGAGTTTGGAGGTTTTGGGGTTGTCTGTCCCAGCTGCAATTTGTTAGGATAAGCTGCCAGAGAGCAGGCCATTCATATGCAAAAGCCACTGCATAGCTGGGTGGGTTTGTAAATTGGCTGGGGCAAGGTCTCAGGGAATCACTAGGCTAGGGCGTGGCAAACAGCAATGGCTGCTAGTGAGCCCTCTCTGCTGCATTCTGTTCAGTGTCCCATGTCCAGCACCCAAGTGCAGTAAACAATGATTCCTGTGTGCACCTCTGTAAGAGGCCACCCTCCATGACCCGAAGGCAGACAGTCCAGTCTCTCCCTATATGAGTCTGGATCCCCAGAATCTTGCCAGAAACTGGAGTTCAGAGAGTCAGGAACTTGTAACTCCCTCCCAAATGAAAAAAACAAACAAAACAGTGCACACTGATTCGTGTGAGTCTCCATACCTCTGCCTCTCTGAGCTTCTGCACATCCTACCATGTCTCAATGCACTTTTTTCTTTCCTTCTAGTTGCTGAACTTCCATTTTGCCAGCTTTCTCGTCCTTCTTGGGGGTAGTTGTTTTGTCTTTTAGTTATAGTTTTGGTGTGATTGCCAGAGGCAGCAGGTACAGGTGTATACCTTATGCCACCATATTGGTTTTAAATGTATATCTAGGAGATACTTCCCAGAATCAGAGGAATCTGGGGCAATGCTATGGAGCTTCACAATAGACTTCTACCTGCAGACAAGTTTGAAAAGGCAGATGATTATCACATTTTCGTAAAAGAACTGGGTTCAAACTATCTATATTTCAGTTCTCCAGCTTACTAACTAGACAATTATGGGTTACATATATTTCCTGTGAGTGTGTGAAAGGACTCTGAACAAGAATATCACAGTTTGTTGTAAAGATTAAATAGGATCATGGGTGTAGAGTATGCCTATCATAGTTCTTGTTGCATATGACTCAGTGAAAATGAGCTTCATTAACTACTAAGAAATATAGAAACAGTGAATGTTTTATAGCAGGGTTGATATATCTTAAGAAGCTTTTCTTACTTGACACATATTCTAGAATGAAACTAGTTTGCTAACTATAAAGATACTATAAATAGAAAAGATGAAGTAGAGTAACAGTAGTGAGATTGGGAGTGAGCAATTTTAAAAGATAGTATGGGGACAGAATTATTTAGAACTGGCAACTGATTCAGGTTTGTATGCAGGGAATATCTGTAGCCTAGAATTTGGAAATGTGGATTCCCATTGTGACTCCTCACATGTGCCTGCATATATGGTTTTATACTTACTCCTCTGTGATAAGGAATAAGATAATAAAGCCCTCATTTCTTCTGCCATTTTAATATTATATGTCTATGATTAAATAGATAATGGGGGTGGCAGATGAATGAGGGAATTAAAATTTCAAACTTTAGTGAGAATCAGAAAAGTAACATTAAATATGTGAAGCTTGATGAGCAAAAATAAAAATTGACTTGGCCTGAAGAATCTTGCTTTTTCTCATCTATATTTGTGGATTGCAGTTTTTGATTTTCTGGCAAAAAAATGAAGTGAAGATGTTTACGGAGCCATAGGGAATCTGGACTTGACACTTAAGAGAGAAGATGTATGACAGCAGTTGATTTGGAAGTCCTCTGTATAAAGGTGACAGTTGGTAATTTGATTGTGAATGATATCACAGAAGATACATTTTTTTTCCTTAGAAAAGAAAAAAATCAGTCCAAAAATGGAACCTTTATGAAGATTCAAATGTAATCAATGTTGAAGGAAAAAGACTCAGAAAAGGTAATATTTTTCAATAACTTAATATGTGTCAGGAAATAAAAAGAGGAGATTAAAAAATGATAATTCTTCATATTCATATGTATAAGCCTGTATTGAGTGATCATAATAACCACATAGGAGTAGTATTAATAAACCAATTACAATTAGGAAGATGCATTGAGATATAATAGAGGATTAGATATTGCCCTTTTTATCCCAGCTTGGAAATGACAAATTCATGATTAAATGCAGAAATTCTCAATGATAGGAGACATTTGCTCTTAGTTATTATTTTAGAAAGATTAAGAAAGAAGAGAGCTGAAACTGGTTTTGCTCAGTGGATAGAGCATTGGTCTGGGGACTGAAAGGTCCCAGGTTTGATTCCAGTCATGGGTATGTATCTGGTTGTGGCCACATCCCCAGTAGGGGCATGCTGGAGGTGGCTTATCGATGTCTCTCTCTCATCAATGTTTCTGGCTCTCTAGCTCTCTCCCTTTCTCTCTGTGAAAAATCAATAAAATATATTTTTAAAAAAATAAAGAAAGAAGAGGGATTAGGAAAGTTTGTTGAGTTTGGTATTTGAAAGGTATCATGTACCTTTCAGAGAAGAAAAGTTGAATTTCAAAGGGTCAAGTTTAAAGTGATGAGCTAGATATGCAAGAGAAAGTCTATTTCATCCAAAGCAGTAATAAGGTAATAAACTAATACTTTATAACACATAAAGAAAACAAATTTAAATGGTAATAAGTTGAGAGTGTACCAAAAAAGAAAACATATCAAATAATAGAGTGATGTGAACAAATGTTTAGAAAGAAGAAAAAACAAAAACAAAACAAATATGATATAATTAAAGAAAATAGGAAGAGAGCTGTTTGCATATACCAGGTTTTAGACCATAGGAGAGTTACTTATTTGTCCCTGTCTCCTCATTGAGAAAATGTGTATAATTTTAATACCTAAGGATTCAATACACAGAGACTATCCCATTGCTTTTCCCTCTGCCTCTACTGCTCTCCCTGCAGTTGTCTCCAGGGCCAGCTCCTTCACCTACTTCAAGTTACTGTGACATTTTCTCTCAGTAAGGCCTTCCCTGGACACTTACTTATAATTTAAAATGTCCCCACACCCTTTATATGTTATATTTTCCATGCCACTTTAAATATTTTTAGAGCTTATTACTAAGTAATCTATTATTTTTGTTTATTTATATCATTCATTTTCATTCTATCCCACTCAAATATATGCTTTATAATGGCATTAATTCATTTATGCTTTGTTCAGCACACTTCAAGATTTGAATAAATATTTATTGAATGAGTGATTGAAGACAGATATCTAAATAAACAGCTGGGTTTTCTCCCAGATTCTTTCCTCTGCTACATGGATTGATAGGCAATTTAAATAAGTCTCTACCCTCTGAAAACTGTATCAAAAATATCTCTTCAATATTTCAGCAACATCATTGAGCCATCAGCCAGCTCATTTCCAGATGTTTCCATTGTAGACATTTCAATCTAGTTAGGGCTCATCGCCTGTTCTAAGAAAACCAATGATTCAGTCAGCCTTAATTCTCAAGTACACCTTTCTCATTCTCTAGAGCTTGCCACCTCTAGCCTCATACTCACACATGTACTATTTCTTAGAACTCCAAAAGAAGTAGAGCCGTAAAATCTCTTTGTGACAGCTTTCTAGGTAGCCTCTTAAGAAGCAGTGAGTGACTGTGTATTTTAAAAATAACACTTATGTTTTATAAACCCTGTGTACATTTCTACAATTTGTTTTTCTATTTCTGAGAACAGGAAAATTTTTGAATCCATTTGAACCATCTAAATGTAAGCAGTTCACAAATACTTGTCTTTAGAAAGAAAACAAAACAACAGCTTTCAATGGATAGGAAAACAACAACAACAACAACAACAACAACAACAACAACAACAACAAAAAGCACAACCATAATAGCCTATGCCCATAATTGCAGAGATCATTGACTTATTGACATGGTGGCAATTGTGCTAATCACAATTTCTAACTTTGGCATGCAAATTTTAATCAATTGCTAAACCATCCTTTATTAACACACACTTGGGCCCTAACTGGTTTGGCTCAGTAGAGTGTTGGCCTGTGGACTGAAAGGTCCCAGGTTTGAGTCCGATCAAGGGTATGTACCTTGATTGTGGGCATATCCCCAGTAGGGGGTGTGCAGAAGGCAGCTGATCGATGTTTCTCTCTCATCAATGTTTCTAACTATCTATCCCTCTCTCTTTCTCTCTGTAAAAAAACAAAACAAAACAAAACAAAACAAAAAAACACAATAAAATATATTTTTAAAAAAGGCACGCTTGGTTATCTGGTGAAGTTCTTAAATTATAAGAGAAAATATAATTTTCAATAGTGACACTAAAATAGATGTTTTATTTGTTTGTTTTAGTAAAAGTCAGAATGGGTAAGCAACTCTATTGGAAATTAATTTTCTATTACAAGGGATGGAAAACACAATTGAGTTTAAGATAAATTAGTGCCAATTCTATCAATATTGTCTTTTGGAAGAAAACTCTAGAGAAAGAGATCACATTTATTTCAGGTTTATTTTCTGTCTTGAAGTAATTTGCTTAATTTACCTAGTTGATGAGATAGATAATAATTGGCCACAGTTAATTTGAATTATATACAGTGCTTTTTGAAGTCTATCATTATTTTGTTTTTGTTTTTCTCTTTTTCCTTCTTTATTTGCTGTTCTATAAAATCCAGCATCTTTTTAGGAGCATTGCTTATTTCTCCACCCTCAAAAAAAGTTTATTCAAATTATAAATTTATAAATAATTAACCTATTTTTCAAATTTTACATATTATAGGTCATTCACACAACTCCCATAATTATTGTCTGATTTATTTAATAATATTCCACTTCGATTCACTGAAAATGTCAAATATCCAAACTCTTTCAACAGTCATTCAATACCAATTTAACATATTTATTTGCCAATCTCATTTCATTTAGTAAATATTTATTATTTACTAATCCCTATGAATTAAGTTACAAATTCTACCTATTCTCTAAAACCAACTAAAATTGTACCTGTTTAAATTAATAATGTATTAAGTACCCCACAAAATGACTGTAGCAATTCTGAAGGTGTTATTCCATACTGCCCTATATTATTTTTCTATTGTAGAATATTTATTTGTGATATTTATATTTAACTATTTGCATGTGTTGTATGGCTAGATTTGTAGTCCTTTAAAATTCCCATTCTTGGTTAAAAGCACCAACTGCCTGTTTTTGGCACTTTTGATATAAGAATACTAGAACACTGTAGGATATTTTTTACTCTTCTTTAAAGCCTTCCTACCTGAAAAATAACTGGTCTTAGATTGGGCAAAATATAGGGAAGAAGTCTCAGCAATGTAGAAAAAGAAGTTTGAAAATTCTGACATGTAATTTTAGATACCTGGACACAGCAAGTATATCTGTTCTAATCAGGAAGTAAATATTGATAACAATGGGTCAGGGGTAGGAGGGAGAAGTTGGAAAACATAAAGCCTATCTCTCTACTTCTTATGCTAAAATGGTTTATATTCTTTTTACTGTCACCAATAAAATATTTTAACTTTTACTTGTTGGACTATACAGTACTTTATTTTCCTGTACCAGAATTTGTGAACTGTTGCTTTCAGAAACATACAAGTTATATTTGTTTATATTGATAACTAGAGGCCTGGTACATGAAAATTCATGCACTGGAGGGGGAGGTTCCTCAGCCCGGTCTGCCCCTCTCACAGTCAGGGGTGGGAGGTGACCCGGCAATCAGGGGAAGATGATGCCCCATCATACTTCTGCTGCTGCCACTGCCAGCAGCACAAGCCTCTGCTGGGCCTGGTTACTTGTTTCTTGGGCTGGCCCTGGGTGGCTGGGGGACTGAGGAGACTGGGCGACTCTCGAGTCAGGTGCCTGCTGCCCAGGTGGGGCTGAGTAGACTGGGCACCTCCATCTTGTGGCTATGGGCACCACCTTCTTTGACGGTGGGTCTATCAATTAGCATATTCCCTCCTTATTGGCAGTGGGTGCCACCATCTTTGTGATGATGTGAAGATCAATTAGCATATTCCCTCTTTATTATATAGGATTCTCATCAAGAAGATGTCTCCTAAAACTCTGTGTGTAAAATTATCAAATTATTCTAGTTAATTAAAAAAATGAGAATATATAGACAGTATCAGTGAATTTAAGACTTAAATGCCAGATCAATCATTTTATTTTATAAATATTTATTGAGCACCAACTATGTGTTCGACACTTTTCCAACCACTGAGGATACAAAATAGAAAATGACTGACTAGATATTTGTGCTTGACAGTCTTGCATGCTAGTGCAAGAAGACAGAAAATAAACAGATACCAAAAAATGTGGGTTAATGATCAACAGTGTAGAAATAATTAAAATAAGATGAAGTTATTTCAGGTAACAGGTTGGCTATTTTAGATTGGGCAACTAGAAAACATTTTTGCTAAAGAGGTGTCATTTATGTCAAGATCTGAATAGCAAAACAATGTTGGTGAAGATGAGTTGGAGAGGATTCCAGGCTGTGGAGCCAAGTAGAACAAAGGCTCCAAGGCATGAACAAATATGGCATATGTGAGAAACAGAAAGTTAGCCTGGTGGGGAATGGAAGAGTGGTGTGAGATGAAATGCCAGAGGGAGGTGGAAGCAATTGGTATATGATTTTATAAGTCATGAGGAGAAATGGGATTTCATTCTGCAATTGGAAATGTAGAAATTGCTATAATATAACTAAATGCCTCTTGTTTAGAAAATGTATAGTACAGTCATTTATTCAACCAACATTCATTGAACATTTTCTATACAATTAGATATGGTTCTAGATATGAGAAGAAAATGCACAATGAAATCTGCCTTCTTTGAATTTTGTTTATATTGGAGAGAATACAAACAGTAAACAACAAGTAAATTAAAAATTAAATAGTATGTCAAGAAATTATAAATGCTAGGGAGGAAACAATAGGCATAACAGGGTGGGGAGAAGGAGGTATGCTATAGGAAAGGAAGCATAGATTAGAATTTTAAACAGGTAGTCAGGGAGGGCAAGCTTGAAAATATATTTGAACAAAGATTTGAGAATAAAGGAAGGAATTGTGAGATCATTCTATTTTACTCCATCATTTTTATAGTTGACAAAAATGTCAGCTGATGTGTTAGAGTGTGGCCTATATTTTTACCTTTTTACCATGTTATTCTCATTCTGTGGCTTGAAAATTGATCTTTAACCTCTATAATGTTGTTTCAACAAAATATTCAATCTTAATTTTGTTGTCCCTAAATATAATGAAACAGGAATTTTGGGGGTGAAAAAGACAGGTTTTAGGAAATTTTGGAAATTAAGGGGACCACGGAGGAAGCACAGGGCTGCAGAGCAACAGAAGGTATATTTCCATAGAATAGGAAGGAAGTTGAAAAGCTCTAGCAGGTACATTTCTATAGAATGAGGGAGTTGGGAACAGCAAGAGGCCTATATTTACAAAATAAAGGGAAGGAGGCCCTTCATCCAGAAGGAGAAAGAGGAAAGCCCAAAAGGAAGAGGAAAACAATAGGACTAATGGGGGGAGAACCTTTGAGCTCAGGAATTACTATAGTAACCAGTCTAAGGGAATAGTGACCAATCAGAGGGGATAGCAAGGCACCAGGATCTACTGCCTTTATAAGCCATAGGGAAAAGGAACTCAGTGGGAGCTTTTCTCTCTTCCCATGTGGGAGTCTGTACTTGTTCTTTAATAAATTTTCATCTTTGCAATACTATTTTCTGTTCATGAATTTATTCTTCGAGTCTGGCAGACAAAGAATCTGGGTTCCAGTCCAGGGGGACAACATGTGTTCCAGTCCATAAGTTCTGTATCAATACTGTTATACTACAATAAATTTTAGGTAATGCTCTATACAAACATATTTTTAAACGATTTTATATTTGTTTGGTTGGTTTTGCCCTCACATTTCAATATTATTCTTCAACTTGTAATAATTAAAATAGACACAATTATCAAAGTTGCTGAAACAAATTGTGATGGTTAACTTTATGTGTCACTTGGCTAGACAGTAGTGTCCAGGTACTTGGTAAAATACTATTCTACATCATTTTCTCTGAAGGTAATTTTTAGATGAGATTTTTATTTCAATCAGCAGACTTTTTTTTAAATATATTTTATGGATTTTTTTTTTACAGAGAGGAAGGGAGAGAGATAGAAAGTCAGAAAGATCCATGAGAGAGAGACATCGATCAGCCATCTCCTGCATGCCCCACTGTGGAGATGTGCCCGCAAGCAAGGTACATGCCCCCAACTGGAATTGAACCTGGGACCTTTCAGTCTGCAAGCGGATGCTCTATCCACTGAGCCAAACCGGTCTCGGATCAATCAGCAGACTTTGAGTAGAGTAGATTACCTTCCATAATGTGAATGGGCACTATCTAATCACTTGAGAGTCTTAGGAGAGAGGGGGAGAAAAAAAAAAAAAAAAGAGGAGAAGACTGATTTTCTCCAAGCTATAAGGAATTCTGCCAGCAGACCTGGATTTTCAAACTTAAGCTGCAATATTAATTCTTCTCTGGTTTTCATCCTGCCAGCCCCCTCAGAAGATTTTGAACTTGCCAGCCTCCACAATCCTTTGAACCAAATATATTTATGGCTCTCTTTCTCCAGATTAGATCTAAATCTAGCTATAGATATGGATATATTTAGAGATGCACAGATATACAGAGATAAGTATCTCCTATTGATTATTTCTCTGGAGAACCCTCACTAATACAGAAGGTATATTATGAAAAAAGTAGGATTTCTCCTAATAAACTATTAGAAGATAAAATAGTTCTATAATATATTAATTATTGGAATAATACCAATAATTATGTTAAGCAAGAAAAGAGCACTATTTGAAATATAAATGCTGAAATAAGTTGTTATAAAGTTACCATTATAGGTAATTACAGTTTGTTTAAAATAAATTCCAAATTTTAAATATATATATATTAAAATTTATTAACAGAAATATGATAAAGTAGAAAATGAAACTTGTTTTCAGACCAAGCAATGGACCCAATACTGAAAGGAAAAAAAAAAAAAAAGAAAAGAGAATAGCAAATGCAAAGCAACTACAACTTCTTAGCCTAGAATTGGTTGCCCATTCATTTCTGTGCTACTTCTGAGGAGGGTAAAAGGGCTAATTCCAATGCAACCCTAATATTTTGGGAAAGGGGCAGCAATCTGAATCTGCGCTAGCAAACCCAGTGTACATTCCTGATAACCTATAATTAAGCCACTACTTCCTTCCCAGAAACTGGTCTTGCAGAACCTGTTATCAAAATAGAGAGGCCATCAAACTGTGAACAGTGCACTGTCCTGGAGTGGGGATTATTAGTGCTGGCGCCAGGCCAGACCATTTGGTATGGTCTCAAGACCCCAACACCTGGGGCCTTTTTGCAAAACCCACGAACAGATCGGAAGCATAATCCATATTTGTGGGACAAAGACCCCAGAAAGATATAAAAGAGAAGCTCCCTGCATGTTTCTTTACTTATATTTAGGAAGTTATTCCTCTGGGTCTGCCAGTGTAAATAAACAGTATAATTCCTTTTCTCTAAAAGTGTTGTTTGGTTTTTCTTTGGTCTTTTGCAACAACTGTTTCCCTGGACTGGGAAGCCAATTGCACTTGGCTTCTTTTGGCCTCTGGTGAGTGGACCAGGTTTGGGGCATGGAGGCATGGGACAGGCCTCTGGGAGGAACCCCTGCTGATTTTAGCAGAATTGAACAGGGGAATTGGGCACTCCCAAACCTCAGCCTAGGACCCGGCCAGCATCTGGAGAAAGTGCATGGACACCTCTGGACCTGTTGACAGAAACGGTAAGGTAGGGGCCCCATGTAGTTAAGCCCACTCCAAGAGAGTGGAAGGGGAGCTTGATCTTCTCCCGGGAAATCATATGACTTTGTCAGTTAAATTGGTCAGGATTCAGGTGGACTGTTTTTTTAAATGCTGAGAGAATGTCTGGTGAAAGTATGAGTGTGGAAGGAAAGAGCCTGCCCACTCCTCTCCTTTGTGTGGCTCCATGACCCTGGTTACAGAGTTCAAGTGGGCCCCAATCTGCGGTTCTGCGATTTGTCATATGGCATAATGGTGATTCACCCTCACAAAGAGGTGACCAGGCCTGGGGTTTATATCAGTGCACCTTAGCTAAGACAAATCTCAGCTCTCAAGGGACATAGCCAGGCAGCCATCTGAGTGAGGATCTGTGAAAACAGGTCACCCCTCCCTTTTCTGTCTCTCGCCACCGACCATCATGGGGTTGGGACAAAGTAAACCCACTGTTCTCAATTGCATGTTGAAAATGAACTTCAAACACTGAGGAAATTCTGTGAATTAGAATGTTTCAGCCTTTGGGTTCGGCTGGCCATCAGAAGGCTCTTTAGATGAAGGACAGGTCAGGGCAGTCTGGAATGTAGACACGAAGGACCCCCAGATCAGTTGTCTTACATAGGCAGCTGGTTAGAAATTCCTTAAACCTTGCCCTCTTTAATCTGGTTCTGCATGTGTAAGAAGGGACAGAGTAAGGTTTTAGTAGCAGGAGAAAAGAAGCAAGCAGGACAGGAGGAAAGAAGCAGGCAGGACAGGAAGAAACATGTAGGAGAAAAGAAAAGCAGGTAGGAGAAAAGAAACAGGTCTCCCAAAAGGGAGCCCAACCGCCTGTTCTGCCAGGACCTCCTGAGGAAGTCCTGTCAGTTTTACCACCTATGTATGTGCCACAGGAAGCACCAAGTGCTTTCCCCACTGGTCTGGAAGGTCTGGAGAGTCTGGACACCCCTCCCCACCACACCCTCTGCTGTCTATCCTCAACCAGGCTCTCTAGAGCCAGTTGAACTGCAATTGCATTCAGCCAACCAAGGTCCCAAACCACAACTGGCATGTCAGATGCCTCTCAGGGAGATTCGGGGTGCCCAAGTACTTGGTGAAGATGGGACCTTGAAGAAGCAGGGAGCAGTCTATTATTATCAACCCTTTACCACAAATAGCATCCTGAATTGGAAACATCATACCACAGCTTATTCTGACAAACCTCAGACCATGGTAGAAATTATCTTTCAGACCCAGAAGCCCACCTGGATGAACTGCAAGCAGCTCCTTTTCACATTCTTTAAAACTGAGGTGCATATGAGAATAGTATCAGAGGCTCAGAAGTGGCTCCAGACCAGGCCCCAGTAGGGACATTATATACAGACAAATGGGCCAGACAGGCTTTCCCAGATAAGGAGCCCAATTGGAACCCAAACTCAGAAGACAGAAGGGTCAGGCTAGACAGAAGGGCTGACTTTCCTCCAGGGGGTCAGGGCTGGAGCCAAGAAGCCCATCAATATGGCTAAAATCTCAGATTCTCCAGGAGCCTGCTGAAAGTCCAATAGTTTTCTATGAGAGACTGTTTGAGGCATACCGGATCTACACCCCCTTTAAACCCGAGGCCCCAGAAAATCAAACCATGGTAAATGCTACTTTTGTAGGCCAAGCCCAGCCTCATATCAGGAGAAAAATACAGAAGCTGGAAGTGTTTGCAGGAAAAATGCTACTGAACTGCTAGATATAGCACAAGGCTTTCATCAACCGAGATAGTGTGGCAAGGAAGGAGGAAGAAAAGAATACAAAGAAGGGCCAATATAATAGCAGCAGCTTTTAGAGGCTCAGGCTCCCAGATAGATCAGAAAGGGAAGCAAGAATACAGATCTGAGGGAAAAGGAAGTGTGAGCCTGAGATAAGGCCAGTGAGCCTATTGTAAGGAAACAGGACACTGGAAGAATGAATGGCCCTAATGGCAAAGTAACTGTGCCCCCTTTTCGCTGTCAACCAGAGCTACTCGAAGCAGATCTCATGGGGCTAGTACTGGCTGATTCCATTTAGGACAGACCGGGATCTTGTTAGCTAGGCCCCACGAGCCCATGGTCAGAATGAAAATAGGGGGCCAGACTGTGGACTTTATGGCTGATACAAGAGCTGAGCACTCAGTAGTCACACAGAAAAAGAGTGCCTCTCTCAGGAAAGGAGGTCACCATTATTGGAGCTACTGGGGATCAGATACGTAGAACATTCTGCCGGCCTCGCTGATGCCAACTTGGCAGCCACAGAGTAATTCATAAATTCCTGTATTTGCCAGATTGTCCAGTACCTCTGTTGGGTAGAGATCTTTTAGACAAGAAGGGGGCAGAAGTCACTTTTACTCCACATGGCTCAACATAACTTCACCTGAGTGAGGAGACTTCTCCAATGATCCTGTCCTTAGCAGTGCCAAAGGAGGAAGAATGGAGACTTTATATACCCCCGCACTCCACCACCCCCCCAGTCAAAGGCCTCACCATTAGAACCTGAATTAGAGAAAGAATTCTTGCTGGTCTGGGTGGAAGAGAATTTTCCAGTTCTGGCTAAGGACCACACCCCAATGCTAATCAACTTAAAGCCTGAGGCACAGCCTGTTAAAATCTGCCAACATCCAATTCCAAGGGAAGCACGCCTAGGAATCCAAGTCCACTTAGACCGGCTGCTCCAGTTGGGACTTCTAAAATGATTCAGGTCTCCATGGAACATGCCTCTGTTGCCTGTCAAAAAGTCTGGGACTAATGACTGCAGCCCTGTACAGGATCTATGGGCTGTTAATGAGGCTATTATAACCCTGCACTCAGTACTGCCAAATCCCTACACTCTTCTGGGACTCATCCCATCAGAGGCAGAATGGTTTACATGCCTAGATCTGAAAGATGCCTTTTTCTGCCTTTGATTAGCTCCTACCAGCCAGCCTCTTTTCATCTTTAAATAAGAAAACCCAACTACAGGGGCCAAGGAGCAGTTCACCTGGACCAGATTGCCACAAAGGTTCAAGAACTCCCCTACTCTTTTAGTAGAACACTAGCATCTGATCTAAATTCCCAGGACAGGACTTGGGGTGTGTTCTACTCCAATATGTAGATGACCCCCTACTGGCTATCTCCACAGGAGTTCAGTGCTGGGAGGAAACACGAGCCCTTCTGAGACTATTAACTGGAACAGGTTATCGGGTGTCTAAGAAAAAGGCACAGATTTTTCAGAAAGAAGTCAAGTATCTAGGCTTCTGAATCACCCAAGGGAAACGAAGGCTAGGGACTGAGAAAGCAGGCAGTATGTGCCATCCCACTCCCTTGCACCAGGATGCAGATTCAGGAATTCCTGGGAGTGGCAGTGTTCTGTCAAATTTGGATGCACGGTTTTCAGACCTGGATACGCCTCTCTATGAAACTTTAAAAGGAGAAGAAAAGTCACCCATCAACTGGGATTCCAACAGGAGAAAGCCTTCATCTGCTGAGCCCCCAATACAAGGACTACCTGATATGATGTGAGGCTTTAATCTTTTGGTTCATGAGAACAATGAGATAGCCCTAGGAGTTCTAACCCGGGAGTTTGGACCCTGGCAAAGACCAGTAGCCTATTTCCCCAAGTAGATTGACCCAGTTGCTTCCTGGTGGCCCCCCATGTCTCAGGGCCTTTGCAGCCACAACATTGTTAGTCAAGGAGGCAGATAAACTTAGCTTAGGACAAAATTTAAATGGAAAAGTACCTTTTGCCGTTGTCACCCTGATGGAAGCAAGGGGGCAGCACTGGCTGACTCATGCTCCAATGACTCATTATCAAAGGCTGTAATGTGAGAATTCATGAGTACAATTAGAAGCAGTGAGAACTCTCAATCCTGCCACCTTTTTACCCATCATTGAGGGGACCCCTGAGCATAATTGTCTGGTAGTTCTAGAGGAGGTTTATTCCAGTCCTAGAGGAGGTTTATTCCAGATATAATGGATAAGCCTCTACAAAACTGGGACTTGGTATTGTTCACAGACTGCAGCAGCTTCTTAGCTGAAGGAAAAAGATGATCCAGATTTGCAGTGGTATCAAACTTTGAGAAAATCAAGGCACAGAAGGATGGTCAGCACAGAGAGCAGAACTTTGGGCCCTAGTCAGAGTCCTATAACTCAGGAAGAAGTGTGCCAGCATCAACACTGACACGTGCTATGCCTTTGGTACCCTGCATATCCATGGGGCCGTATATAAAGAAAGGTGACTCCTGTCGGCTGGAGGAAAAGGAATAAAACATCAGAATGAGATTTTAAAGTTACTAGAAGTAGTCTGGGAGCCCAAGGAAATAGCTGTCATCCATTGCAAGCATCACCAGAAAGGGAAAGACTCAGTACCAGAACAAAACCAACGTGCTGATGCTGCAGCCAAGCTGGCTGCTAAAGAACAAGTGACACCATTATGGGTCATATGGGTGCCTGAATTACCTAATCCTCCAAAGTACACTCGTGAGGAAGAGGAAGGGGCCCAGAAAGAAGGGTGCAAGAGAACAAAGTTTGGTTGCTGGATACCTCAAGATCATAGGGTCTATAACCCAGGACAGTTAGCCCATAAGATAGTCCTCCAGTAGCATGAACTTCATGATTTAGGGAAGACTGCCCAAGATGGTTTGTTAGGTAGATATTATCTAATTGCCAGTCTTTCCTCCTTGTGTGCCTCAGCCTCTCAGCATTGCCTTCTCTGTGCTCAGAACAATGCCAAACAGGGTCCTGTGGGACTGATAGAAGCTCAGCACTGTGGGCAGGCTCCTTTTGAGGACTTAGAAGTATATTTAACAGAAGTAGGGCCTAGCAGAGGAAATAAATACCTATTAGTCTTTGTTTACATTTTTTTTCAGGCTGGATCGAGGCATTTCCCACTCACACAGAAAAGGCGAGAGAAGTCACTAAGGCATTGATGAAGGATATAATTCCACGGATATGGAATGCCTCTGAACATAGGATCTGATAATGGTCCAGCCTTGGTAGCAAAGGTGTAGAAATTAAATGGAACCTACATATAGCTTACAGGCCTCAGTGATCAGGGAAAGTAGAGCACATGAACTAGATTCTCAAACAGGCTATAGCTAAGCTATGCCAAGAGACAACTCTACCCTGAACAGATACCTTGCCTCTTGTACTCCTGTGGCTATGCTGTGCCCCAAGAGCCAGAGTAGGTTTTTTCACTTTGAAATTCTATATAGTACATCCCCTCCCTTAATTTGGCCAAATAGGGAACTTAGAAATCCAGAAATAACTACAAGGACTTGAAAAAACTGACTTTGAGCTCCACAGATGGGTTACTGACTGACTACTCATCTTTCTAGGAACAGCCGTACATCCTTATAAACCTTGAGACCAGATTTGGGTAAAGGATTGGGAAAAGGAGCCTACCTGGAATGGACCCTATCCAGTCATACTCAGCACCTGCACAGCTATCAAGGTTATAGAACTGGACACCTGGATCCACCATTCCTGGGTAAAAGCAGTCCATCAGCCGAGTGATGCTCAACCTGAGTGAAAGGTGACCTCTGACCAGAAACACCGCTGCAGATCACCCTCAAGAGGACAGAAGACCTGGCTGTTTAACCTGCTCCAAGAAATTCAGAAACACCCTGTTGAATTCTTCCTTACACTACTCTTTCTTTCTTATCTCCTCCTAAAGGCAATATGTTCTGGTATTTCTGGATAATCATTGTTTTTATTTTTCTAATAATTCTTATTTTTTCTTTTTATGAGTGCCACCAGAACCCAAGGCTAATACCGGGAGAACTCCTCTGCCTTTGCTGGGTCACAGAAGCATCATAAATTATTGCTTCCTCTACAGCAAAGAAACAAGATGAAGCTAAGTCTAATTCTTGTAGTGTTACTGAACTCTTTTAATGTCAACCACTCTCAAATCTACATCCTGCCTCTTAAGGATCTCCTAAGTCCTCACTACCTCTCTCAAACCCTCAATGTAATTCATCACCTCCTTAACCAGACCAACCTTGGGCAGGCTAAAGACTGCTGTCTTGGTCTTCTCCACTCATCTACAAGCTACATGGCAGCCCCCACCTCCCTGCATGCATGGTCTGATTCTAGTCTGTCTTTCCATTATAAAGTACACTGAGGACCTCCATTTCAACTTATGTGCCTCAGTGAACTCTATGACTTCCAACTCATGGAGATGTTAAAGGAACACTTACAGGAAGGGCCATTCAGCTGTTCCAAGCTTATCTAAATGATATAACATCACACCAATCCAACAATGTTCCTATCTTTGGACTGGTAACCATTAACACTACCTTAGCATTTCAGTCACCCCTTTGCATCAGAAGGAAATTCCCTGAAGGGAATTCTTTGGGATATCTTAACCAATGCCTCTGCAACACTTTCACAAGTAGGTTTTTATTTCATGTCATTGCCTCCAAGATGCTCTGATTTAGTAGTGGGATATACCTGATTGAAGTTGAGATGATTAACATTCTTTATCAGTTCTAGGTACCTACATTTTAAAGCTAAACATATGTAAACGATTTCATCAAAATAAGACTTCTAGAGAAAATTTACATTCATTTTTATGTTATTTAGTACTTAGTTCTTTTTGCAAACTGCTTATCTTACCTGTTGTTCTATTTTTAATGTATGCTTTTAATGAATTAAATGGATTAGCAAAAATACTGATAATTTCAATTATGCAGTTAAGGTGTGATTGCTAAAATATTTATCTAAGAATCTAAAACTTGATAGATTTTTATCTTTACTTTTTGGTAATTTTAGGAAACTATTTTCCAATACCTCCAGAATAAGCCTATTTCATCCTCCAAAACCAAATATTATTCTTTTCTTTTTCCTTTTTCCTCTCTTTCATGTTTCTTGTTGCTACTATTCATTTTGTCTGGAATTGTTTTCTTATTATTGCATGTCACTTTCAATTGGGAATAGCTTCGTGAAGACTACTTTTTATGCCTTGTGTCAGCCACAATGACCTAACATCGCTTTACATCCATATCTATACAAACTAAGTAGAATTGAAATTGACCATCAGATTCTGTGTATTCAGTTCACTGCAGCCTGTCACACATGCCTTACAAGAAATGTGGCTTGTATTTCAAGAGTTTTGCCAATCATATAAACCACAAATAAATCTTCCAGGCATAGCTATTTCTGAATTTATTTATGAGGCGGCACAGCCTATATCTTGATAATTATACATGGCTATATGCTCTCACTTTGAGATGGAAACATGTGTAATGTTCTATGAATCATTATTATTCATGATAGTAAGAATAGCACTACCACCCAAATGAAAATAATAGCAATAATGGCTCTGGTTTATTCTTTGCAACTTAAAGTGACTCATTCAATTCTCAGAATAGCTGATAAATACTTGTAAAATATGTGTTAATTTAGCTTACTCACAAAAAGTATTATATAAATGTATGACAATCGAAAAACAAGTTAATGAACTACTGAGGAAAACTTCAATCTTAAATTTTAAAATTAGGTTTACAGTTCTTTAATTTCATGTAAGAAAAGGCAAAACTAAAATTTAGTTTTTATACTCAAGTGTAATGCATTAGAAATTGCATTTTCACACTATGGATCTAGGGATTTAACTTCTACTGAAAATGGCATTAATATGATAATGATATGTTAAAAGAAAATCTTTCATGCCAGCTTAATTGTATATCATTTTCTTCACTTTTCCCCTCCATCCTAACTAAGATGTGGCCTCACAACCTTATAATTATTCAGTGATCTAGTGATCACTATATTATTTAAAATATATTGGCAACCAGAGTCAAGCCTCAATCTGATATGCATTCTTTGAGTCTTTTTTTGGCAGAATCAGAAATGAATAAGATATTGTCAGAAAGCTTATCATCTGAGGAAATAGAAAGAGACATAAATGTAAAAATCACTAACACCATATGCTTGATTTCTTTCATCAAAGAGGACCACATTTATAATTTCCTGCAACATTCTGTAACATCTTTTCCATTCTCCTCAAGCCCTTTATATCTCAAAGCTACTCTGGAGACCTTACTTCTCAGATAGGAAGCCCTTGTCCTCTGTCTTTTCCTCTTGTTCTTTTCATTTCTTTATTTCTTAAATTGATCAGGCTGTTCTCTTAGGAAATGATAGTCCTTCTTCAGGAAATATGAAGTACAGATAAAAATTAATGGACAAATACAGATTTGTATTTGGCAGATGAAGTGAAGAAGAACCAGGAAACTCTTACATAAATGATATAGCTCTATCACTCTTGAATAACTGAAATAGAATGGGCAAGAGTGAGAATTGTAGAGTCTTGAATACATGTATCTATATAGCTGCTCTACCAATTATTTTTTGAATGATCTTGGACAAATGTCCTATATGGTTTACATTATACATATAAACATATATGTCATATATCATCTATACTAATAACAGACAAATATGTAAATTTACCATACCTCCATGATGCCCACAGCCAATCAGGAGTGACTATGCAAATTAACCTGACAAAGATAGCGGGCCTGTGGGCAGCACACATGTGCAAAGGCACAGAGCAGCCAGGGATGGGATGGGACACCCACTCGCCCTCCATGTAGCTGTACAATGCAGCAGGCATCCCCAGGACCCTGGCCTCTTTGAGCCTGTCACCAGTGCACATGCATGCCATTGCTGAGCAGCCATGGTCCAGGGAATGCCACTGGAGTGTCCAGTCCTGTCAACCCAGCCTGGGGGCAACTGGAGTTCACAGTCCTTTTGGTTTGTGAAACTCCTAGACCAGAAACAGAAACCAAGAATGTAGGGAGCACCAGGAATTCTTGGAGTTGTAGTTCTGGTGGAAGATACATTGTGGGATCTCCTAGATACTAGGGTAAAGTGAGTATGGAGCAAGTTACTGTTGCGGGTAGGGGATGGAAGGAAAGAAAAGGTGAGAGACATAAGTAAAATCATAGTGTTGAGGAAAAATTAAAGGGAAGATATCCTGCAACTTCTAGGAAATCTCCACTAATGGAGTAAAGAAAAAAAAAAGACTTCATTATTCTGTGAGCACCAAACCAAACTGGGTTGGGATCTCAGACAAGTCACACATATGATTACAAAGACAAACAGAAATTCCAGAATTGGAGATGGCTCCCCTGAGGGCTTCCAGATTGGAGAGGATGCAGGTCAGGCTGAGGGACCCACCCTCCAGTGCATGAACCTTCATGCCCAGGCTCCTAGTAAATATATAAGTGAATATTTGAATAAATGAATGAATATAATATAAATTTAATAAATATAATAATGAATGCAGTGATATATAAATATATATTATATAATAAAGAGGTAATTTACAAATTGACCATCACTCCAACACACAAGAAGGCCACCACAAGATGGCTAGCTGGGAGAGCAGTTATGGGAGATCAGGCCTGTAAAGGAGGGTAGTTGGGAGGGACCAGGCTTGCAAGGGAGGGAGCTTGGGGGTGATCAGGCCTGCAGGGGCGAGTAGTTGGGAATGACCAGGCAGGCAGGGTAGGGAAGTTAGGGGCAATCGGGCCAGAAGAGGAGGACTCTTAGGGACAATTGGGCTGGCAAGGGAGTAGTTAGGTGTTGATCAGGCTGGCAGTGGAATGGTTAAGGGGTTATCAGGCTGGCATGCAGAAGCAGTTAGGGCCAATCAGGCAGGCAGTCAGGCGAGTGCTTAGGAGCCAGCAGTCCTGGATTGTGATAGGGATGTCTGACTCCCCATTTAGGCCTGATCCCACAAATGCAGAACATTGTCTTATTTCCAAAGAGATTTGGCCTTGCAGTCTATGTTGATGGTTGACCTGGATCAACCCATGATTTTGTAAATTTGGAATTCTCAAAATAAATCCACTTTTCATTGCCAGTCACAATTCGATGCAAAAAAGACTTTTGTGCTGTTGAAGCAACATTTTACTGATGACTATTTGGTTTTCCATTTGTCTTTTGTTCAGTTGATGTGGCATCCATTTTCCTTCCTTTAAAATATTTCTTATAGCTTGTAAGTGAACAGAAACTGTTTGCTGAGAAAGGTTTAATCTTTCTGCAAGTTGTTTTTGAGTTTGACATGCATCTTCACCCAATAATGCTTGTAATTATTGGTCTTCAAACTTTTTCAGTTGGCCTAGAAGTTCTTTTTTTTCACATCAAAATCATCACTTTTAAAGTGTTTAAACCAATGTTCACAAGTATCTTGAGATGGAGCATGTTCACCATAAACTTCCTGAAGTATTTAGCAGCACTTTTCTTCAAAATAAAGTAATGAATTATAACTTTCCACAAATGCTTTTTTTTTGGCATGAAATTTGATATTTTAAGTGTAAAAATATCTATCATGTTAACACCTTCAGAAAATTTGACATATGAAGTTTTGAAGCTTGCTGTCAATACAACAAAATAGCATACATATCAAATTGCATACGTATCAACATATGCATGATGTGTAACTCCATGTATTGAACACAATCTGTATTATTAACCGGTACACTTCATATGTTTTTGTCCCCTTTGTCAAATATTAATTGAGCTTAATGGCTTGCGTCAGTTTCTGGATTCTCTGTTTTACTCTATTGATCTATAGATTTGATTACAGTGTCTTTGTAGTATAATTTGATATCTGGTATTGTGATTTCTCCAACTTTGCTCTTTTTCCTCAAGATTGTTGTGGTTATTCAGGGTATTTTTTGATTCCATATTCATTTTTGGATATCTGCACAATATGCTCTTTTTATTTTAATAGGAATTGTAATGAATCTGTAGATTGCTTTGGGTAGTATGGACATTTTAATGATATTAATTGTACCAATCTGGAACAAGGTCTATTCTTCCACTTGTTTATATCTTCCTCTATCTCTTTTTTCAATATCCTGTAGTTTTCTGAGTACAAGTCTTTTATCTTCTTAGTTAAGTTTATTTCTAAGTATCATTTTTTTTTTGCTGTGATGGTAAATAGGATTATTTGTTTATATTCTCTTTCTGAGAATTTATTATTAGTATATAAAACTGCCATTGATTTCTGAGTGTTAATTTTGTATCCTGCTACATTGCCATATTCATTTATTAAATCTAGTTTTTTTATGGAGTTTTTCTGTTTTTCTGTGTACAATATCATGTCATTTGTGAAAAATGACAATTTTACTTCCTCCTTTCCAATGTGGATGCCTGTGCAAATAATTTTAAAACTGCCACAGCAATGTTCCTGAATTGGTGCAATTGGTCATTTTGTAGACAACTAAGCCATTTTAATATTCTTTTAGATGTATTTTTACAAGGTTATTGAGACTTTTTTATTCACATCCTAACCTAGTCTTTTTCTTTCACAATATCATGTTACTTGCACATTTGATAAAACATCTATAATAATAAAAGCATAATATGCTAATTATATTGGACAGCCAAATGACCTTCTGGTCATCATTCCAGACATCCTTCTGGATAAAGTTGTGGCTGCAGGGGCATAGACAAAGGTAAGTAGGGTGACTATGCAGGCAAGTGAGTGGTAAGGGTAGAATAGGCAGGTAGGTAAGTAGTTAGGGCAATCAGGCACACAGGCCAGCAGTTAAGGAGCCAGCAGTTTCAGATTGCAAGAGAGATGTCCAACTGCTGGTTTAGTCCCAATCTTATAGAGATCTCAGATCGCAAAAGGGTGCACGCCTGGCTGAAGGACTCCCCTCCTCATGCATGAATTTCCTACACTGGGCTTCTAGTAAAGTACATATTTACTAAGCTATAAATGAAACTATTGAGCCTGGTCCAAGCTAGCTTATTATCACTGTGACATAATAAACCAGCCGCACAGAATGACACTAGTTCATAGTGAGAGATGCACTATCATTACAAGTTTATCCCTTATTCACTTTATCTTCATCTTTAAAAGGACATCATGTGGTACTCTGTTGAAGTATTGATCAAATCTACAAATAATATGTGCACTTGGTTTTCTCTCAACTCCAGTTCAGAAATATCATAAAATAGTTGGTGGGGTGGAGGAATAGGCTTACTCTTTTTCCCTAAGAAACAAATCATTACTTTTTATCTTAAAAACATATGTGGAAATTGACTTTGAAATACACTTTCACATCTGATCAGTTTCAACTTTCTTGCATCTCTTGCTTTTCCATGACTTCTCTGTTACACTCAAGCTCTGATTTGGATTACTTTGGAATTCTCTTTATAAATTGAAGGATAACACCTGAAAGAGAATCTAATTATTGAAAGTGAATGAGACTTATTTTAAAAGTATCATGTGTTATATTTGCATAATTTTGGCAGTTTCTCTTAAATTTCTTCTCTCATTTAATAAAATAAATTTCTTCTCCCATTTAATCATAATCAAGTAATAAACTATTAAGTGAATGTCAAATTAGGGCAGGACATAAAATTATTAAACATGACAGTATGATGTTTTCCATTGTAACTATAGAACATTAGAATATCAAATCAAATGAGAAGTCTTATCATACTGATATGAAAAATATTTCCTTGAAAAAATGAAAAATTATGACTATTTGTTTCCAGAAAATAAAACTATCTAGGAATTTTAAGAGTAAGATAGTAAAACCAATGCTGGTCTTGTTTGAAAAACCTAGAAGATTCAACTTATCTTAGGAAACAGGCTCTAATCCCCCCAAAGTAAAGCCTAAAACCTAGTTTCCAAGAGCATGCTTTCTACAAAGATTTTATGAATATCTTATTACAGTGAATTAATATCCTCTCACCATTTTAAAATATAAATTATATTATTTTATATAATAAAGTTATGTTGTTTTATATTATAACATTACTAGAGGCCAGATGCATGAATTCATGCATAGGATGGCCTGCAGGGATCGGGCTGAAACCTGCAGTTCAATGCCACCTGCTGCTCCTGCCTGCCACTCCCATTCATCTGACCCACTGCACCTGCTGTGGCCTCGTGCCCAGTCAGTCCCTATAGAGAAAGGCTTGTACTGCAACAGTTGTTAGCCATGCATCTGGCACCATTCCCCAGAGGAACTGGGAGGGCTGGGAAGTGATCAGTCTTCTGGGAAGGCAGTGAGACACTCTTGCCAGCCCAGGATCCAGATCCATCCTGCTGACATTCTTACCGTTTGTTGGGAGCCACCTGGCCACTTTTATATTGTTTCTTCCTTGAGGAGCGTTTGGGGAGGGGAAGCAGCTGTGGTGCCCTAGGAGGCTGGCAACACTGGTGTGTTGGTGCCTGGACTGTTCTCTAGAGATCACTGAGGTAGTGAGTAGTTGCCTCTGAGCTGGTCAGTCACTGGGATAGGTTGGTCAGCTGAGTAATGCTCCTACTGTGGGAGTGCACTGACCACCAGGAGGCAGCTTTTGAGTTGAGTATCTGCCCTCTGGTGGTCATTGCACATCATAGTGATTGGTTGACCAAAAGTTCTGTCATTTGGGTGCTTAGGCTTTTATATACTAGAGGCCTGGTGCACAAAATTTGTGCACAGAGGTGTGTCCTTCAGCCCAGTCTGCACCTCTTGGAAGCCGCCCATTGCCTTCAGTAGCAGAGAGGTATGGACAAGGAACCCGGAGGGCTGGTTAACCTTGAAGCTCTGAAAGGTCAGAGCCAACCACCCACTGTCTAGTTGAGACAATGATAGCTAAAGCAACCTCTACCTTTTAATTTTATGTAAATCCTTGCTGATTGGCAATTACTGGAATTGCCTGCCTAAAGCTATTGATGGATCCCATAGTCTTAATAAAAGGATTTCTAGGCTGGAGCAAAGTGAAGTTCTTCCCCTTGAGTTGGGCTACTGCCTGGCCCCCAATATTTCAAAATTAATACTTTCTAGTCTCCTTCATTTGTTAAAAAAAAAAAAAAGCCCAAACCAGTTTGGCTCAGTGGATAGAGCATCAGCCTGCAGACTGAAAGGTCCCAGGTTAGATATTCTGGTCAAGGGCATGTACCTTGGTTGTGGGCACATCCCCAGTAGGGGATGTGCAAGAGGCAGCTGATCGATGCTTCTCTCTCATCAATGTTTCTAACTCTCTATCCTTCTCTCTTCCTCTCTGTAAAAAATCAATAAAATATATTTTAAAAAAAGTTGATATTTTGAGAAAATACAGACAAAAGAGATTAAGTGAAAATTGAAAAACACACACAGAAAGACATATTTTCATAAAGAAATTAATGAATCACTAGAATTTTATGTGGACAATTAGTAAAATATATGTTATTATAGATGATGTTATTTATCCACTCTGGGGATACCACATATCCAGGTCATGTAGAAAAACCAGGACTACCTCAAGAATAATCTAGGGAGAAAGGAAAGAACCAGGCAAATAAATATTTGCATAAGAGCCCGGAAGTGAATCTCAATAACAACATAGAAAGTTTGGCCTTGTGACCTGGCAAATATTTTGGAGGTCTAGGTAGGCAAGTTTCAAGTCCACTACCACATTATCTTTCTAAAGAACATGGGCATGACATCTCTTCCTTTAATATAGAAAGGATCAAAAGAGAATTCCATTTTATATTATGAGGCAGTGGTTGGCAAACTGCCACTCACAAGCCATGTGTGGCTCTTTGACCCTTTAAATGTGGCTCTTCTACAAAATACCACAGCCTGGGTGAGTCTATTTTGAAGAATTGGCATTAGAAGAAGTTTAAGTTTAAAAAATTTGGCTCTCAAAAGAAAGTTCAATCATTGTATTGTTGATATTTGGCTCTGTTGACTAATGAGTTTGCCGACCACTATTATAAGGCAGTGGTTCTCAACTGGGTGTGATTTTACCTCTAAAGGGTAATGTGGCAAAATTTAGAGACATTCTTCATTATCAGAACTGGGGTGATGTGGGGAAAGGCCTCCACTCCCAACAAAACTTCTGATTCAAAATAACACCAAGACTGATAAAACTTGTTCAAGGGTAAATGTGAGAATATAGCTAATTATTTAAATTAAATAGTATATAAGAGCTGTTATCCTATCTCATGGCAGAGTAATATGCAAATTAACCATCACTATGCCACACCCACAAAGCCATGCCCAGCAGCCAATCAGGAGCAAATTTGCAAATTAGCCCAACCAAGATGATGGCCAGCCACGGAGCAAGCAGGAAGCTTGGATTTTCCCAGTGATGGAGGAAGCCAAACTTTCTGGACTGTGCTGGCCTCTGCTCAAGGCTACAAAGTTTTAATTATAAAAGATAAATAAATCCCACATCCCAGGGCCTCTGCTTTGGTCACTGAGGGGCATGGCCTGCCTGAAAACCACCACAGGTCCCTCACTCAGGCCACCCCATGGCCCAAGGGACCTCCCACCTTAATGCAAGACACCCTTCAGGGCAAACCAGCTGGCCCCCACCCATGCTCCAGGCCTCTACCCTATCTAATCCTATATAATAAAAGGGTAATATAAAAATTGACCATCACTCCAACACACAACATGGCTACCCCCATGTGCTCAAAGATGGCTGCCCCCATGTGGATACAAGATGGCTTTCACAAGATGGCCATCAGGGGAGGACAGTTGTGAGGCACCAGGCCTGCAAGGGAGAGCAGTTGTAGGCAATCAGGCCAACAGGGTAGGGAAGTTGGGAGGGACCAGGCCTGTAGAGGAGGGCAATTGGGGGCAATAAAGCCTGCAGGGGAGGGCAGTCAGGGGTGACCAGGCCCACAGAGGATGGAAGTTGAGGGAGACCAGGCTGTGGGCAAGGGAAGTTGGGAGAACCCAGGCCTGCAGGGGAGGACAGTTGGAGAGGACCAGGCCTGCAGGAGAGGGCAGTTAGGGGTAACCAGGCCCACAGGGTAAGGCAGTTAGGGTCAATTGGGCTGGCAGAGGAACAGTTAGACATCAATCAGGCTGGCAGGAGAGTGGATAGGTGGTGATCAGGCTGGCAGACAGAAGTGATTAGGGACAATCAGGAAGGCAGGTAGATGAGCATTTGGGAGCCAGTAGTCCTGGATTGAGGCAGGGATGCCCAACTGCTCAGGATCCCAGGATGGGGCCTAAATGGTCAATTGGACATCCCTCGAGGGGTCCCAGATTGGAGAAGCTGCAGGCTGTGCTGAGTAACATACTCCCCCATGTATGAATTTTGTGTACCAGGCCTCTAGTTAATAATATAAGCCTTTAAATAACAACAAATAATATTTCTTTATCAGCATATATAGAATGTAGCTACTTACTTTATCTTAGTCATTTGAATCAAACTACTGAAGTCAATTGTTCTGAAATATGGCTTTAAAGATGGTGTTACTATACCTACAGTTGCATGCTTATTAAATTGTCATCCAATATCTTCTTTTGAAAATAAAACAAAAATTTGTTTTTGGTATTGGTTCCCTGCCAATAATATAATCTTGATTAAACTAGCAGCATTTTTTTTATCTTCAAAATAAGACTGCATTGAAACTGAATCACCTTAGGGATTAGTCACCAAAAATACATATTATAAGCTCTTTAAAGTGTAAGAGTCGTATTAAATATGTAGGTGTTTAATATATAGCAGCTTGTCATCCCACCCACCCTGTTGTTAGCAAATGTAGAAAGATGTTTAAAAAGCATGAAGAGATAAACACCACCTGCTTTTAAAGTACAGGGATCCTGACATTTGTATTTCTGTTTGTATTTAAAGTCTGATATTCACAGTGATTTATGTTGGTATTTGAAAACAGATTGACTTTCAATATATTGTATCCATTCTAAATGTGAAGAAATAGAACATCATCTATATATTTTCACACACATAATAAACACCTACAAAATTAAATCCTAAAATATTAAAACTAGTTATCTCAGAATGAGAATTATAGCTAATTTTAAAATATAAAGTTTTCAATAATTAATAAATATTTTAGGGTAATAAATTAGTAAGATACATTTTTTTAAAATATTAATGTACTCAGGATACTCAGGTCATTGTGATAATTTCTAAAATGAAATTGATTACAAGATATACTTTATTTATTTATTTTTAATAAATATATATATATATATATTTTATTTCAGAGAGGAAGGGAGAAGGAGAGAGAGAGGGAAGCATCAATGATGAGAAAGAAACACTGATTGGCTATCTCCTGCACACCTCACACTGGGGATTGAGCCACAACCCAAGCATGTACCCTTACTGGGTATTGAACCATGATCTGCTGGTTCATAAATCAACATTCAGCCACTGAGCCACTTCAGGTAGGCTACAAAATATACTTTCAATCTGCTCTCTCTCTCTCTCTCTTTTTTTTAATCTTTATTGTTGAGAGTATTTCAGATGTCCTCTTTCCCTCCCTCCCCTATTGCTTCCCTCCACCTTTTTCCTCCCTGCCTCACATCTTTAGCACGCTATTGTCTGTGTCCATAGGTAAGACTTTTAGTTAATCTATTCAGGTCCTAGGTCCCCCTTCCCTCTGAGATTCCTCAGTTTGACCAAGTGGACTCCTGCAACAGAGAGGAACTGACAGGTCTGAGCCAAACACGAAGGCAAGAGGAGAAACAGTCCACAGATCAGTTGTTCTCAACTTGTGGGTCGCGACCCCTTGGGGATCGAATGACACTTTTACGGGTGTCGCCTAAGACTATTGGAAAACACCTATTTCCCATGGTCTTAGGAACCAACACACCGCTCCTTAGTGTAGCAAAATGTAGCAATGTAGTTTACTGTTGTTATATGAAGACTGTTGCCCATGCTACACCAGGATTCAAGACAAAATTTCATTTATTTGTAATTAGAAAGAAATATTTTACAATATATAATTACATATTGTTTTTGTGATTAATCCCTATGCTTTAATTATGTTCAATATGTAACAATGAAAATATATCCTGCATATCAGATATTTACATTATAGTTCATAACAGTAGCAAAATTACTGTTATGAAATAGCAACGGAAATAATTTTACGGTTGGGGTCACCACCACATGAGGAACTGTCTTAAAGGGTCACACGGCATTAGGAAGGTTGAGAACCACTGCCACAGATGGAAGACAATTATGACGTCTTGTCATGTGAGCAGTTAGCAGCTGAGCATCGCTACAGGATGCCCAGGACCAAACCAGAGAGGGTCGGACTGGCATCGCCACCATTTGTCCAGTACCCAGTTACCATTGATGACATGTACACATAAGGAACTGTCTGACATTGAAACTGGGTCTCAAAGCTATAGGACATTGAAATTGGGACTCAATCATTTTTTCTTTTTGCTCTGGTGGATTTATTTCTAGCCTACAGGGGAAAGATGTTTTTAAAGACAAAAATCAGGGGATGGGAGCGGGGGAAGCAGAGACAGAGGCAAAGAAGCAATGAACAGACTGTCTTGCTACAGTGGGAAGGTGGGGGAAGTTGGGAGGGGCCTATGGGAGATCAATCGAAAGACTTGTATGCCTGTGTGTGTGTGGATAGCCAGTGGATACAGGGCAATGGGGGAAGGTGGGGGTGGGGGTGGGGCAAGGGGATGGATGAGGGTATGTACAGGGAGGTGGGGAGGGTAATAAGGGGAAAAATAATAAATAAATAAATTAAGAAAAAAAATAGGCTTACAAGTCCTGGGGGCAAAGAGAGTCCCAAAAAAGAGAAACTTAAAGAGGCCCACACTAAGAAACATCATAATTAAAATGCCAAGGGTTAAAGACAAAGAGATAATCTTAAAAGCAGCAAGAGAAAAGCTGCTAATTACCTGTAAAGGAGTGTCCATATGACTGTCATCTAATTCCTCAACAAAAACTTGCAGGTACATTATTAAAAATCTTCCTTTCACTTAGGAGGAAGCATTTCACTTAATAGATAACCAATAAAAAGAAAATTAAATTTATTTTAAAAGTCTAGAAGAAATAATAAGTACATATTTTTAGTAAAATATTGTTGACATACATTGTATTAGTTTCAAATATACAACATAGTGAATGATTCAACTTATACTCTACAAAGTGATCACTATGATAAGTTTGGATTTGTCACTATGCAAAGTTGTTAGATTATTGATTACATTTCTGATGCTGAACATTACATTTATGTGACTTATTTTATTTTATAACTGATATTTTCTCCTCTTAATCCCTTTTCATTGTTTCATCCATTCCCTCCACCACCGGCTCTCTGGCAACCAATAATTTGTTCTCTGTATCCATGAGTCTGGTTTTTGTTTATTTGTTTGCTTATTTTTAGATTCCACATATAAATAAAATCATACATTATTTGTTTTTCTTTGGCTGACTTACTTAACTTAGCATAATATCCTCTAGGTCCATACATAATTGTTGCAAATGACTAGATAGATTTTATTATTTTTATATAATAGGTGAGTAATATTCCACTGTATATGTATAAAGAATGTATGACATTTTTACAAATATGTATATTTGTTGATATATTTATTAATTTATTGATGTATCTATTCCTTTACTGATGGACACTTAGCTTCTATATCTTGGTATTATAAATATAAATTTGGGGGTGTATTTCTATTTTTAATTAGGTGTTTTTTTAGTTTTGTTTTCTTCAGATAAATATCTAGAAGTACACTTGCTATGTTATGCATCAGTTCTATTTTTAATTTTCTGAAAATCTTCCATGTTTTTCATAGTGACTATACCAGTTTTTAATCCTACCAACAGTGTATGAGGTTGCCCTTTTTGCCACATTATTGCCAACACTTATTTGTTGACTTTTGAAAAATATTATTTTGTATTGGTTTTAGGTGTGCAGCACAGACATTCTGACTGGTGTGAGGTGATCTCATTCAGGTTGTGAATTGCATTTATCTGATAAGATCAGTGATGTTGAGGAGCATCTTTTCATGTGTCTGTTGGCTGTTTGTACATCCTTGGAAAAAAATGTCTATTCAGGTCCTATGCCCATTATCAATTAGATTGTTTGTTTTTCTTATGTTGAGTAGTCTGAATTATTTATATATTTTGGATATCAACCCCTTATTCAATATATGATTTGGAAATATCTTCTACCATTCAGTAGGTGCCTTTTCATTTAAACTTTTTTTTCATTTGTTTGTTTTTATTTTTCTGTGCAGAGGGTTTTCATATTGATGTAGTCCCAATTGTTTATTTTTCTATTGTTATTTTTGAGGACAGATCCAAGAATTTCATCATCAAGACAGAGAGCTTAACACCAATGTTTTCTTTTAGGAATTTTATGGTTTTAAGTCTTACATTGTGTGTGTGTGTGTGTGTGTGTGTGTGTGTGTGTGTGTGTGTCTAATTTCATACTTTTGCATGTAGTTGTCCAGTTTTCCCAAAACCACTTATGAAATGAACTGTCTTTCCCACTGTACTTTTTACTTCCTTCATCATAAATTAATTTGCCATATAGGTATGTGCTTATTAATGGCCTCTGATTCATTCTTATATTTTCTAACTCTTTGTTAAAGTTCTCACTGTGTTCCTCTATTCCTCTCCCAAGTTTGATGAACATCTTTATGATCATTGTTTTGAATTCTTTACCAGAAAAATCACTTACCTTCATTTCATGAGAGTGTTTCATTTCGGGGGAGGGTGGTGGTGGTTAGGGTGTTATTTCATTTGGAACATGTTTGTTTATCTCCTAATTTTTTGTTTGACATCGTGTTCTTATTTCTGAGTTAGACAGAAACTGCTCCCTCTCCAGGTGTTGAAGGAGTGGCCTGTATGGGAGCACACTCTCTGTAGATAGCATGTGCAAGGTGTTTGCAGCCGGCTGGAGCTGAAATGGGTGCACACAGTATTGGGGGGTACCACAGTGGGCGGGCTTACCAGAGTTGGGTGGGCATAAACTGAGGTGTCATGGAGCACACTTGGCAGCCCCACAAGCCAACTAGAGCACTTAGTCTGAGCTCCCATCGATGCTATCTAGATGCAAGAAGAATATAAACAACTATACACCACAATGCCTCCAACCCCAGCTGGATAACATTAGTAAATACATTTTCTTCATGTATAGCCTAGTTGTCCTAAAACAGCTGGTTTTATTTGTTTTGTGTGTGCGTGTGTGTGTGTTTCTGTTTTTGCTGTGCCCCAGGTTAGGCAAAGCAGTGAATGTATGCATGAACCCCTCATTGGTATCCCTCCATTCTTTTGGCAGCTGTTTGGGTGGGTTTTCCATGGTTACTGTGTTTGTGTCTCTTTTACTCTTATTTATGTGACCCCTTTCTCATTTGTCCTGCTGATCCTATGTAATCATCCCTCAGTAATTCATCAGGAGAAATGGTTCCATAAGCAGGTATATATTCAGTGTGTTTGTGGGAGGGAATGAGTTCAGCACCTTCCTATACAGCCATCTTGGATCCACTTCCCAAGTACATATTTCTAAAAATAAATTCAAGTATAATCCTACATTTTAAAAAAACAGCTTTTTTTTTTTTTACAAATGTAACTTTTCATTTCTTCATCTCTAAGTATGCAGCAACACTGGATGAATAAGTAATGTTATGAAGGCTCAAAATTTTTAGCAATCTGAATACATAATTTTTATATAATCCATTAATTATGTAGTATCTGAATCCTCTGTTAGGCTAATTTTTCTAATACACTGACATTTTTATTGTTTGGCAGTTATTTAAGCATTGTTTCTAACATACAATTATTTTCTAATATATGTTGCCATTCTTTTCTTATTTTGTCCATTTCAGCAGTTTTCTGTAGTCTCAAAAAAGCTCTAAGAAAAATAAGCACTCAATCTTTTTAATAAGTCTGTAGAGCTATATCTATACCAACTTATCTGACAGACTTAATAATCTTCATCATATTTATACTCTGCTTTACAATTAATAAAATACGTTCATATACTTTAATTCATTAGATCACCAAAATAGCCCTGGGAAGCAAGTTTCTTGCTTTGTTATATATTGCCTTACCTAATAGAGAAACTAAGACTAAAAGAGCTGGAATTAGTTGTCCAAGTTCACATGGTCATTAATAGTGATTATGCATCTTAAAAAAAGTTCTGCTTAAATAAAACCCATTCCATACAGTTTACTTCTCTGTAAATGTAAAAGTATTCAATATTATAACTTTCTGTTACTATTTTGCTCATCCAGTTAATATCTATGTAGATTAAACTAACTTAATTAATATAAGTATTTTAAGAGAATTGGACCAATCATCTTTTCCCTCCATTATATTTCCTTCTGACATTCTCTATAAAACTGGAATAATTAAGGATGGCATAAGCAATATAATTTACTCAGCAGCCTTATCATATTCATCTGACATGAAATTGATCTAATGAGTTGATGATCCCTCCATTCCCAGAGCCACTGTGAATAGAGAATCTGTTGTTTCATAAGTTACATCAATATGATTAATGGCATCAATATAATTCACCTTTCATCAATATGATGTAAACAATGAGTCAATTCAGTGAACTGAACAAACAAAAAGTGTCACTCTACTTTTGTAAATGAGCAATTTTCAACCTTTTTCATCTCATTACACACATACACTAATTACTAAAATTCTGCAAACAGAATTTTTATGTTTATATTATATTTTTGCCAATCTGACAAAAATAGGTATAATTTTAATTCATTCACACCAGATGGCTATTGTGTTGGCTATTGTCTTCCTTTTTTATTTGACAATCTAAGTGCCCCTGACTAAATAGTCAGGTAGCACACTGATTGGAAATTGTTAAACTAAAAGCAAACAACTAGCTGGTGACAGTTAACTTTTCAAACAATTCTTTGAAATCATGTAGGACCCATCTTACTTTGAGCTTATTTTACTTGAGACATATTTGTAAACATTTATTATACAGGAATTGTTAATATATGCATTGTAGAACAAAATATTTTATTTATATAAATCTATAAAAAGTTATTTTAAACCACTGTGAACCTTGTATATCTCATATTTCTAGTGACATTCCTTTTTCTTTTGGGGGGAAATCTTTGTAGTCTTTCAATTGATTTTTTTTATTGATTAAGGTATTACATATGTGTCCATATCCCCTATTCACCCCCACTCTACTCCCGTACATGCCCTTACCCCCCCTGCAGTCTCTTTCCATTGGTTATGCTTGTAGGCATGCATATAAGTCTTTTGGTTGATCTCTCCCCCTTAGCTCCACCCTCCCCTACTTTCCCTCTGAGTTTTGAGCATCTGACCTATGCTGGCATTTCTTTATCTCAACAACTTAATTTCATTGTGCACAAAAGTAATGAGTAAGTGAGTGTGTGTGTGTGTTTGCATGTGTATGGAAAGAAAGAAGAAGAGAGAGATGGAGAGAGAAAGGAGAAAGACAGATTATAGATATTATTTTATATATGAAGCAGAATATATGTCAGATGCCTATTGCATGTACTTTAAAATATTATTATTTTAAAAGTAAATAAAAAGTGGGGCAAACATAGGTTTATAATTATTCCTATGGAAATAATATACACTAATAAAAGAGAAAGATGCAAATTATCCATACGCCTGGGACACCTGCCAGCCATTTAGGAGTCCGTATTCAAATTAACCCAAAAAGATGCAAACACAGGTGCCCAGTGGGGCATGGGTCCCGGGAACATCCTTGGGACCCAGGCTGCTCTGAGCCTGTAGGGCCTGCATAGGCCTTGAATGGCCAGGGTTCCAGAATGCCCCCAGCCATTCCTTGCCTACAGGCCTTGGTGCCAAGTGGCAGGGGTGGGGCAGTAGAGGCTTAAGCAGGGCCAGAGTGGAGCTGGGGGGCCCTGCCCAAGCCATAATGAAGGCTTGAATAGAGCTGTGGTGGCCCTGCCCAAGCCACAGCAGAAGCTCGAGCAGGCCCAGAGATGGGAAGTGTGCCAGCCTCAGCTTACCAGCAGTCCTGCCTCTGTGCATGAGCTGCAGAGGAAACACCTCTGACCACTCATTGACTAAGCTCCCTATATGCCATTGATGATGTTCTTGGTTACTTGGGTAATAAGAATCTAACAAGGTGATCTAGGGTTTTTCACCTCACTCCTGGAGGAAAAAAGGAAGGTCTGCTGCTGGAGGGCTAAGAAATGTCATATCCTGCCCTATCTGGTTTGGCTCAGTAGATAGAGCCTCGGCCTGCCTACCGCAGGGTTTGAGTTTAATTCTAATCAAGGGCCACATGTGGCTCTTTGGACCCTTGAGTGTAACTCTTCCACAAAATAACATGGCCTGGGTGAGTCTATTTTCAGAAGTGGCATTAGAAGAAGTTGAAGTTAAAAAAATTTGGCTCTCAAAAGAAAGTTCAATCGTTGTACTGTTGATATTTGGCTCTTTTGACTAATGAGTTTGCTGACCACTGACCTAGGTTACAGGCTTCTCCTTGGCTGGGTCCCAGGTCAAGGCTCATGCAGGACGCAGCCAATCAAAGTGTCCTCTCACACTGTTATTTCTCTGTCTTTCCCTCTCTCTTCCACACTCTCTAAAAATCAATAGAAGAATATCCTCAGGTGAGGATAAAAAAAAAGAAAGAAAGAAATATCATATCCTATGAAAGACACATCTTGAAAATGCCTAAAGGATGTTGTCATTTTTTCATGATGAAAAGACTGGAGTCTGTGTTGATGACAACACCGTGGCAGCTGCTATGGCTGGCAGCGGCTTCAGCAAGGGGGTGATGGGGCTGGCGCCTTCCCTTGATCAGCCCAGTCGACTCCCACAGAGGAGGGGCCCAAGCCATCAGTAAGGCATCTCCTTAGGGCTCTCAGTCTCTGAAGAAGGGACAGGCTGACCTGAAGAACCCTCTCACCTAGTGCACAAATTTCATGCACCAGGCCCCTAGTATAGTAAATAAATAGTAATACAAGAATAAACAGTGTTTCTATACTCATAACTGTAAGCCCACTTTTGCCTCATCCTGTATAATTTTCTAAACATGTAAATATTTTTCTCTGAACAATGACTAGTGTTTTTGTCAGGATTTTAATTGTTTCAGAAAATATACGCAATCCTTGAGGGCAGGGAACTTGAAGAGAGAAAATAAACACAAAAACATCAATCATAGAAGAAGAACATATTAACAGCACATTATAGCTTCTCACAAGAATTATATCTTCAAATATACACCTAGATTTTTATAATTATTTCTCTTTTTACTTATTACTCACTTTAAGAATGCAGAAGGCTCTTCTGAATCAAACTGGAAGAAGAAAGATAAAATGGATACTATTGAAATCAGGAATACTAATTAGGAAAAGGGTAAAGATGGTAATCAAGAAAGTTTGGATATAATCTAACCACTATAGAATACACCTGAAACTGACACAAATTAATATTGAATGTAAAGTTTAATTAAAATTATTATTTTTTAATTAAAAAGAGTTTGCCAAAACCAATTTGGCTCAGTGGATGGAGTGTTGGCCTGCAGACTGAGGGGTCCCAGGTTCGATTCTGGTCAAGGGCATGTGCCTTGGTTGTGGGTATATCCCCAGTTGGGGGGAGGTTGTGGAGGTGGCTGATTGGTGTCTCTCTCTCATTGATGTTTCTAACTCTCTATCCTTTCCCTTTCTCTCTGTAAAAAAATTAATAAAATATATTTTAAAAAAGAAGGAAATTAAAAAGAGTTTGGATGTATACAAGAATAGGACTATTTTTTTTTTATAATATAAGAAACATTTCAATTGCATTTAAGATAGCATTCCTTTTATAGGTATTATCAATTTATTTGCAATATCAATAGGTCTGATTTATATTCATCCATATAATGCATTTATTCAACTTTATTACTTTAAGTTACCAGTAACATCCTGTAAACCTGATGTTCTATGTAATAACCTTTCTTTCTGCAGAGTCAGCAAATAATGGTTCTTTTGAAGGTACTCATCAGTCTATTCAAGTCCATCCTTAGTGTCTCTATATCACACTTCCTTTTAAATTGTTTACAGGAAATATTGCACTAACATGATCTGTATCATTCATTCTCTTTCATTGCTTTATCATAGGCCTCTGTGATCCTGGAGTGACTGGTAAAAGAGAGTTGTCAAAAAGGAAATCAAAGACAGGGAGAATGTGAGAGACAATGCAATTTTCCCACTATAGTGATACCTCGAGATACGAGTGTCCTAACATATGAGATTTTTGAGATAGGAGCCATTGAGCGAGCAATTTTTGCTTTGAAATACGAGCAACATTTGAGATGGGAGTAATCGCATGGATCGGCCGGCTGCACATGACCCACCAGTTTACCGCAACTCGAGCATCTCATAGTTTCCCACACCTCAAGGTTATGGAACAAATTAAACTGTATTGTAAACATGTGATCTCAAATAGTGCATCTTAATACTTGGCTATCCCTTTGATTTCATCTCAATTTTATTGAAAAACTAGAGGTCCAATGCACAAAATTCATGCACAGTGAGGGGGTTCCCCTTATCCCAGCCTGCACCTTCTCCAATCCAGGACATCCTTCTTACAATCTGGGACTGCTGGCTCCTAACTGCTCACCTGCCTGCCTGCCTGATAGTCCCCAACTTCCCACCCTCCACCAGCCTGGTCTTCCCCAATATCCTCCCCCACCAGCCTGGTTGCCCCCAACTGTCCACCCCCATCTTTGCCAGCCTGGTTGCCCCTAACTGCCCTACCACTGACGTGGTAGACCCTTATTGTCCCCCTCTGCAGGTCTGGTTGTCCCTAACTACCCCCCTCCAGCTTGATCAGCCCTCAATACACCACTGCCGACCTGGTTGCCCCACCTGCCTCTCTGCCAGCCTGGTCACCCTATGCAGCCTGCTGTTTAGTCATCACTGTGATGGAGTCCTGGACAATTTGCATATTCCTCTGTTATTAGTATAGATAGCAATTTAAAGCTTAAATTATCTGGTATTTTTTAAATATATCCACTTGTGTCCAGAAAGTTTCTGTTTATGTTTTTCAACATATACTTTAGGTACTAAAAGGGCCAGTTTTAACATTTAAACCAAGATTACTCAACATAGCTATTTGTCATAAACTTAATCCTTCTCTCTGAGAGAATGTGTTATCAATAAATGCCACCTACTTTATAATTCATGTTGTTTTATAGTGATCACAAAATATACTAAATAGTGTATAATTTTTTAAAATATATGTTATTGATTTTTTTACAGAGAGGAAGGGAGTAAGAGAGGGATACAGAGTTAGAAACATCAGTGAGAGAGAAACATCAGTCAACCAAGGTACATGCCCTTGACCGGAATCAAACCGGGGACCTCTCAGTCCACAGTCTGACGGTCTATCCATTGAGCCAAACCAGTTTCAGCTAAATAGTGTATAATTAATCTTAAACATTTTTGCATTACCTTGTTTACTAGAAAACTTTTCTATAGAGAAGAATATGGTGTGAGCTGTTAAAATTGTATTAATCAATGGTAATTCTATTACACAGCTGACAACTACACTTGGTAACATCCATGATTGCAATCTTGTTAGTATGTGTTAATATGTCTATAAATAGAATCATCAAAATTATTTGTTTTTCTTTCCAATTTAGAAAAAGCTAATCTTGTGAAGCAGCAAAATAGAAACAATAGAAATTTATCTGAGAAATAATTATTTTGTGCTAGAAAAGCTTTTAAAGTTGAGCTGTAGGATTTTTTTTCCTTTTCGTAAGTAAAATAAATAATAAAAAGTACAAAGACAATAAAGAATTCAAGGAATACTTGCTAAAGCAGAATATTCCAGTAAAAGTACCTAGTGCGTATTATAACTATAATGATCATTACATCTAAACTTGTAAAAATAAAAATGTGACTGCACAAAGTTTAGGAAAAGATCAGGGCATGTTCTCAGATAGTCGCTGTATTCCCTGACCCCAATACAATGTCCTCTATTTGCTTCCTACTGTAACTTGTCTACATGGACACCTAGCATCCTCCTGACAAAACCCTGAAAATCCACACTTAACAAGCAAGGCTGATATTATGTGTAACAAAAGCTTTCTTTATAAGGAAGGGTATTACTTTACATATGAAGATCTGATTTGGCTTTTACTCTAATTCATATGACTAGACTTGTTGAACTAATGTGAAAGACAAATAGGAAGAGCACTAAAATGTAAAAAAAAACAATACAAAGGGGATTCAGGAAAGCATTTTTATAAAATTATTATTTTTGTTTTGAGATTCTGGATAACTGATTTGTTTAAAATGTCTCAATAGAAAATCAAAAAGAAAAAACAGATGAAATGCTATATTAATGGGAATATAATTTTAATTAAAAGGAACTCTCCATAAGAAATATCTTATAAGTAACCAGATACAGATTTTATACCTATAACGTATGTAATGACTTCATCTAAATAGCATAATGTGAAAATAAAATATTTAGAAAAAAAACTTTCAATGTAGTTTGTTATTCCCAGAAATTAATTTGCTTGAAAAAGAATGTTAATTTTTCTTGGTTAATTATTTTTAATTTATCCTGAAGACTAGAGAAATAAATATTCTATTTTAATGTGCTGCCATGGTAAATCCTAAAGAAAATATTGATCATTTGATTAGAGATGAGCATAAGTTTCACAGTGATTTTTATGATTATGTGTACATTTATCTTTTTCCTGCCACAACTTTTTTTAAAAGAATGTACTTTTATTTGAAAAAAGTAATTTTCTTGTCTCACTTTGTTTACCTAGTCAATAAAGTATAAGTTTCAAGACAGGTGCTTTAATATAACATCATAAGAAATCAGAAAAAAAAGTGACATCTTGATATTTTAAAGATCATTCTATAAGAATTTGAGCAACATGATAGAGAGTTTAGCTTTTCAGTACATAGAGTGCATAAATATTTCTCCAATAATTCAAAAAAAAATCATCCCAAAGAGTACTCACTAATTTTACATCTTTTTCTTTTCATATTTCCTCCAGCAATGAAATACACTGAAATGTTAATAATGAAATTCAGTGTTATACATTTGTCAAAACCTATAGAAGGTATAATACAACAGTAAATGCTCATTTAAACTATGCAGTTCAGTAAATAATGAATCAATATTAATTCATCAGTTGCAACAAATCAACCACACTAATGAAAGACACTAATAATGGGGGAACTGTATGTAAGGGGAAAGGTGGAACCTGAGAACTCTCTGTCCTTGCTGTTTATTTTTTCTTTAAACCTATTCTGCTCTGAAATATAAAATTTAATATAAAAGTATTTAATATTACATTTGAGGAAATAATATATTATTTTCACTACAAATCACTACATAATATTTTTACAGAAAAATTTATTATTATTTTTTACTTATTTTTGTCTTTTAATAAGAGAGTGAAAAAAGTAAATTGATTTAATTTGAGTACCCAAATACTCTTTGTTTTAAGTCTATATATTTAAAAGCCTAAGTGACCGAATGACTGAACAAAGGAATGAGCGAATGACTGGTTGACTGTCTCTATGACACATGATGACCACCAGGGGGCAGTCGCTCAATACAAGAGGTGTCCTCTGGTGGTCACTGCACTCCCAAAGGGGGAGCACCACTCAGGTGACCAACAGACGCCAGTGGCAGGGCTTATGGCTGGTGAGCACTGCTATGGTGGCATGAGTTTCTCCTGATTTTGACTGAACTGGGTGCAAGCCCAGGATAGGTGCACTGGGGCTGGCATGAGTGGGAGCAGTAGGCAGTAATGCAGTTGGGCTGGGATGAGTGGGAGCAGCAGGCAGTAGTGCAAGTAGGAATGGCAGGTGGCATTGGCCTGCCAGTTTTAGCTCAATCTCTGCAGGCCATGCCTTGATTCCACTGGTGCACAAATCCATGCCCTGGGCCTTTAGAACATTATACTTGTTAATATAAAAAAGCTATCCCCTGATTAATTTTTAAAGGAAGATATTCTCAATAAAATTTTATATTTACTCTTTTAAAAGGCATTTCTTCAGATACATACCCAGATGCTAATATATGATTCCTACATTGCTATGCATATACATATATAGTATTAAATTAAATTGGTACTGATGCATAGCAAATGTCTAAATATGTGTGATCAACCCGGGAAAGGAAAGTGAGAAGTCAATGCAATCACGAGATGTTTCTTCTATTACATTGGGAATGAAGTGTTTTGCTTCAGATCCTCTCATTTGTACTATGGCCTCTGGTCTCTTCTCTGGATGACTGGTTGAGTGGTCAGGCCGGCTCTCCCTGATCTGATTACTTCCTCAGGTCTGAAGTATTCTTAAACAGCACACATTTTGCATGGTAGGATGGCAGTATCTGCATTTCTGCTGCTTCTGTTATTACTTTTTCATTTATCTCCCTAATTATATTTGGTTTATCTGTGAAAAGCAGAGACTGTTGAATAGTGCAAGCCCTCTATTTAGCTATACTAAAACTAGTCCTCTAGTCTAGGAAGATAGAAACTTAGTTGATCATCAAAATAATCTAAACAGTGTTGAAAATATATAGATTCTTATACCCTACTCAAGACCAAATGAATCATTTTTTCCAGAAGTAGCACTTTGAAAGTTCTATTTTAATTGATACTTGTATATATGTAGTTATAGTTAGAAATCAGTGCCCGATAATGTGTAATGCTCAGTATGAGATTTTTTTGTTAGTGTGTATATATGTGTGTGATTAGTTATGGAAACTATCTTATTAAGCAGGTGTCCACTCTTCTATGATTATTTCTTATCTCCTAATATACATATTTTCAAATAAAGCAATTTCTTAATCAGCTGACCTATATTTTATTCATTTTGCTATTGAATAGTACAGTTCATTATTAGTTTTTGTTATTGCTACCTGCCCAAATACACATAATAGTAAAGTATAAAGAAGTAATTTAGGGCATGTCTTCTAATTCTTACAGAGCCCATAAGATAAGCTAGGGTTGACTTGAATGGTCTTAGAGAGATTTTTCAACGCAAGTTAGCACATCCTATCCAACTCCTTCTTAGCTAATAAATTATTTTCCCAGACAACTTATTCTTCCTCTCTCTTTCAACGAACTCTCTATATCCATTTTTGTTTTCTCTGACTTGAATTAGTGACTAAACAAATCAAAAGCAATTTTTATAAGTTCAAGGACAGAGACATAAATAAAGTTATGAATATTTAACTGTCTCTTTTGATACTCAAAGCACCAATCTAACTTGTTCCCAATGAGCCCAGACACCAACTCAAAATCTTCCTTTGCATTACAATGCTACAAAAATAAGTTACTTTTTCCCACTGAATATGATGTTGGTAATGGGATTGTCATATATAACCTTTATTATGTTGAGGTATATTCCTTCTATTCCCACTTTGCTGAGCCTTTATCATAAATGAATGCTAGATTTTATCAAATGCTTTTTCTATATTTATCAATATGGTCATGTGTTTTTTTATCTTTCATTTTATTTATGTAGTATTTCATGTTTATTGATTTATGTATATTTACCAACCTTGCATCCCTAGAATTAACCCACTTGATCATGATGTATGGCCTTTTGAATATATTGCTGGATCTGTTTTGCTAATACAGTACTTTGTTGAGTATTTTAACATCTATGTTCATGAGGGATATTGGCCTATAATTTTCTTTCTAGTGTCTTTTATTTAGGTTTTAAGTTAGGATAATTCTGGCCTCTGAAAATGAGGTTGGGATGTTGAACTATTGGAATAGTTTGAGAAAGATAGGTGTTAGTTCTTTCTGAAATATTTTGTAAAATTCACTTTTTTTGAGGTCTTTGTTTATTACTACTTCAATTTTACTCTTTGTACTCTGTCTATTCAAATTATCTTATTTCTTTTCTATCCCCTAATTTGGCTCTCTCTGGTAGTCACCACTATATATCATGAATACATTTCTGTTCAGTGCCTTGTGCATTGTACCTGGCTGTGCTGTATTTTGTGCACTTAAATCGATGCAGGGAGAGAGAACTACATAACTAGACACCCAGAGAAAAGAGACCATGGGTAGACAAAGAAACATCCCACATTAAAAAAAAAATAAAGTAGGCATCACCGGAAAAGGAAATAAATGGAGGCTAGCAACCTGACAGAGAAATGGTCATAAGGTGGCTGAAAAGAATGGAAGAAAAATTTGACAATATGAGTAAGAACCAAGAGGAAATGAAGAAGAACCAAGCAGAAATGAAAAATGATATCGCTGCTGTAAAGAACTCAATAGAAAGAATCAAAAGTAGATTGGAAGAAGCAGAAGACTGCATTAGTGTGTTAGAGGATAAGGTAGGAAAAAATACCCAAGTAGAGCAGCTCCTAGGAAGAAAATAAATAAATAAATAAAAAGCAGGAGAAGAGCCTAAGGGAACTTTGGGACAACTTCCCTGATATAGGGAAGAAAAAGCCCACACAAATCCAAGAAGCTCACGGAGTCCCCAGCAAAATGAATCCCAAAAGACCAAAACCAAAGCACATTATAATTAAATTGCCAAACACCTAAGACAAAGTAAGAGTCTTAAAAGCGGCCAGAGAGTGACAGTTACCTACAAAGGAACCCCCATCAAACTAGTGACTGATTTCTCAAAAGAAACTTATCAGGTCAGAAGGAATGGAATGAAATATACAAAGTCATGCAAAGGAAGGGTCTGAATCCAAGAATACTGTACCCAGCAAAGCTATCAATCAAAATTGGAGGTGAAATTAGGAGCTTTCAGACAAAAAAGGACTAAGGGAATTTATTATCACCAAACCAGCAATGCAAGAAAATGCTAAAGGGACTGCTATTAAAAAAAAAAAAAAGGAAACGAAGAAGAAACATAGGGATAAAGAATAAAAATGGCAACAAATAAGTACCTATCAATAGTAACTTTAACTGTAAATGGATTAAATGCCCCCATCATAGGGTAATGGATTGGATAAGAAAACATGACCCATATATCTGCTGTCTACAAGAAACCCACTTCAGAAAAAAAAAAAAAAAGATGCGCAGAGACTGAGGGTGAAGGGATGGAAAAAGATTTTTCAGGCAAATGGAAATGAAAAAAAAAGCTGTGGTACCAATACTTATAACTGACAAATTAGATTCAAAGTGAAAGACATAAGAAGAGATAAGGAAAGCCACTTCATAATATTAAAGGGATCAATCCAACAAGAAGCAATAACTCTGGTAAACATATGAACACCCAATACAGGCACACTCAAATGAACAAAAAATCTCCAGGAGGATATCAAGAGAGAGAGTGACAGCAATACAATCATAGTAGGAGACTTTAATACCCCACTATCACCTTTGGACAAATCCTCTAAACAAAAAATCAGCAAAGAAACCAATCCTAAATGACTCACTAGACCAGATGGAATTTATTGATATCTTCAGAACATTTCACCCCCAAAGACACAGAATATATATTTTTCTCAAGTGCAAATGTGTCATTTTCAAAGATAGACCATATGTTTGATCACAGGCAAAGTCTCTTCAAATTCAAGAAGATAGAAATCATACCAAGCATCTTCTCAGATCACAGTGGCATAAAAATGGAAATCAACTACAGTAAAAACAATCTAAAGAAATCAAATACATGGAGACTAAACACCATGCTATTAAATAGTGACTGGGTAAGCAGAGAGATCAAGGAAGAAATAAAAAAAAAAACATCATGACAACAAATGACAATGAAAATACAAAAATCCAAAATATATGGGACACAGTGAAAACAGTCTTGAGAGGGAAGTTCATAACTCTACAACCCTGCTGAAATAGTACAAGAAACAATGGCAATAAATCACTTAACACTACAACTCAAAGAGTTAGAAATAGAGCAACAAGAACAGCCCAGTGTAAGCAGAAGAAGGAAATAATACAGATCAGAGTGGAGATAAATGACATAGAGACCAAAAGAAAAATATAAAAAAATCAACGAAACCAAGAGCTGGTTCTTTTTTCCCTAAGTATTGCTACCCCAGCTTTTTTGTCATTTCCTTTTGCCTGAAAAACCTTTTTCCATCCCTTCACCCTCAGTCTCTGTGCATCTTTTTTTTTTCTGAAGTGGGTTTCTTGTAGACAGCAGATATATGGGTCATGTTTTCTTATCCAGAATACAAAAGATTGTTTCAAAATACTATGAACAACTCTATTCCAATAAACTGGACAACCTGGAGGAAATGGTCATATTCTTAGAAAAATATAACCTTCCAAACTCAATCAGGAAAAATCTAAACATCTCAATACGCCAATAACTGTGGCAGAAATAAAAAAGCTTGCAACAAACAAAAGCCCAGGGCCACATGGCTTCACAGGGGAGCTTTACCAAACATTCAAGGAAAAATTAAAACCTGTCCTCCTCAGACTATTCCAAAAAATTAAAGAAGAAGGAACATTTCCAATTACCTTCTATGAAGGCAGCATCACCATAATACCAAAACCAGATAAAGACAACACAATGAAAGAGAATTACAGGACAACATCCCTCATGAACATGGATGTTAAAATCCTGAACAAAACTCTAGCAAGTCAGATACAGCAGTATATCAGAAAGATAATACACCATGACCAGCTAGGATTTATCCCAGGAATGCAAGGATAGTGCAATATCTGCAAATCAATAAACGTGGTACATCACATAAACAAATTGAGAGATAAAAATCACATAGTCATATCAACTGATGCAGAAAAAGCATTTGACAAAATCCAACACCCTTTCTTGATAAAAACTCTCAAGAGGATGGAAATAGAGGGATCATATCTCAACATAATAAAAACCATATATGATAAACCCACGGCTAGCATCATACACAATAGGCAAAAAATAAACCCATTTCCCCTAAGAATAGGAACAATACAGGAATGCCCACTTTCACCACTCCTATTTGACATAGTACTGGAAGTATTAGCCATTGCAATTATACAAGAAGAAGAAATAAAAGGCATCCAAATTGGAAAAGATGAAGTAAAGTTGTCATTTGCAGATGACATGGTATTGTACATAAATAACCTGAAAGACTCCAGTAAAAAACTATTAGACTTAATAAATGAATTTGGCAACGTAGCAGGATACAAAATTAATGCCAAGAAATCTATGGCATTTCTATACACGAATAGTGAACTTAGAGAAAGAGAGACTAAAAAAGCATTTACCATCACACCAAAAAAATTAAGACACTTAGGAATAAATTAAGGAGGTAAAAGACCTATAGGTGGAAAATTATAGGACACTGAAAAAATAGATAGAGGAATGTGTAAACAGGTGGGAGAGCATACCATGCTCATGGATTGGAAGAATCAACATCATTAAAATGTCCATTCTACCCAAAGCAATCTATATATTCCATGCCTTCCCCTTTAAAATACTAACAGCAGATTTCACAGACCTAGAAAGAACTCTCCAAAGATTCATCTGGCACAAATAAAGACCCCAAATAGCTACAGCAATCCTGAGAAAGAAGAATAAAGTAGATGGGATATCAATACCAGATTTCCAGCTGTATTACAAAGCCCCTGTTCTCAAAACAGCCTGGTACTGGCACAAGAACAGACATATAGACCAGTGGAATAGAATAGAGAATCCAGATATCCACCCAAACCACTATGCTCAACTAATATTTGACAAAGGAGGCATGAATATACAATATAGTCAATACAATCTTTTCAATAAATGGTGTTGGGAAAATTAGACAGATACATGCAAAAAAAAAAAGAAAGAAAGAAATTAGACCACCAACTTACACCATACACAAAAATAAACTCAAAATGGATACAGAAACTTAAACATAAAATGAGAAATCATAAAATACCAGAGGAATCCATAGGCAACAAAATCTCAGACATATGCTGAAGGAACTTCTTCACTGATACTGCTCCTAGGCAATGAAATCTAAAGAGAAAATAAACAAATGGGACCACATCAAAATAAAAAGCATTTTCACAGCAAAAGAAACCATCAACAAAACAACAAGAAAGCCCACTGTATGGGAGAACATATTTGCAAATGTTATCACTGATAAAGTTGTAATCTCCAACATCTACAGCCAACTTATACAACTTAATAAAAGGAAGATAAATGATTCAATAAAAAAAATGGGCAATGGGCTGAGACCGGTTTGGCTCAGTGGATAGAGCATCGGCTTGTGTACTGAAAGGTCCCAGGTTCTATTCCGGTTGGGGGCATGTACCTTGCTTGCGGGCACATCTCCACTGTGGGGCATGAAGGAGGCGGATGATCGATGTCTCTCTCTCTTCGATGTTTCTGACTTTTTATCTCTCTCCCTTCCTCTCTGTAAAAAATCAATAAAATATATATATTAAAAATAAATAAATAAATAAATAAATAAATAAATAAATAAATAGGCAATGGACCTAAATAAAATCTTTTTGAAAGACAGAAAGGCCAAGAGACACATGAAACCATGCTCAAAGTTACTAATTATACAAGAGTTGAAAATCAAAACAATAATGCAATAGCATTTCACACCTGTCAGAATGGCTATCAATAAATCAACCAAGGACAAGTGTTGGTGAGAATGCAGAAAAAAAGGAACCCTTGTGCACTGCTGCTTGGAATGCAGACTGGTGCAGCCACTGTGGAGAACAATATGGAGTTTCCTCAAAAAAATAAAATGGTACTCCCATTTGACCCAGTAATCCCACTCCTAGGAATCTATCTTAGCAAACTAGAAACACCAATCAGAAAAGATATATGCACCCCTATGATCATAGCAGCACAATTTACCATAGCTAATATTGGGAAATAGCCCGTCTGCAGATGACTGGATCAGAAAACTATGGTACATCTACACAATGGAATACTATGCTGCCATAAAAAAGAAGGAATTCTTACTATCTGCAACAACCTGGATGGAACTGGAGAGTATTGTGCTAAGTGAAATAAGCCAGTCGATGAATGAAAAATACCACATGATCTCACTTACTTATGGATAATAAAGAACATTATAAACTGATGAACAAAAAGATAGTTACAGAGGCAGTAAAACATCAAACAGACTGTCCAATTACAGTTGGAAGGTTAGGGAGAAGTTGGATAGATAAGAGATCAACCGAAGGATACGTATGCATGCATATAAGCATAACCAATGGATGCAAGCCACTGGTCATTGAAGGCATACAGGAGAGTTGAGTGGGGGAGGCAATGGGAAGATATGTACACATGTAATGCATTAATAAACAATGGAAAAAATAAATAAAATAAAATTATCCTTCTCTTTATTAAAAGAACCAAATCAAGACTAATTTATCTTTTGTATTTAATTTGGCCTGATTATTTGCATAAACACAATAAGAATGGTAACTGACAACCTTTTCTGGAATTTCATGATTGAATCTTAATGTGCCCTGTTAGGGCCAGGACGCCAAGCCATCCTGTTTCCATCAGGCCTGCTTGAAGTATCTGCTGAGTTGGGTGAATTCCTTATCTGCAGTGGCTCTACCCAGGCCTATGCCCTAGGCTTTAAGGGCCATCTCAGTAACCCTCCTAATTGTTGTGGCCTAGAGTGTGTGAGGGTTCCACGGTGATATAGAGGTGCCTTTATTGCTCTGCTTCTTCTCTGACCAATTGCCAGTGATGGTAGGGGATGGGCCTGATGTTCCAGCACCATATATTTTTAGGGCTACCAAGCAGAATACCAGACCATTTCTGTGGCACTCTTATTGGCTTCAAGTCTTCAGAGTTCAGATAGGACTCTTTAAAACAGGATACTCTAGTCAAAGTTTTTGGTTAATAAAACCACTATTGAAAATCGGTCTTACTGAATTTATGCAAATAAATGCATTGCCATGATTCATTTATTAAGTATTGCCATATTTTGGAGGAATTATATAACGAGAAAAATATTCTGTCCTGATTTAAGATCTCATTTTTCTTGCCCATTTGACACCTGCACTTTTGACAGTGATGTACCCATCACTTCTTTTGGGATTCAATCCTACATAACCCTCTTCTAGGACAGTTAACATAGGGCCATAACAATGATGTCTAGTGTGGGGAACTGGACATTTTCCAGTTACTCCCAAAGACTACTAATGTCTGTAGACTTACATAGGTCTATAGTAATTGGTAATAGCTCTATTCAGATGTTTAAGAGAAACAAAGGTTAATATAACATATTGACATAATGAAGTACAACATTGGCACTATGGCCATTTTAGGCAGCCAAATTTTCTGCTACCAAACATGACTCATGGTAGGGCTATACAAACATTTCAGGGAGGTGACTAAAGTCCATTTTTGACCTTTCTATACGAAGCAAAATTGTCCTTGTCTCTCTGGAGCCATGTTCACAAGAAGAAGGCATCATCTAAGTCCATAGTGTATGGCATTGCTCTAGTGCCATGCAGGGTGATCTATGCTTTTGACTACAATTGGCACCTGGGAGTGTAGCAGGGGAGTTACCTTTTACAGTTCTCTGTAAGTCACTGTCAGAGCTTGTGTGTGGCAGTCAGTTCTTCTTTCTAGCTGTAAACATAGTCTGATCAATTTCCCTAAAATGTATTCTGGCATGGGAGTAAGTTTGTTTGCTGCAAACAGGCAGCCTAACCACTATACAACTGGGCTTGCACCTTTGCCCAGCAAACTTCAGTCTATGGGTTCAACATATTGACTCAGGTCCTCCCAACCCAGTGGGGTTTTGGCCAGTCCCTCAGTCAGACTCCTCCTCTCAAGTAGAGTCTGAAATCCCTGAAAGCTCTCTGGTCTATAGAGAGTATCTTTCCTGTTAACCCTGTTTACCAGTTGTAGGGCCTTGCCATCTCTGTCTCTCACTATTGGTTGGCTCCTTGTGGCAAGCCAAACATATCTGGGCTGCTGGTAGAGACAGTTTGCCCATAGCAAAGCTGCAGTAGTGGCTTGCGCATCAGACCCTTGCCTTCCTGTCTGTCCTCTTTTCAGGCAGCAACCTTGATTTTTCCACAGGCTTCTTTGTAACTAAGAACAGGGCATCTGGCCACACCCCCTAACCAAGTGTCTTGGCTGTGCTACCGGCCCCCCCCCCTCCTATTGTGAAGCACAGGGAGAAATTTTCTATAAAGAGAAGAAATAGAAACAGCAGGAGTTTCAGAGAAAACTACAGACAACCGCTGTGGCAGTCCTACCTCTCAGAAACTGTGGTCCAATCTGTGGAGAAAAGTAACTCTTAGTCAGACTGGAAAAGAAGACAGACGATGACAAGGGTACGCAGGGAAATTTCTTGTGGACTGAAAGCCTGGAGGGCCACCTGAAAGAAAAGATCTTCAATATAGTCACAGATGTTGTCAGGTTTAGGCATTAGGCATGAGGAAGGAAGGGAAAGGCAAGGTTATGTCCTCTAGGAGGATCCTAATAGATAACAGAAAATGGCAAGCCAAAGAAGACATACAAGATATATAACCAGGGTAGACGGGGTTTATGAATATATGATTATAATAATCACTCTATGTCCTTTAAAAATGTATAACCTTCTATTAAGTATAATTCTTTACTTTTGGAAACTTTAATTTTTCATTGATTATTAAAAAATAAACAGTCAGCATTTCTTAGATTAACTTTATGAATACAATTTAAATATACTTTTGCTTTCAAGAAAAGGTATCAATAACCTTGAGATTTGATCTTGACTATAGAATTAATTATTTTCTAGTAAGGCCAATAAAATATATTTTAAAGTTTCTTTGCTGAATATTCCCATGAAGTGCAAGAAGCACCACCCAGTAACCCTGCCCTGCCAGGCCTGGAGATAGGAACCTTTTAATCTGGCTGGACAATGAGATTTTTCTCTCTGTGTTTTGGAAGGGTTAGAGGAAATAAATAGGGCATAGAAAAATTTATTGTGCTTTATAGACAGCTTGTGGCCTTGAAGAAACTAGCCAAAAATTAACAAAAACTTATCTCTCCCTGCTGATGCCCCACTCCCAAACATACTTTTTGAATTAACCATTTACTCTGTCCTAGCACGGAAACAAGGCAAGTGGCCTGAGATTCTGTATATCCAGGCTTTTCACATTCAAGGACATATCCTTCTCTCTGTAACAGCTGCTCTGCCTCCCAGATTTTTTCTTCTTTATTCTAAGCCACTATAGGATCTTAAATTGTCATTATTACTTTTGATTTCTCTGACCATCCCCTGGTTCCCTAGCCTAGGTATCCTCTATTTCAGCAGGCTGAGAGCCTACTACCCTATCTCCCACCTGCTCCAGAGGAGTTTTTAGCTCCCCCTACCCTACTTGGGCACTAGCCTTAAAGTGCCCCCTTTGGGATATTGCTGGTGCCAAATCTGGCTTCATATCCAGGGCCATGCAGATACCTTTCACTGGCAGCCCCCCTCTATTCAGAGCAGGGGATGTCCCTGACAGAGTCTTACTGTAAATCTATAAGGAAGGGCAGACAGGTTGGAGATTTGGGGACCACATGATTTTCTGCTTGCTAGAAGGGCTGAAAAAGGAAGCCCACAAAGCAGTTAATTATGAGAAGTTAGCAGAGATCACCCAGGAAAGTCATAAAAATCTGGCAATCTTTCTCTTTTGCCTTACACAAGCTGTGAGAAAATGTACTAGTTTAACCCCTTAGCCTTAGTTCAGCTAGTCCTTGTGAAACTATGAGGTCACAGGAAGGGATGGGGCCCTGTAAATCTCTCTGCCCTTTGGAGTTTAGCAAGTTCTGCTTCTCTTTTTGCCCTTGGAAACCTCTATCAGCCAGAGGAGATAAGAAAACTGTAAGAAACAAGTTCTTTGTCCCTTGAAATTTTTATAGCTTTTTATTACTTTGTTGCAAATCCTGTATTAACTCTTGGTCGAGAATATGTTTATATACTTTCAGAAATCAACTCCAAGACCAAGTGGACTCCTGCAACAGAGAGGAACTGACAGGTCTGCACCAAACACGAAGGCAAGAGGAGAAAAAGTCCAAAGATGGAAGACGCTGACGATGCCTTGCCATGTGAGCAGTTAGTAGCTGAGCATCGCTACAGGATGCACAATACCAAACCAGCATCACCACCATCTGTCCATTATCCAGATACCATTGATGACATGTACACATAAGGAACTGTCTGACATTGAAACTGGGGCTCAAAGCTATTGGACATTGAAATTGGGACTCAATCATTTTTCTTTTGCTCTGGTGGGTTTAATTCTAGAATACAGGGGTAAGATGTTTTTAAAGACAAGAAACAGGGGATTAAGGGGAGGAAGCAGATGCAGAGTCAAAGAAGCAATGAACGGACTGTCGTGCTACAGTGGGAAGGCAGGGAAAGTTGGGGAGGGGGGGGCTATAGGAGATCAACGGAAGGACTTGTATGCATGTGTGTGTAGGCATAGCCAGTGGAGACAGGGCAATGGGGGAAGGCGAGGGGGAGGATAATGGGGGAGGGCATGTACTGGGGGGTGGGGAGGGCAATAGGGGGAATAATAAAAAAAAAGAGTTAATTGGAAAGACTTTTCTCTTGCTTTGTCTTACAAGGTATCTTGGAACCTAGGTGGCCTTTGTTTTAACCTTCTCTAGGCTACACCCTTCAGAAATGTATACCTTTAAATCAACCTCAGAATTCTAAAATTTTAACCTAATACAGCAAAATCACAAATGCATCTGAGAGATCCTGGGAACATGGTAGCAGGAAAAGGGCCTCTGGTCCACAGAGGGGAGGGCCCAGATACTGCTGGAATCAAACACAGAGGCAGCAGCAAAGTCAGTAGGCCTCTACCTGGCCTAAACCAGAGACTAATGGCCTCTGCCTGTGCATTGGTTGTCCCTCTGGTCAAGACAGCCCTAGGCTATTATTAGTATAGATGTCATCCCAATTAATTCAATTAAAAAGTTAAAATCACCCTGCTATTATCTTTCTTACAGAAAAATCAAGGCAAATCCAATTGGAAAGAAATTTAGAATATTTTTTAGAACACTTTTTTTTTATTGAAAATATGTGCAAAATACTGTGCTATTTATTCACAAGAATTATTAACTCTGTCACATATGGTATATGTGAGTGCCAGGCAAAGCCTCTACCACAGAAAATGCTGGAAGCTGATTTTACTTAGACATTTAATGTACATCATGCTACATTAAATACATTGACTAATTTTTAAATTTGAAATATATTTGTATGTTGATGAATATAAATTTTATTATTTTTGTTTAATTGACTGGCAAATAAAATGGAAATTCAAAGTTTAAAATGTTTTTTCAGTGACTAACTTGTTAGCATTTTATTGAGTCCTAATGGACTGAATAGTCAAAAACCATTTTATTACTTAGTTTTTTGAAGGAAGAGTCATTTATTTCCATTACCACTTATAAAATTAATTCCAGAAATATATCAACCCACCTAGTGAATATTTTATTTTCTTAAAACTCTTCTGTACTTCTCATTAACAATCATATACAAATGGTGGTTTTCACATTTAAGAGGATTATTAAATAATATACACAAACTAAGCACTAAGGAGAGAAAAAGAAAGAAAAAGAAAAACAAGTTAACAATCCAATATATAATGGGCCACAATACATAATGGTTCAATACATAATGGCCATGGTGTCAGCAACTCCAAATTGTCTATTCTGAGGAATAGAAAAAAAAATCAAAAACACAATTTCATACTGTTTTCCAAAGAGATCCCAAGCAGAGTACAAAGAGCAATAGCTGCAAAATGGAGTCCCAACAGGCTTATTCAAACATGCAAATTAACAGCATTGAAAAGCAATGTACAGTAATCAGGTCCCATTTACTATTGTAACATCAGCTGGGACACAATAGCTGTCTGTGTAGCCTGTATTGGTAACAGCCACCACATGAGTAATTAGGCACCTTAAACAAGTCAACCATTTAAGCGGTCTTACAAGTTAGTGAAAAACAAAGCTGTAACAAAGAAAAGAAAAAGCAACATTAGCTTTGATTATACTGGTGCATTCAAAAGTAAATGTGTGGGGGGCCCTTTCAAAGTTCCACGTGGCTCAGGGTTCCCATTCAGGGTTTGGGTTCTGGAGGAGGCCCACGCCAATGAAAAAAGAGACTAGAAAAGTATTAATTTGGCAATATTGGGGGGCCAGGCGGGAGCCTTCCTCTAGTGGAAAGGACTACGTCTTACTCTGGCTTTTTTCTCACTTTTATTAAGACTTTAGACACACCCACAGCCTTTTGGCAGGAAATTACAAGAACAGAAATTAACATAAAACAAACAGGTAGAGGCTGCTTCAGCTAACAATGTTTCAACTAAACAGTGAGTGATTAGCTCTGACCTTTCAGAGCAATTAAGGTTGACCAGCCTTCTGGTCTCCTGTTCACATCTTTCTATTAGTGAAACAATGTTTGGTTTTCATCACATGGTCCCCCAAATGAGAGCAGATTGTAGGTCTCACCTGCACTTGAGAATTTTGTTTTACCAGCCTACGCATTGAAGTAACATAGATCTCAAATACGTTTTTGTGCAACTAAAAATAGTAATTGTGGTAATAATTTTCTAATTCATTTTGTATTTTGAAAATATGTTAAATATATCTGTAATAACTAGTTAAAATAATCATTATATAATTAACTTTAAGATTTGTACATTGGTGTATACTGGCACTTTGTACCCACATATGATAGATAAGTCCAGTGTTTTGGAGTGTGTGCTGCCCAGTGTAACCATAGACATAATTTTGGAAAATCAGGCTTAAACTGCTTCGACTTCTGGAGTATGTTACTGGGATAGACCAATGGAGATTATCTTTTTTTTTTCAAGCTATTAGATACTACAAATATCACATCTAAGGTGTCTACAGAGGTCAGGCACTTTTTTCTAAGGGAAGAGATAATTTATCCCTGATGTGAAAACCATTTATTCTTGATTGCATGGAACAAAACAAAGGACAGGTGTTTTACGATCCTGAAGTGTGTTCTTCTATTTGTCCTCAGCTTTCACTGCTCACAGCTACATAATTTAAGTCCCTTTAATCTTTCTACATAAGTCTGTTTTTAACATGCTTGTTATTTTTGTGTCTGACCTCTGAACCCTTTTTAATGTATTCATATCTTGCAGTTGCATTGATATTTTAGTGTGGCCTTTGCCCCACAACAATCCTGCCAGGTCAGGATGGTCAGTGTTCCCTCTAATTTTTTTCAGCCATGTATCGGGTAGGTGACAAGGGATCTGCTTGAGAAGGTTGTGTCAGGTCAGGGTGTCAGCAGGGTTACTTACTCACCTGCATCTCCTAGCTGGGACAAGAATGGGAACCAATCGAACCTCCTGAGGCTTCAAATCTGGTATAAATGATGTATGAGACTTTCTCACAGTCACTTCTGAGTTACCCTCAAGGGAATTAAACTTTACTAACTGTTTTATGCATGTTCAATTTAAAGAATATAGAGACTCACAGGACTTCACAGATGTCAGCCATCACAAAAATTATTTAACTTATCTTTAACCTCACTATTAAATATTCAGCCTCCTGCTATGCAGCCAGAAATTTATCTTTGAAGATTTTCCTTGTAATACATAACAGTTGGGGACTTACCAGGTATCTTTGTAGAGAAACAAGAGAATGCTCATTAATTTTAATTCCTATGATGCCCTCTTTAGCTGTTTGATGAATCAGGCTCAAAATAATAGGAGTAATTTTCACATTATTTCACTCAATTGCCTTGAACTTCAAAAATCTATCTTCTCTCTGTCAATATGTATTCCAAAACAGTTAAACAAATGATATTAAAGTAGAGTCTGGTTTTTATCAGACTAACGATAGCCTAATGTTATCCCATATTAAGTAAGGCAGGAAAGGGAATGGGATAGATGTTAGCTTTTCCAAATACAAAGAAATATTTGAAGGAAAGATTAAGAGTGAGTGGAGAAGACACATAGCCCAAATCAAATGAGAAAGTAGACAAGATAGCAGGCAAGAAGCTTTCTGTACCTAATTAAGCCTTGTGAATTGAGCAAAAGTACACATGCAAAATATGACTTTTGGACAAAAGGGAAGAGTGCAGCAATAGGATAGATATAGGGACCAGAGTGTAAAAATGGATGGAAAATCAGACTGAACATCATTTCATGAAACATAAGAAATATTGTGCCACTAGCAAAAAAAAAACATTAAGAAGCAAGATTTTACCACTCATTATGAGTATTTTGCTACTGTGTCTCTAACATTTTAGTGGAGTCAACTATAAATTTTCCAAAAGATAGTAAACATTTTCTTTTAATTCATTTGCTACCTGGGACATGGCCAACCAGTTTCTGGGTAACCAATTTAGAATGCTTTCTAATAACTGAATAAAACTGCTAGGTGTTTATGATTGTTAAGCATTAATAACTGGGAAAAAGCACTGAGATTTTCTGTTATAATATCAGCTAAAATATGATGTATATTTCATCCAGACCCCTATATCTATACTAATAAAAGGATAATGTGCTAATTAGACTGGACATATTCTGGACGTTCTTCTGGACAAAGCTAGGGGCTGAGGCTGAGCAGTTAAGAGAGAGCAGTAAGGGGGAGATCAGGCCTGCAGGGGAGGGCGGTTAGAGGTGATTGGGCTGGAAGGGGAGGGTCAGACCAGCAGAGGAGGGCAGTTAGGGGCGATCAGGCCAGCAAGGGAGGGCAGTTTGGGGCAATCAGGCTGGCAGGCAGAGGTGGTTACAGGTGATCAGGCAGGCGAGTGGTTAAGAGCCAGCAGTCCCAGATTGCAAGAGGGATGTCCCCCAAAAAGTTCTGAATTGGAGAGGGTGCAGGCTGGGCTGAGGGACCCTGCCTCCTGTGCACAAAATTTGTGCACTGGGCTTCTAGTATTCAAATATCATAATTAGCTGAGAATATAATTAATGTAATAGAAAAAGAATGAAGTATAATTGTATACAAAGAGTTAAAATGATAATTATGCTAAAAGCTACCATCCTTATCTACACTAATAAAAGAGAAACATGCAAATTACTATCACTGCACTACGCTCAACAGCCAATCAGACTAAGTATGCAAATTAACCTGAAAAGATGGCAGCATCACCATCCCACAGCTGCACCAGTGCCTGAGGCTGGCTGCAGCCTAGGAGACAAAGAAGTCACCTGCCCTGTGATCCCAGGCCACAGTCAGCCGGAGAAGTTGCCCTCACTGCATCCCAGGGAAGACGGAGAAGCTGCCTGCCTACAGTCCAGATGCCAGCACCTGCGGCTGGCTACAGCCTGGTAAATGGAGAAGCTGCCCAACCTGCAGTTCTGGGTGCCAGCACTTGCAGCTGCAGCCCACGGGAAGCCATCTGCACACCATCCCCTGAGTCTATAGCCAGCCTGGGCACCTATGGTTGATCAAAGGGAGGGAAGACCGGATTTGAGGTGCCTATGGTCAGCTGGAGGAGGGAATCCTGCGGTCTGGTGCAGGGACAAGGAAGAGGTGGATAGGGGCAATCAAGCCATCAGGAGAGCAGTTAGGGATGATCAGGCTGACAGGCAAAAGCAGTTAGAGGCAATCAGGCAGGCAGGCAAGTGGTTAGGAACCAGCAGTTCTGGATTGTGAGAGGGATGGCCGACTGCCAGTTATCCCCCGAGGGGTCCCAAATTGGCGAAGTGCAGGCCAGGCTGAGGGACACCCCTCCCTGTGCACAAATTTTGTGCACTGAGCCTCTAGTTTATCAATAAAGATTACTGGGCAGTATGTTAGTTTCTAAAAACACAAGGATTATTTGAAAAAATTAAACAAAATTTTAATGAAACCTATATTAATGTTCATTCTATAATAAATATATTAGATTTTGAATGACTAGTATACATTGAGGTAGTTATGTTAGTACTTATGTATGCTTTTCATGAATTTATTTATTTATTTATTTTTATTTTGCACTACCATGCTTTTCTGGGCCTGGAGCTGAAATACAACTGAGGCCTAGATGTTATCTATAGGGAGGAAAAAGTCAAGGGGTCTAAACTGCCTGACCAGTGATTCAAAAGACCTGGACTCCAAACTTCATGACCAGCAATATGCCAGGGAATGATAGGTTGCCCTGGGATGAGGTTCTTGTTTGCCCATTTTTGTCTCTTGCTAGGCACCTGAGGTTTTCAGCCCTGGTAAGTTTCTTGCCTGACCCATCGTCCTTGCTTTGCTCATGTCTAACAACAATAATTAGTAGTAGTGTCATTAACATTGTAATAGTCAACTACTTTAAAAAAAAATGTAATGTAGAGAGAAACATTTCTCAGATTGTTTAGCTGCTAGAGTGCCTCTGTCTTGCCCGCATTGAATGCTTTCAATGATAAATACATGCTTCCTTTCACTGGAGGCCAGTTGTGAAACAATATATATTATGTTTTGGGTTTGCTCAGCCCAGACAAAATACTGCATGGTAATATAGTCACTAAATCAGTAAGATGTCCTTTCTCTTTCATAGGGTCTGATTTAAGAAAATGTTATTTTGCCGAGACCAGTTTGGCTCAGTGGATAGAGCATCGGCTTGCGGACTGAAAGGTCCCAGTTCGATTTCGGTCGGGGCATGTACCTTGCTTGCGGGCACATCTCCACTGTGGGGAGTGCAGGAGGCGGGGCTGATCGATGTCTCTCTCTCATCGATGTTTCTGACTTTCTATCTCTTTCCCTTCTTCTCTGTAAAAAATCAATAAAATATATTAAAAAAAAGAAAATGTTATTTTATGTAATGCTAGTAATACTCACACAACAATTCCCAGATGGATAAAATTTTCAGTCAATTAATATTCTAGTTCAAAAATAATTGCATGCCCTTCCCAAAGTTATTGAGCTAATGTTCCTAATATCTGAATAAATTACCAGCCTATTTTTATTTTATATTTTCAATTCATTTTAAGTTTATTACTAACATTTATGGTACATAGAATTACCAATGGTTAAAGTCATAATTAATTATTATAACATTTTACTGCTTTCATATTAAATATACACTTAGACTTCAATTGACTGATAGAATTTCAATATATAATGTACTTACTGTATCACAAATCTATATTTGAACTGGATTTTCAGATATTATAGTAAGTTTGAAAGATTGTAAGTCTTTGTTTTAGTCACCAGCATTGTTATGCTAATTATATAAAGAGGAATACCTACTCTAACATATTATTCTCTCATTGATCACACAAGGGTCAGTAAAGTTGTCACTCAAAAGCTAATAACAAAGTTAATAATCATAGTTTGCTTATCAATATCTCACCAGTGACTTTGTTCCTGATTAAAAAAATCCAATCACTCCCCTTGAAGTTAAAAAAAAAAAACAGTCATGTAGTAGAATAGCAACAATCCATAGTGTATGGTTTTTTATTCACCCAGAATAGGTCTTTATTTGCACTCTTCCTCTCTTCTTTTACTTTTATCTAAGTGAAATGTGAAATGAATCTCTACCATTTTAGTTACTAAAGTGTTCCAAATGTTACTTACTTAGTCACTATATATAAATATTGTCCCTTCTATTTTCATACATTTACCCCTATTCATTCTGCCAAATAGTTTCATTTCTTTCTACATAAAAAATAAGCTCGCTGAGACCGGTTTGGCTCAATGGAGAGAGCGTCGGCCTGCAGACTGAAAGGTCCCAGGTCTGATTCCAGCTGGGGGCATGTACCTTGGTTGCGGGCATGCAGGTGGCGGCTGATCGATGTCTCTCTCTCATCGATGTTTCTGACTTTCTATTCCTCTCCCTTCCTCTCTGTAAAAAAATCAATAAAATATATATTTAAAAAATAAGCTGAAGTCACCCCTGTAGCATAAATTATATTTTTGAACCTAAAACACGCTCTAATCACCACTCCTTATCTTTAGTCTTTGCACACATTTTGCTAAAAATAGTTTTTGTCTACTATCTTTATTTCATCTTCATTGATTTACCTCTTAGTATCTTGAAATTAGCTTTTCTATGAAAGCTGGTTGACTCAAAAAATTGTCCACACAAATGCATA
>JAAGEH010000012.1:29568832-29583122 GCA_011751065.1 Lasiurus cinereus
TTATAACTTTACACTAATGCATATATGTGCTTATTATCTTTTTAAAATTTTAATTAAGTCTATTGGGGTGACTTTAGTTAATAGGATCATATAGGTTTCAGGTATACATCTTTATACTATATTGCATGCTCACTATCCAAAGTCAAATCATCTTCCATCACTACCTTTTATTACCTGCTCTCTTTCCTCTAGTAATCACCATAGTATTGTCTGTGTCTATGAGTTTCAATTTTATATTCCACATTTGAGTAAAATCATATGGTTCTTAACTTTTTCTGACTGACTTATTTCACTTAGCATAATATTCTAAAGGTCTATCCATTTTGTTGCAAATGGCAGTACTTCATAATTTTTTTTATAGCTGAATGCTATTCCATAGCATATAGTGGAGGAGCCTACAACTGGGGTATTGTGCTCTTGACCAGAATCAAACCCAGAACCCTTCAGTCCACAGGCCAATGTTCTATCCGCTGAGCCTAACTGGCTAGGGCTCTAATATCCTTTTTTAAAGAAATAGAACAAAAAAATAATCAGATTTGTATGGAACCACAAAAGTTCCCGAATAGCCAAAGCAATCCTGCAAAAAAATAATGAAGCTGGAAGCATCACACTCCCTAATTTCAAAGTATACTACAGAGCTATGATAATCAAAACAGGATGGTATTGGCAGGAAAACATACATACAGACGAATGGAATATAATTGAGAACCCAGAAATAAAACCACATGTATATGGGCAAATGATTTTTGACAAAGGAGCCAAAACACACGATAAAGAAAAGAAAACTTCTTCAATAAATGCTGGGGAAAATTGGAACAACATGCAAAAGATTAAAACTAGAGTACAGTTTGTTCTCATGTACAGAAATTAATTCGGAAGACTTAATATAAGATCTGAATCCAGCCAATGTGGCTCAGGAGTTGAGTGCTGACCCAGGAATCCAGAGGTCATGATTTGATTCCCAGTCAGGGTGCATGCATGGGTTGTGGGCTCCATCCTCAATGAAAGGCATGAAGGAGGCAGTTGATTAAAGATGTTCCTCTCTCATTAATGTTTCTTTTCTTCTATCCCTCTCCCTTCCTCTCTAAAAAATCAATAAAAATGCATTTTATAAAGAAAAAGGTCTGAAAGAATAAATTGCATAGAAGAAAACAAAGCTACTAAAATTATGGATCTTGATTGTAGAGAATATCTTATGTATTTTGCCCCAAAAGCAAGAAAAGTAAAGGCAAATATATGAATAGAACTGTATCAGACTAAAAAGCTCCTGCACAGTGAAAGAAACTGACAACAAAACAAAAATGTAACCAACTGAATATGAGATGATATGTGTAAACGACAGCTCTGACAAGGGATCAATATAAAAAAAATATATAAAGAACTAATACACCTCAACACCAAACAAATATTTTTTTCCCCTTCAGCTTGCTATCTTTATATCCCATGTTGCTATTCATTCCATATATACATGTGAATTGTTTGTCTCTCCTTTTGTCTTTGGTCATTCTGTCTCTCTCTCACACACACATATAGATATTCACACGAATACACATATAACTAAACATATCTATGCATATATTTAATGTTTTTAATGAGTGTTTAAAACTATTATCATAATATCCATCTGTTTCAGGATCTTGCTTTTCTCAGGCAAAAATTTAAAAAATTCATAGGTAAATGTCACATGATCTCACTCATTTGTGGAATATAATGACAACATAATCTGATGAACAAAAATAGATCCAGAGATAGAGAAATATCAATCAGAACTTCAAACCTCATGTAAGGTAGGGGATGATGGGAGTAAAGGGGAGAGATCAATCAAAGGACTTACATGCATGCATATAAGCCTAATCAATGGAAACAGACAATAGCGGGGTGGGGGCATGAATGGGAAGTGGGGTGATATTGGGGGAATAAGGACACATATGTAATACCTGAGTCAATAAAGAAACTAAAACTAAAATAAAATAAATCATAAGTAAATTGTCCTGCATCCAAATCTATAATGCACTCCTTCTAGTGTCAATATCATTTGCTGCATTTTATATATACTCCAATGCATATAAACATTCTCCTACAAATGGAGATTCATGTAATTTCTGGGGTCTTTTCCAATTAGCAATAACATTGTAATAAACATCTTTGTACATGTAGCCTTAGGCTTTGGTGTCTTTATTCTTAGTGATATCAAAATACATAGCAACTCAAATGGTGTGAACAATAGATACTAAGGACCTCAGTGTTGTGAAATAACTTCATTGCTATGGAATAGATTTTTATCAATAGGATTGCTGTATCTATTTGTAATTCTAATGAGTTTTTCCAAATTGCTTTCCATAAATGCTACAGTCATTCATATTTCTTTTAAGAATCAAAGATAGTACTTTTTAAATCAACATATCCACTCTCAGTTCTGCTGCACAGGGCAGAAGGAAGATAGGCAATTGAGAGGTATAGAAGGGGAGTAAAGAGTGAAGGGGAATTGGCTGCTTCACACCCCAAGACTCCTGGGCAATCCCACCCTAAAAGTTAGAAAGCTTCTGCTGCCCTGTTTGTTTTTTAATTTAAATTCTTTATTGTTTATTGTATTGCATACATATCCATGTATACAAGTCCTTTGGTTGATCTCTTAACCCCGCACCCCCAACATTCCCTCATAGGTTGGACATTCTACTCAATGCTGGTCTGTTGAATCTGAGCTGATGTCTCCCATTTGAAACCAAGGAGGCAATTCTGTTTATCTCTGAATTGCCTTTTCAAGTCATGCTCCCTCTGTCATGAAGAATAGTGCATTTTCACTGCCAAGTGGCAATATAGTCCAGTCTAACAAATCTAATAGCCTTCCTTCCCTTTGTATGGTCTTCATTCCCTTCAATTAAAACTGGCAGTGTTTCTGGGTTTGTGGTTCACACACTTATGAATTTTCTTATCAAATGCTGGTTCAACCACTTCCTAATTTTCTCTTTCAAAAATACTATATTTTGCAATATAGATAAGCTGAGAATTCCCCAAATCTTTTAAGTTCCTCTTACTTTCTACTTATCAATTCTTTTTTCAATTCACTTCTTTGTTCTCATAATTTATTATAAGCAGTCCAGAAAAACCAAGACACTCTTTCAACATTTACTTAGAATTCTCCTCTGTTAAATATCCAATTTCATCACTTGCAATTTCTACTTTCCACACAACACAAGAACAGGAACAAAATTCAGACAAGTACTTAGATACTTGATATAAAGATCACCTTTTTTTCCATTGTCTAATATCAATGGAAACCTCACAATAATAAACCTTACCATTCATATTTCTGCAATCAAAATTTTACAAATTTGTCTTTATTCATGTCTTTATTCAAAATACTCTATTGTTGAACCGCCAGCGTGGTTCAGTGGTTGAGCGTGGACCTGTGAACAAGGAGGTCATGGGTTCAATTCCAAGTCAAGTCACATGCCTGGGTTGTGGGCTTGATCCCAGTGTGGGGCATGCAGGAGGCAGTAGCCAAGCAATGATTCTCTCTCATCATTGATCTTTCTATCTCTCACTCCCTCTCCCTTCTTCTCTGAAATCAACAAAAATGTATTAAAAAATATTGTCAATCATTTTTACTGATGCCTATTGTGTTTTCTAGGTAACATCCTATATAATAAAACCCTAATATTCAAATTGACTGAACAAATGATGGAATCACTATGATGTGCATCCACCAACAGAGGGCAGACACTCAATGCAGGAGCTGCCTCCCAGCCCACAAGACCTGACCAGGGGCTGTGGTGGGGGGCAGGGCTGATGAGCTAGTGGCACCAGGCCAGCCAAGGCAGGTTCCAGTAGGAGCCCCCAATCACCTTAACAATGACCTCACAATCAGCCCTGACTGCTGGCCAGGGCTAGGGACCCTACCCACATATAAGTTTTGTGCACCAGGCTTCTAGTATAGTCATAACATCCACTACTTAAAAAACTAACCTTAAAACATTGCATCTCTTCGTTCCATATGTTTATATTAAATATTTTATCTCCTTATCTTATTAAATTTAATTATTATTGAATTCAAACTGGAACCTGAGATATCAAATGAAATTTTGATATTTTCATTGATTTCATTAAAACTTTATTGAAGTGTAATGACAAGATGCCTATATTTGTTCATCTCTTTACATTTAATTAATATGATTAATATAACATTTTTTCCATTTATAATGTTACTGTATTTCTATGTAAACAGGCTTGATATTTAATGACTTTTTTGCTTATCTTCCCTTGCATCTAGAAACCATATGGGTAACTTGGATTCTATCAATCAGAAGATCTTTATACCTATGAGTTCTGGAAGCAGTTAATATGGTATCAGTAATGGCTTTTTATAGAGAGAAACTGATGTTAAAAAGAGCAATGGTACTCTGTTGTTTTTTTTAATCTTTACCTGAGGATAAAGTTTAGAGGATGGGTAAAGGAGCGCGGGGGGGGGGGGGTTGGGAGGGGAGGGAGAGAGAGAAAGAGAGAGAGAGAGAGACATTGATGAGTTGCCTCCTGTAGGCATCCCCAACGGGGATCAAAACGGAAACCTAGGTATTTGCCTTGACCAGGAATCAATCCAGCAACATTTCAGTGCAAAGGACATTGCATGCTCCAAACAACTGAGCCACACTGGCAAGTCAAGTATTCAGTTTTTTCAATGGTGGCAGAAATAATTCTGCAGCACAGTCCTGTACTTTTATGGATGCTTAAAGGCAGTGACAGTGTGGTTTGCAATTAGAAATATTTGTCAGTAGTTGACGTGTTTCGTGGTTTTGTGTTTTGGCACTCTAGTTTTTTATCTTTTTGAAAGATGTACTAACTTATCATTACATTTTAATAAATTTGTTTTTTGTTTAAACTTGCCAAGAATAATTTGTTGTTCATACCTCACAATTTTGTGTTATATAACAATTGGTAACAAGAAAGGATGTAGACAAAGAACTCTGAAGGAATTGGGGATTTATGATTAATTTTCTTAACTGGTTTCCATTGGAAGTAGTGGGGATACTATTAATACTTGCTATTGTGTGAACATCCCCTCTCCCCCACTCCAATTTACAGGTTGAAATATTTTTTTAATATATTTTATTGATTTTTTTACAGAGAGGAAGGAAGAGAGAGAGTTAGAAACATTGATGAGAGAGAAACATCGATCAGCTGCCTCCTGCACATCTCCTACAGGGGATGTGCCCACAACCAAGGTATGTGCCCTTGACCGGAATCAAATCTGGGACCTTTCAGTTTGCAGGCTGATGCTCTATCCACTGAGCCAAACTGGTTTTGGCTACAGGTTGAAATCTTAATGACAAATGTGGTGGTATTAGGAAGTGGAACATTTGGAAAGTTATTAGGTCATGAGTGCAGAGACCTTCAGAATGGGATTACTGCCCTTATAAAAAGGGTCCTAGATTATCCAAATAGATAGGCCTAGTATAATTACAGAGGTTCTTATAAGCAAGAGACAGAGAGTTCAGAGGGAGGGAGAGATTTGAAGATGTTAACGTCAAACCTGTTGGTTTTGAAGATGGTAAAAGGACCACAAGCCAAAGAATGTGGGTAGTCTCTAGAAGTTGGAAAACACAAGAAAACAAATTTGCTGAAAATCACATCTGTAGTAGAAACCTCCGGATTGCTGATTTGGAGTGGTTAAATTTATGAGTTTCTATGTAAAATAAAGGAGTTTATTATGGGAATGTGGAGCATAAAGTTGGGATGTGGCTAAGTGGGAGCCAGCAATCCTGGATTGTAAGAGGGATGTCCAACTGCCCGTTTAAGCCCGATCCTATCTGGCAGTCAGACATCCTTCGAGGGATCCCAGATTGGAGAGGGTGCAGGCTGGCTGAGGGACACATATCCCTGTGCATGAATTTTGTGCTCTGGGCCTCTAGTCTTCTATATACATAAAAAGCCTGAGCTACCAGAAGAGCCAATGACAGTCACCATGACATGCACTGACCACCAGAAGACAGGCGCTCAATGCAGAAGCTGCTCCTGGTGGTCATTGCTCTCCCACAGCAGGAGCACCACTCAGCTGACTGACAGGCACCAGATGCTGGGCTCACAGCTGGTGAGCACAGTGGTAGCAGCGCCAGCCTCTCTGCCTTTGCAGCAGCGCTACCAAGCAGCAGCAATAGGTGCAGGGGCACCTGGCCCAGGCTCAGACTCCTCCCCATCCACCAGCTGCTTCATGTACTACTACATCCCTGGGGGTCCCACAATGTGAGAGGGTGCAGACTGGGTCTCTAGTTATATATAAAATGTGCTAGGTTGTAATTCCCTATAAGTAAAAACCGTCAAGAACATGTGTAAACTGGATGCAATGTGTTTAGGCTATGCAGTGTGTTGTGCCTGATAGCCTTGTTTAAAATATAAATTGAGTAGGCAGTAGAAAAACAAAATTGACTGGGTATTGTGATGGCGAAGGCCAGCAAGAGACTAAGTAGGTGAAAGTTAAACAAATTACTTAACTTAATGAAATATACCATAGCTGGTAAATACCTTTCCTGAACAGGACAGGAGAAATAGTTTCAACTATCATATAAAAGATAAGCTGGGGATACTAACTTAGAATGCTCAGCTTCTCAAATCAATAAACTCATATGGCTTTAAAGTATTTCTAAGTATTTTCAGTAATACCTAGTGTTCAGAGCTTATCATTTCTTTTTTTTTTAAATATATTTTATTGATTTTTTACAGAGAGGAAGGGAGAGGGATAGAAAGTCAGAAACATCGATGAGAGAGACATTGATCAGCCACCTCCTGCACGCCCCACACTGGAGATGTGCCCACAACCAAGGTACATGCCCCCAACCGGAATTGAACCTGGGACCTTTCAGTCCGCAGGCTGACACTCTATCCACTGAGCCAAACCAGTCTCAACAGAGCTTATCACTTCTTAACAAGGACGTTTGGTCAATTTGTTCTCATTATGAAAACAACAGCAACAACAACAAAAAACAAAAAAACCTTCTATCTGATAAAAATCTTATGAGAAAAGTCCACAAATTAATAAACTTGGAAAAAATGAGCTTAACATATACTGACATATATATATCACTCACAAAAATCAATAACTAACAGATAGCAATAGGAGAGCCATAGAAGACAATGTGCAAATTAAACAGGAATATAGAGTTCAGAATCACCAGTAAACAAAATGAAAAAACATAAAAAAATAACAAAAAAATTAATATATCATTTTAAAGAAGATGGAAAGCATTCCTAATTCCTATGTTGTGTGAGAAAGAAAAAGTGCTTAGGTGTAATAAATGAAAACATTTGTATGTTTTTAAATGTCAGTTTCTAGCTTTCAATTTAATTTATGGTGTTTTACATGGCTGAAATTTTTACTTTTATGTACTCTTAAATATAATTTTAATTATATATGCCTTAGAATAATTCATGTGCAAGACTTAATCATCTTACTATTATTCATTTGTCTCAGTTTTTTTTTTTACAGAACATTTGTGCATATATGTTTCATATCAGGATTAAGACATCTTAACTCTTCTGTCTCCATCAAATAATCAAACTCCTTAAAATCAGAATTTAGGAATAAGCAGTACTCAAAAAAGAAAAGAACTTTGTCAGTATACCTGGAAAAAAACAAATGAGCTCCTTACCAAGAATAAAAGGAGTCAGTTGATAGGTGTCAATGGATATTGACAACAGCAGTTAGCTAAAATGAACAGTTCACCCCTGAACTTCTGCTCTCATATACTTACACCATGTGCAAGTAGGTCTTGACATTCCACAGCTAATTATGTGAATGGCAGATGTGAGAACATAATTGGTCCTCGTTGAAAATCATGATACACACTTTAAAAGGCTCAGTTAATTTGCTAATGACTAGCTCCATTTGATTGTTTGAACATAGTGAACAAGAGAATTTTTGGTGTGTATACCAGAGAGGAAATCTAAGATAAAGTGTTTCTTTTTAATTACACACCTGAAAATCTATTAAATTTGTGAAAAAGTTTATATTCTGATGAGTCCAACTTTAATGAATGTAAAAGTTACCCAGTTCTAACAGCTTCACTAGAGTTGGTCTTGGTCAATAGTAAAAGGTTGGTACATTTTTTTTTCTTTAGCTATCTTCTCTCCACTTAGTTGCCTTTTCATTATTATTATTTATTTCTCACAAGCCCTTCCCACCTTTACTCCACAGAATAAAGATTTGATAAATTAATTCATACAATTTAATATATTAAGATCGCCCTATGGTACTCTTATTTTTCAGATGGAATCGTATTTGAAAAAAAGGAACACTAATTTTAACTTATATTCCAACCTGGAATATATTCTAAAATAAACTCAACCTCTCTTGATGCTGGCCTACTCCCAACCTTGGTAAGCCTCTTACTTTTCAAATCAGCAAATGTCCATCAGTACTCTTCCTATTGTGTAAGTTAGGCATCTTCAGATTGCCCTTGACATCTCTCTTTGCTATGTCAAGTCCAACACCAATTTGTATTGATTTTTGTCTCCCAAAATTTTCTCATAATTTCCCTTCTACCCTTCTCTATTTACTCCACTTTTATCAAGGCTGCATATTTTCCCATTGATTGACTAAATAAACAAGTTCCAATGATTTCCAAGAGTAAATGTACATCTTTTACACAATGGGAAATAATGTTTTAAAAGGAAAAAGAAATATGCAGAAAGAGGTAAGAGTTTGCTTGTATTTTAAAACTCTGGTAGTATAAATATTCTGCCATCCCCTAGAGGTAATAACCCTCCTCACAAACCTTTCTATTAGGATGTCAGAGAGGATAAATATGTTTTGGCAATAATTTAATAAATCTAATAAAACTGAGCTTTTTATTTTGTGTCCAACTAATTAAAACATCAACTAATCTTGCAGAGGAGGTTTATTTTTTAAAAATCTAATTAAGTTTGCCTGAAGCTTTCTAAGGGAATTTATGAGTCACAAAATATAGTCTAGTAGTACATGATTTGGCATCATTTCTAACTGATTTTTCAAAGATCTCTTTACCCAAGTGATTCAGAAATGTTTTTGGCACACTATCTCCATCCCTGTGGCCACGTCTTATAATCTATGAAAATTTCATGGATTAATCATGTCTACATGTTGATCAAAATTCCTTTTAACAATTAGAATTTGAATTGCCTCAAAGTAATACAACTGAGCACAATGTTATATGAATATATTTTTAGAAGTGTGTGTGTGTGTGAGTTTGGTGTTATTTTCTCTTTTGATCCCCACAGCAGCTCGTTAGGGTAAGTAGGTAGGTTTTTAGGAATTATTATAGCTCCCAATTTATATATGAAGAAATTAAATCTTTTGAAAATCTCTTGATTTTTATTAAAGCTTAGAGCATGTAAGGGATATACCACTTAGAAGAAAATAAAGAACTGAGTAAGCACAAACTTGCTAACAAAACTCAATACTGGCAATTCTTGGAACTTGATTATTCTGTAATGGCTTTAAATAAAGCCTCTTAAATCTAAACCAAAATAAACTTAAGCACTAAGAGAAAAAGACAAAGAAATTTCTACTTTGCTTCTCAGAATATATTGTGGAATGTTTTTTATACATATATTTAATTTTGCTTGTGTGTATGTGTATGCAAGTATGTGTGTGTGAAGTTATGAATGCAGAAGTCACAAATCCAGTTAAGCAAACTTTCACTACTAATCTAGAAATCTTGACTATATCTCCTAATTTCTTATAATTTAGATATAATTCTACACTTGGTACACTTTGGGTCAACTAATACTCTAATTAGTTTCTCATATAAGTAAAAGAGCAGAACACTAGACAGGACAAGAGTAAAGCAGATTATCTTGAGGGTGATGTATGGGAAGGTCCAAATACAGCTAAGATCAATTTAATTTTATTTGATAAAATACATAAAGTTTGTGCCAGGTGACTTGAGGATGAACAACAAATAAAATGTAATTGCTTTCTTAAGTGAATTATCACACATAAGAAAGACAGACATAAATATGGTGACATGAGTTAAGTTTTTTTTTAACATATATTTTATTGATTTTTTACAGAGAGGAAGAGAGAGAGATAGAAAGTCAGAAACATCGATGAGAGAGAGAGAGACATTGATCAGCCACCTCCTGCACACCCCACAGTGGAGATGTGCCTGCAAGCAAGGTACATGCCCCCAACCGGAATCGAACATGGGACCTTTCAGTCCGCAGGCTGACACTCTATCCACTGAGCCAAACCAGTCTCGGTATGAGTTAAGTTTTTAAAATAGGGTTTAAAAAACTAATAAAAGTTCTATGAAATAAAAAGACAAATCAATTCTGACTGAATTAGTAGATGTGCAGTGGCCTTTAAACTTCATTGATGGTTGTATATAGAAGTTTTTCCATGAAAAAAGTAGATAAGTGGATTCTCAATTAGGAGACTGTGATTGGTAATTATTTGATGGCCTCTAAACATGTTATTATGGCTGATTGTTAGTATCTGTGAGGGAGTTTGGTAGACTGAAAATGAGTTTGGAACAAATGACAAAAGTCTTGAAGAAATTAAGATTTTATTCCAATGCTGGGAATTAAGAAAAAGTTATGATTTTCATGTCAACTCTGAGTGATAGTATCTGCCCAGACCCTGCTATTGAGAGGCATTTGGCACACTAGTGTGAGGTTGGTGGTACTTCAACCAGCAATGACTCCCATGGATGAAGGAGAGTTTGGAAAGGAATCCATGCCATGTCTAATCAGGTTGTTTATTTAACCGTCTGACTTAGGAGGGAGACAAGCACAGAGTTATTTTATTTATTTCCCATTGCTGCCTATAACCATGCTTTATCAGATCTCCCTTCCCTACTATTAATAATAATCTATATAAATCTTAAAGCTCTTCAATATCTTTCATTATAAGAACTGTGAGATTTTGTTCTCACTGAGATTTTTAAAAATCAAATTCCATCTAAATTACTTTCATTTTCTATCCAACATACTTATTCATCTCTTTTTCTTAGCAAATGATCAGTGCCTTTGGGTGGATTTTGCCAAGATTTTTCAAACCAGCTAACTTTCCTCTCCCACAGTTTTTGGTCCACAGGAAACTGACATATTTGCAACAATGAATGCTGGGGTGGTAAATTGGCCCCATTGTTGCCCCTCATGCATAATTCTGCTTTCCCTCAGTAGTTTGCTTACCACTTTGCTTAAATAAAATGAGGATAAATCATCCAGTTTTCTGTCTGTTTTGCAGGTTGAATTAATTAACAGGCATCTAACAGGGATTTGAGAGCATAAATAGACTATAGTATTAAGGAAGTAGAGGTATGGCATGGGATGTGACACACAGAAGGGAAGCCAGCTGTGCAATGGAATTTATTCCCACTGGGTCAACTTTAGAAGTAGTGTAAACCTATACTTCAGATTTATTTGACCTAAGGAGCATAGAAGCTAATTTCTAGACCAACTCCTATCATTCATTGCTGAGTGTTGTGCTTGTGATGCAGAAAAAGCTCACAGGCAAAGCAATTAGGTTCTGGCAATTGGAAATCTACTGTGTATTCCCTGAAGTGGAAATGGAAAGGGGATATGGGCAGGGCACCAATAACATCTGCTATACTGCCTAAAAAAGACACCTCAAAATCTATAAAAGCTCTCCTGGAGGCTCTCTTCCTTGACTTGGGGAATGTTGCTCAGGAAGAAAGAGGAAACAGGCCAGAGAACTACCCACTATGTTTTATGACTCCTAAAATGTCTCCAGCTTCAATCACCTTTTTCCAATGAATGTCTAATCTCCTGCTCACATCAGCTGGCAAAGTGTTGGGCATAGGCACTTTTAACCACAATCTTAAAAGGCCATAAGACTTAACTGAAGGCTTGACTTATAGCACTGGAATACTTAATATCTATGAAATTATCTATTCATGTCACAGCCTTTTGTAATCATCAGCCATATTTACACAGTTTTGCTCTGCTTCATCCAAATATGCTTTCATTCACATAGTTAACTACTATGGCTTTGAAAAATGGGTTTTTATTTTTATTTTTTAACAACTTCTCTGCAGAGTTTAAAATGATAGACAAAATATCTTAAGGAGGAGAAATACAGATCTAAAATTTTTAAAGGTAATTATTTTTTTAAAAATCTGATATTGCTCAATATTTCACCAAAAGTGACACCGGAAAAAAAAATGAATACTACAATAAATTCTCACTTGTGCTTTTTTACTGATTTGTAATAGTTATATGGTAATAAACATTAAGTACAGAAATTAAAAATCACTCACCCAGAATTATTCTCTATTTAAAAATGGAATACTAGCCCAGCCAGTGTGGTTCAGTGGATGAGCATCAAATCATAAACCTGAAGGTCACAGTTTGATTCTCTGTCAGGACACATGGATTGTGGGATCCATCCCCAGTAAGGAGTGTACAAGAAGCAACCAATCAATGATTTGCTCTCATCATTGATATTTCTTTCTCTCTCTCCCTTCTTCTCTCTAAAGTCAAAACATTTAAAAAAAATAGAATGCTATCCAGTAAAGCTTTAACAACTTTCAGTGTTACAGCTTACCTAGAGGAATTTTAGTTGAACATTTTATTTAAGCCTCATCAGCTAGGTGTTTTTCTATATATCACTCTTTTGTCCAACTCCTCTTTATGTTATGTCTTACAGACTTATCTTCCAGACCAAATTGTAATTTTCTTTAAGAAAGAGGTTGTCTTTTTTTTAAAAATATATTTTATTGATTTTTTTACAGAGAGGAAGGGAGAGGGATAGAGAGTTAGAAACGTTGATGAGAGAGAAACATCAATCAGCTGCCTCCTGCACACCTCCTACTGGGGATGTGCCCACAAGGAAGGTATGTACCCTTGAACGGAATTGAACCTGGGACCTTTCATTCCACAGGCTGATGCTCTATCCACTGAGCCAAACTGGTTTTGCCAGAGGTTGTCTTTTTTAATCTTAGATTATCAACCTCCCCACTAACACACCCAAATCCCAGTACTAGCAAATGTTTTGCCTAAAAGCTCTCTACATATTACTTTTAGCACACAAATAAAATCTGAAAGTTTGAAATACGATTTGCAGGTTTTATTTTAATCGAATTCATTTTTGCCCTTGGAATATCTTTGGAACATATGGTATAAAAAGCAGTTAATCATTATTAAATTGATGGCTATTTCACTATAGTCATTTTATTATAGACATTATATGCCTCTATATATGTATGTCCTTGAAAATTAACTTAATTTTGTGCTCTTAAAATGCTTGACAGATAATTACTTTGGTATATACCAGTATACTGGTTAATAATGCAGATTTTTTTTCAATAGATGAAGTTACACATATGTAAATATATATGCGATTCAAAATGTATCCTATTTTGTTGTATTGACAACAAGCTTCAAAACTCCATATGTCAAATTTTCTGAAGGTGTTAATATCATACACATTTTTACACTTAAAAATGTCAAATTTGTGTCAAAAAAGAGAGCATTTGAATGAAGTTTTAATTCATTACTTTATTTTGAAGAAAAGTGCTGCTGAATATTTTGGGAACCTTATGGTGAACATTATCCATCACAGGATACTTGTGGATGCTAGTTTAAACACTTTAAAAGTGATTGTTTCAATGTGAAAGAAAAAGTCATCCAGGTTAACAGAGAAAGCTTGAAGACCAACAATTACAAGCCTTATTGGATGAAGATGTGTGTCAAACTCAAAAACAACTTGCAAAAAGATTAAATGTTGTTCATAAAACAATTTCTAAACATATACAAGCAATGGCAAAGATTTTAAAGGAAGGAACATGGGTACCACATCAATTGAATGAAAGACAAATGGAAAACTGAAAATTCATCAGTAAAATGTTGCTTCAGTAGCATTGAAGAAAGTCTTTTTTTGCATCAAATTGTGACTGGCAATGAAAAGTGGATTTAGAAAGAAGGAATTCTTACCTTTTGCAGCAACCTGGATGAAACTGGAGAGCCTTATGCTTAGTGAAATAAGCCAGTCAATGAAGGAGAAACACCACATGATCTCACTCATTTGTGGATAATTGTCCCGACCCGCGGGTTAAGTCAACGAGGACCCTAGAGGGGGAGTGGGGATGAAAGGGACAAGAGACACAAGGAATGGAGACAAGACAAAGTTCTGATCAAGTCTCGTTTATTCAACAGTAGATCGAGGTATTTATGGGGAGAAGGGGAAATGAGGAAGTTGAAAATTCCTAGCCCTAAGGTGAAACGCCTGGCTTTTGGGAGATAGGGAAAGAGATAGGGTTTGGGGTAATAGAAACCTAGCCTGAGGTTAGTGCTAATG
>JAAGEH010000012.1:29583132-29638136 GCA_011751065.1 Lasiurus cinereus
GATAGGGTTTGGGGTAATAGAAACCTAGCCTGAGGTTAGTGCTAATGTGGCTGGCGCTTACTACAAAATGGCTGTCAAGCACGACAAGTTTCCCACAGATAATAAAGAACATTATAAACTGATGAACAAAAGGATAGACACAGCAGTAAAGCATCAAACAGACTGTCAAATTACAGCAGGAAGGTTAAGGAGAGGTGGGGTATATAAGAGATCAACCAAAGGATGTGTATGCATGTATATAAGCATAACCAATGAACACAGACACTGGGGGGTTGGGGTATGCCTGGGAGGGGGTCAATGGGGAGATATGTATATATGTAACACAATAAAAATGTGGATTTATTTTGAGGATTCCAAATGCATAAAACAATACATTGATCAACCATCAACATCTACTGCAAGGCCAAATTGCTTCTGAAAGAAGACAATGCTCTGTGTTTTGTGAGATCAGGAAAGTGTGGTATATTATGAGCTTTTAAAACCAAGTGAAACAGTTAATACCAATAGCTATCAACAACAAATAATTAATTTGAACCACACTTTGATCATAAAACAATCAGAATAGGACAAAAGACAAGGCAAATAATTTTGCTTCACAATAATACATCGCCACACACTTCAAAACCAGTTAAAGATACATTAAAAAAATCTTACCTGGGAAGTATTAACCCACCTACTATATTCACCAGACCTTGCTCCTTTAGATTACCACTTGTTCTGATTTATTACACCCACACTTTCTGAGCAGCACTTCAAAACATACAAAGAAGTGGAATATTGGGTCTCTGAATAGTTTTTCTCAAAACAAAAAAAAGTTCTATTGGGATGGTATTCACAAATTACCTTAAAGATGGGGAAATGTTTAGCTAGCTATGGCCATTATTTTGAATAATGAATGCACTTATGATGTTTCTCTTGAAATTATCGTGTGTTTTTTTTTATTACCAAATCTGCTATTATTAACCAGTACACTTAGTACAAGTCTCAGCTCCTTTACCATATATATATATATTATGCAAAGAGTGTTTCCTCCAGAGTTAGACTGGGAGACTGGGAGTTTGATCGTTAGCTATGATGTATGCTGACCACCAGTGGTTGAGCATCAATTCATAAACCTGAACAAAGGGAGATCCCAACCAGCAGCTGGCAGCTGGGCAAGGAAGGCCCTGGCCAGCATCTGGAAGGCCCCAATTGGCCCTGATTGCTGGCCAGGCTTAGGGACCCTACCTGTGCACAAATTTTGTGCACTGGGTCTCTAGACAATAATATTCTTGAATTTTGAAGATCCAAAAGGAAGATGATGGTGACCAAAACAGATATACTTTCTGGCACCTGTAACTTGAGCTAGTCCAGTTGGGTACATTATTTTGAGGGATTCCTCAAAAAGAAGCTGACCTTTCTTTTAACTTAAAATATTTAGTTGTATAAATTTTGCTTGCTAAATATGGATGATTGTGCTGAGGTTTCTAAATGCTATCGATTCTTAAAAATGATCCCTTACAATAGGATAATAGTTAATTGCTATTTAATCATTTGTTTGTAAAATAATAATTTATGACTACACAAAAGAATTTTGTATAGCAAATAATCACCATTCAAATCTAAAGAAAATTATTTTGCAAGTAAACCAAAATAATTGACTAATAGCAGACACTAGGCTATTTAATTTTTCTAAGGTTAGTAATAATAATGAGAGCTTATATAATTCAACTAGAGGCCCAGTATACAAATTCATGCAACAGTGGGTTCACTTGGCCTGGCCTGTGAGATCTGGCTCTCTGATATCCCCTGAGGAATCCCAGATTGTGAGAGGACACAGGCCAGGTTGAGGGACTCCCCTGGTGCAGGACCAGGGAGGGATGAGTGAGATTGAGTCAGGGCCAGGGAGGGATGAGAGGGATTGGCCAGCCTGGGAGGGACTATGAGAGTGCTCCAGGGCATGTCTGGTCCATCTCACTCAGTCATAATTAGCCAGATCCCAGCAGCAAACTAACCTATGCCCCCTGGTGGTCAATGCACTTCATAGTGAGCAGTTGAGTATCCTTAGCATATCTTTAGCATATTACATTTTGATTAGTGCAATGGGTGACCAGATGATGGACACTTAGCATATTAAGCTTTTATTATAGATGATGCTTATTTCTGCTTGACATTTTTAAAGTATATGGCATATAGTTTCATTAAATCCTCCCAACAAATATCTGATGGAGATCTATAATTCTCTCCATTGCAGGTGAAATAAGTCTCTATAGTTCAGTAACTTGATAAATGTGATTCAGCTGATGAACAATAGAGTTGAGATGTCAGCCTACAGTGGTCTAATGGTATGTGCTCAAGAAGAGACCTCTAATATGTTTGTTTGTTTTTAATATATTTTTATTGATTTTTTATAGAGAGGAAGGGGAGGGATAGAGAGTTAGAAACATCAGTGAGAGAGAAACATCAATCAGCTGCCTTCTGGATGCCCCCTATTGGGGATCAAACCTGTAATCAAGGTACATGCCCTCAACTAAAATCAAACCTAGGACCTTTCAGTCTGTGCTCCAATGTTCTATTCACTGAACCAAACCAATCAGGGCAACCTTTAATATGTTTTAAAGAAAAATAGAGATGTTACTGGAAAACTCTGTTATGGGTGTACACTAGAGTTGAAATAAATTAATCTGATATTTGTTTATTTTTAACAAATGTTAAGTTTGTTGCATTAATTGTATATTATAATTATTTGATTAAAAATAATATTATTCATAACACTTGTCTTACTCATTATTGACCTAGGATGATTCTCTTTGTTAATTCAGAGGTAATGCCTCTCTATAGGCCACATTTGCCTCTTAGATTAATTCCATCAACACAAGTACTTCAAGCTCTATGGGAGCATTTTACCCAGCCATAAGGTAACTTTCTCACTGGTAGATTTCAGTGGCTACCTGCTAAAGAGTCAACTAGAGAACATTTAGTCATTGCAAAATTATGAACCTTAGTGTGATACCTCCAACTTTCATAGGACAATAAAAGCACTGGCTTGTGTATTAATCATATTTATGTTTCTTACTCTAGCATAAGCATTTTGTATTCTACTAAGTGAGTCTGTTTTCTCTCCTGCTCCTCCATGATTACTCTCTTCTTTTTTATTAATCATCACCCAAGAATGTTTTTATTGATTCTCGAGAGAGGAAGAAAAGTGATAGAGAGACAGAGAAACATTGATGTGAGAGAAAAATATTGATCAGTTGTCTACCACACTAGCTCCACCAGGGATTGAATTGCAACTTAGAATTTGCCCTGACCAGGAATTAAACTCATAAACTTTTTATTATGCTGGAGAATTCTCCAACCAACTGAGTCACTTGTGCAGGGCCCTTCTTTTATTTAATTCAATTTTTTTCGAATTTACTGGGGTGATATTGGTTAATAATATTATAAAGGTTTCAATGCATTTCTGTATATTATATTTTGTTCTTTCTGTTTCACTTATCTTCTCCATAGCAGCAGATATCATTTTTATTTCTTTTTAAATATTCTATATTATAGCTTGATAGTATTTATTAGTTTAAGAAGAAGAAGAATGGAGCATAGTTTGATCCATCTCAAGAAAAAGAGTTAAGCATACATTTTAATGAGTGAATGCATTTCTTCCCCTTGATTGCTAAATTTTTATGAAAATTAATATTTGAAGTGGAAAACATATGATTGTCCTCTGCAATGTCAAATATTTATATTATTGGCAAAAATGCTTGATTTAAAATATTTTATATTTATTTGTAGTATACAGTCAAATTAAAAAAGTTTTAAAATAATACATGCAATAAAATTTAGTCCAGTATTGTATATATCTGTTTCAGTTATCTAAAGCTGTGAAACACATAGCAATGGATTTTCAAAATTAATAAATTGTCACTATTTGTTTTTGTTAGCCAGCAATTCAGGTAATATGAGCAAGGACCTCTTATCTCTCCTTCATGATACTTAATCTGCTGCTGTGCAGTTTGGGGGATGTAATAATCCGAGGGCTCATTTAGTTATATCTCATACCTGGTGACTTATACTGACTTTAGACCTCAGTTTTCCATGCAGGCCTCTCCAAGAGGCTTCTCCCTGTGGGCTCTCTGAGCTGCCACATGAAGGCGAGTATAAGAGAGAACATCCTGACAGGGAGCCAAAAGGAATCATATCATCATTTATGACCTAAACTTAGAGACACATGTCATTCATTCCACTGTTTAAAAAAAAATTAATCCTCACCCAAAGGTATTTTTCCCACTGATTTATAGAGAGAAAGAGGGAAAGAGGAGGGCAGAGAGAGAGAAACATCAATGTGAGAGAGACACATTGATTGTTTGCCTTCCAAAAGTGCCTGATCAGGGCCAGGATTGATCCTGCAACACAGGTACATGTCTTTGATTGGGAATCTAACCCAAGACCTTTTTGTGCACCAGCTAATAATCTCACGGCTTCACAACACTGGCCATGGCCATTCCGCCATTTTTTACTGATTGAGGCAGTCCCAGTCCAACCAATTTCAAGGAGGGGAGAAATAGATTCCATCTATTGATGGGAAGTGGCAAGGTTCTGAAGGAGTATGTGGGACTAGAAATATTGCTGTTCCATTTTTGGAAACTACAATCTGTCAGAGGATTGTGTTGTGTCTCCCATTTATGTATGAAATATACACAGCAATACATGAACAGTGGCCATATGTGGGACTTTTGCTTGACTTTCCCTTTGTTCGTTTTTTTCCTATAGCTTTCAAATATCCATTTTAAGATAATAAATATGCATTACATTTGTAAAATAAAAATAGAAAAAAATTAGATGCTTCATTGTCTTTTTAAACCCTTTTCTAACAAAAAAACAAAAACAAGGAAAATATGCTCAGGATCAGCAAAGCCATCGTTGCAACAACTGCATTTCATTCTCTCATTGCTCTCTATCTTCATCTCATCTGGTACTGCTGCTAGAGTCAACCTAGGTTCCATTGTAACCACTGGCCCAAATGTTTCCAAAGAATCTTACCTACCTCTGCCTCCATCTTCATGGAGGAGAAAGTGATAGGCTCCAGAGTTGACAGTAAGGAATTAAACCAAGAGAACAAGCCAACCTTTAATACCTTCTATCAAGGTTCTCAGAAAAAAGAAAAGTACACAGTATTGATAACAAACATGAGATATCTCTTTTTTCATTCACAATGCTAAAGAAGGTAGTATATTGTTATGTTATGTGTGTTACCAATATTAAAAGGTCTTACTTTTCCAGCATGTGTCTTACTGACTCACACTACTTGGAGTTTTGGACACAGGTAACTGTTACCTTCTCAGACTCTTGCACTTCTGTGCAAGGCAGAGCAGGTTGGCTCAGGTGATTGTTGCTGGTGGAAAATGAAGGGCTGTGCTCCAACTGCTTGCTGGGGGGTGGTGCCCTTGGATCACTAATTAACCATAATCATTATTAGAATAGCTATTGCTTTAAAACGATTTCTAAGCTTGGCCTTTATTTTCAGGTTGTGTTCCCCTTCCCCTGCCCACTTGATTGGTTTTAAATTGCAACTGTCGACGGCAGCTTTCTATAGCACTCATGCATGACCTCTCCAGCTTTCAACTTTCTCTTTCCATTCACATAGCTAAATTGGAAGTTTATCGTGCTTGATTTATATTTAGATGTATTTTTAAATGAAGAGTTAAAAGTGTGCACAGCTGCAGGAAACATTATTGAAAGTCCTTTAAAACCATTATGTTGACTCACTCAAATGGCTGCTACAAATGCACATTATAAAGTTGGCCTTTTAGCTGTTAGTATTTCATTGGAGTTTGTACTATGTTCCTTTGCTATTGGCATATTTAATGGCTATCATTTAGTATCATAAAGCTAGACATGTTTCTCTACACAAGAAAAATAATGGAACATATAGAAAAATAAGTGAGCACGGAGGGAAATTTTTAAATATGGTGGAGAGTTGAGGTTAAGGTGAGCATCAGAATGAATTTGAAGCTATAATGGAACACACTGCCTTAAACTATAAGTGCATTTATCATTTTAGGAAAGAAAAAGCACTTTTGGAGTGTGGGATTCAGAGTTAGTCACCTCAATATCTCTGGGATGACATCACAGACCCACATTCTGTCACCCTCAACATCATCCCCAGGCATGGCTGGTTCTGTTTGTGGGGGTAAAAAGGTTGCTGGTATCTGAGAGAATGCTGGGATGATTGCTTCCTTTTTCATATTCAGCAGGAGGGGGCAGTTCATGTGTGAGGCTAGGGGAGGGTGAGAGAGGGAGAAGAAGAGGTTTGGAGAAAGAGAGGAAGGAGAGAGCAGAAGAAGGGAGGAAGAGAGGGAAGAAAAGAAGGAGGAGGTAATTACAAGGTGAAGATCAAGAGAAGAGAGATTCACTAAAAATCTCTGTGATGGACCTTCAGAGAGGGCTCTGGTGATCATGCACTGACCAGCTCAATCGGATAGTCTAACCATGACTCGAATAGATCATCCGATCAGGACCTTTTCCCAGAGCTTTTCATTGTCAGCCTCTTCTGGGTCTCTTGGGAAGCATAGGATCAGGGTGCATATCTGAACAATTTTAAGATTCTTTTAAAAAGAAGGATGAAATAGATATTGCCTAGGAGGTAACCAGAATCTGCTATGTGTAGGCAAATAATTATAGTAAAAATCATGTGTAATACTTAGCCACATACTTTCATTAAAATATTCAGTTTATATTTGTATATAGGAATAGCTGATTGGAAATAACTCAAATATATTATCAATTATAAGATAAGGTATATTAAAGTGAGTATATGTTAAACCATTATCATAAACATTCTTCTTTTTTCTTTTGGAGAATGTTGTAGGTACAATTTAATACTTTTATTTTTTTTAAATATGAAAGCATTTTCTTTTCCTACTTCATAATTATTTCTCATTATAAAAATATAATTTTAATATTGTTAAAATACAAACATTAATTTATTTAACCCACAAATAACTGTTAATACGTACTTTGTTCAGGATGCAATAGGCTAGATGCCTTGAAAGCTATAAAAATTGAGGCACAAAGTTTTGGGCCCCTAGCTGATTATGGTATAATCAAAGAGATAAGGCATGTACATAAAACCTCCAATGCACAGTAGGAAATAAGTGCCATTAGAAAATTATAGATAGAGGGGAATAGTAAATGAGTCTCTATGTGAATTTTCCAAAACAAATCTCTATTTTCAGTTCTCATAGAAATTATTACCAGGGCTTCTTTCTTTATCATTACTTTTGTCATTATCAGCAACTCTGCTCACTCATCATTGGCTAGTTTTACCTGCTTATGAGTCACAATAGAAGGACATTTACCACAAAGCATTTAATTACTTCTTTGCCTCTAAGGAAGTTATAAGCTAAGATATTAAGCTAAGATGGTGACTATGTGCTCAGCCTCAAAAGCAGTCCTCAGCCCAGCTATTCCTGTAATGCCTGTGACAAACAGTGCAATCTCTTATGTGGTAATTGAGCCCATCACTATTCTAACTATCTACTATTGATGTTTGTTGGTTTGTTTTAATCCAGAACTGTCCTAAATACTCCCAAATTTAAATGGAAATTATTCATGAATTATATCACTGTATGCTGATTTAGATAAATGTAAGCAATTACAATGCACACCCACAGAATGAAATTGTCAGAGGGTAGTTAGTGAAGGTAGGTATTTTTTACAGCTACTTCAAATTAGGATCTTCATTTTGAACACTAGTTTGAACATTTTATTTGAAGCACTGCAAAATTACAGAACAGAAAAAGAGATTTTATCATCAGTCCCAATTCCACCACTGACTAACTGGATTACATTTGTAATTGTATTTGTTATGTCTGAGTGTTTTCATCCGTGAAGAGAGGTAAGCCACTAAATTCCTAATGTCTAAATTCTATAGTGACATATTAGAAACATAAAATATCAAAATAGATGGCAAAACTATTTATGAAAATGATGTCCACTTTATTACCAGCACAGATATTTTCATGCATTAAAACAGGTAATAGAGCCAAAACCGGTTTGGCTCAGTGGATAGAACATCAGCCTGTGTACTGAAAGGTCCCAGGTTCAATTCCAGTCAAGGGCATGTATTTTGGTTATGGGCACATCTCCAGCGGGAGTGGAGGTGGGATGGGGGGGTGGGAAGGGTGCAGGAGGCAGCTGAAGTCTCTTTCTCATTGATATTTCTAACTCTCTACCCCTCTCCCTTCCTCTCTGTAAAAAAAAAAATCAATAAAATATATTAAAAAACAAAACAAAACAATAAGTAATAGTTAGCTACCATCAATATGGGGATAAAAAATTATGTAGGAAAATATTGTTTTTCAGCCTCTGGCTATGTTGCTTGTACTATCTCATTTTATTATCAAGTAAACCTTCATTGTAGACATTAAACTGTCACACAAGCTGATGAAAAAAACAATAAAGCACAGAGTTTAAATTATTTGTTCAAGCCATACAATTGGTAAGTAGCAGAAGTGGAATATGAAGCCAGATCTCTCTATGCTTGTTTATTATAATCATGTTATTCACCATAGTTTATGGGAAGTCTCTCTTGGGTCTGTAACATTTTTCCATGAAGCAGCAATTTTCATCCAGTGTGCTGCAAGAATTTTTAAAATATGCAATATTTGCCCACCCAGTATGGTTCAGTGGTTGAGAGATGACATATGAACCAGAAGGTCACTTCTAACTGTTCTCTCCTGCAAGCCTGGTCGCCTACAACTGCCCTCCCTTGCTGGCTTGGTTGCTTCTAACTGCCCTCCCCTACAGACATGATCCCCCCAACTGTCCTCCCTTGTAGGCCTGGTTCCCCCAACTGTCCTTCCCTGCTGCCCCTGGTCACCCCTAACTGCTCTCCCATGCTGGCCTAGTTTCTTCCAATTGCCCTCCCCTACAGGCATGGTCATTCCTAACTGCCCTCCCCTACAGGCCTAATTGCCCCCAACTGCCCTCCCTTGTACACCTGATCCCTCCCAACTGCCCTCCCTTGCTGGCCATCTTGTGGTGGCCATATTGTGTCCACATGGGGGCAGCCATCTTTGATCACATGGGGGGTGGCCATTTTTGACCACATGGGGGTGGCCATTTGATATGTTGGAGTGAGAGTCAATTTGCATATTACCATTTTATTAGAAAATATATATTTTTAAAAATAAGTAAATAAAATATGAAATACTGACTAGTTGGGGACACTGACCTCTTTTCCCTTAGATTATCATATAAAAAATGGCAGCTTCCTTGGCTGATGTTTCTGTTGGTTGAAGCATAGTTAAAGCACTGTAGGGTTGTGAGTTCCATTCCAGGTATCACATATATCTCACATATATTTTAGTTTAAATACTTTATTGTTTAAAGTATCACATATATCTCCTTTTCTCCACAATGACCTCTCCTCAGCTATCCCCACCCCCAGCACATGCCCATACTGCCCTCCACCCCCACTCCCTGCTGTCTGTGTCCATTGGTTTTGCTCATATGTATGCATGCAAGTCCTTTGGTTGATCTCTTACCCCTCACAACTTGCCTTTCCTCACAGGTTGGACAATCTGTTCAATGCTTCTTTGTCCTTGTGTCTATTTTTGTTCATCAGTTTATGACGTTCTTTATATTCTACAAATGAGTGAGATCATGTGGTATTTATCTTTCACTGACTGGCTTATTTCACTTAGCCTAAGGCTTCCCAGTTTTATCCATGCTATTTCAAATGGTAAGAATTTTTTTTTTTATAACAACATTGTATTCCATTGTATAGATGAACCACTGTTTTTGAATCCACTCATCTGCTGATGGGCATGTAGACTATTTCCAAATCTTAGCTTTTGTAAATTTTGCTGCTATGAACATAGGGGTGCTAGTGGGAATGCAGACTGATGTAACCACTGTGGAAAACAGTATGGAATTTCCTCAAAAATTTAAAATTGGAACTTATATTTGATTCAGTAATTCCAGGTATTGGGTTTGATCCATCATCATGGTACTTAAGGGAGGCAGCCAATTGATGTTTCTCATTCTCTAAAACCAATATTTATTAATTAAAAAAAAGAAACAGGTCTGTAGGTGAGGATTAAAAGTAAAAATGATACCACAACAGTAGCTGTGCAGTGTGAATGCCCTGGCTTGAACCACAAATATATATCATATAACAGATTTGCAATATTAGTCACATTACATAATAAGGTTCCCTATGATTGGTTAATTCTTGGGACTAGAAATCCATATTCAAGTAAAGGCACTTGACTTTTTTAAAAAATTACTTTAGAGTAAAACATGTCATTAATTTTTTTTTGGGGGGAGGGAGTGTAAATCAATCAAAATTGTACCTATTTTTTGTCAGATCCACACAAAAAAATATGTTTTTTGGTGTGCCACAGAATTTTAGTAATTAGTTCATGTGTGCCATGAGATGAAAATGGTTGAAAAATCACTGCAATGGAGAAGAAAAGTTAATTTTATTTTCTTTTGTTAGAATTATGTATTAATAAACCATAGAAAATAGGCATTCCACTAAAAGGTTAAGGGAAAGTAGCACAATTTTAAATTGCCGATACACTTGCAGGGAGGAAGGTTTGGACAGTGCAGAGCAATCCATCTTCTCCTTTCTGTGCAGAAGTAATAGAAGGGACTGCTCCTGCCTGTCTCCTGCAAATGCTTTGAAGTGCTCTACAGGGTATGTTGTAGGAGAATCTGGCCATAGTTCCATTTATATAAAGAGAGGTTTTATTTTAAAAGCACTTTCACATGCATTATGTAAATATTCAGCAATGAATACTTAATTCAAAGACATCTGAGTCTCATCTATATTTTTATGGGATATAATTTAAGCAACTTTTAGTCTCCTGATATCTCTGCCCTCTAAAGAATCCCACTTATGGCAGCCTGTTATAAACTAGATTTAATAAATGTCCAATATCAATTCACCTTACACATAAATAAAACACTTCATTCCAAAATACAACTTGTTACAGATAGTTTTGTTTATATAGTCAGTGGGCTGCATGGGATAGAGTATGATGGAAACAATATATTGCAGGACATTTAGAGCAACTTACTCTGCTGAAATTGCTCAAGATTAAAATTAAAACAATAAACTTCAGCCTAGATGTGTCTTCATTACAAAGAGAGCACCGGGCCATTTACTTTAACAATGTCAACTCACTTTCACTCTCACATTTTATTTAATTAGTAAAGGAAGTAATATGCAAGAGCACACTTTGTGGTGTCCTATTACCTTGGAGAAATGTTTTATCTGTTCCTAAAAATAACAAGTCCAAGTCTTACACCCTCTGTAGAACGAAAAGTTATCTCAGTGGGAAGATGTGGTACAAACACTAAAATAAAATCGACTCTCAATTTCTAAAGAGAATTGTACTTGAAAGCATGATAAAACAGGTATTGTGCATATTTTTTACCTATGTGTAAAAAAAAAAAGAAGCAAAAAACAAAAAACAGCAGTCTCAAAAAATGTGTATGAAAGTAATTTTGTCATGAAATTTGCCCAGATAGTGAAAGGAATCTGAAACTGACAGAAACAGTGCATATAACAATTTAGTAACTTTTATTTCCAACTATTTTGAAATTGTAGTGAAAAGGAAATTAGCTGTGTTTATCCAGCCCCTAGCATGGCCTTACAAATTAGCAGTCATCAAAACATAATTTAAAAAATAAATAACCCAAAAGGTAGTACGTGATTTATTTTGGTTAACACAATAAAGGGTTGAAACTACATTGAATTAGTGAGACTCATTAGGTTTAATCGTAAAGCAAGTTTATTTTATCTCCATATGTTTAATCAGGAGTAAAGTTTCCATCCTGTCTCTGGATGATAACAAGACAGGCTCATTACTTTTCTATTCATACATCAGTAATAAAGAGTTCTATGATCATATTAAGTCAACAAACAAGTTGCCTTCCATGGTAATCTCATTGTTCTGTCCAGTTTAATTTTCTATCTCTCTTGCTAGGGTCTGTTCTATGCAGGAAGTCTGAAGCTAAGGATAGGATTTGGTTGAAGTTTTTCCCCATTGAGTACCCCTTAGGCTGCTACCCCAGTTTCTTGGTGCTTTTGATTTTGGCATGGACAGCAAACAAGAGAAGTAAAGGAAGCAGGAAATTACTGGAGTTCTAGTATTAAAAATGTTTTTACACTCTCTAGGCCTCACAAGTGTTTGAGTTGATTCTTGGGATAAAGAGCTCACCCCATCACTGGTACTGTTTGTTTTCTGTCTCTTGATCTATTTGATACACACTCCTACAGCACAACCTACATCCTTGCTGTAGCTCCTGGGAGATCAGAGATTCCTGGAGCTCATCTCTGCTAAGCCATAATATAATGAATTTTTGGTGCTTTTTTAAAAAGGATTTTAAAATTAAATTTTGGAGAGAGAGGAAAAGAGACAAACCAATGTGAGAAACATGGGTAACCTGCCTCCTGCATACCCTCCACCTGAGATTGATCCTGCAACCCAGGCATGTGCCCTGACCAGAGTCAAACTGGCAACAGTTGGATGCATAGGATGATTTGTAAGGTCATGCTAGGGATGATGCCCAACCAACTGAGCAACTTTGGTACTTTTGACACCAACATGAAAAGTGGAAACATGCACTCATTCTTTGTAACCTCCAAAAGTGCCCACTGCTTGCAAATGACACCTTTCCTCAGCATTCCTCAGCTATGTCCTTAGCATTTCTCAGTTCTGCTATACTTCTGTATAATTTTGTATACCTTTAGTCTGAGTGAAAGTTTTGAGTCATCTAATTAGTTTTCAGACTCCTACTTTTAATTTGTTTTGCAGGATACATTCCTCTGGCATTAACTTCTATTGTGTTCATATCTGAACCAAGAGTAGGATAAGAAGAGAATCATTATAACATCCCATTCCCACACTTCCAGTACTTTTCTCCTTGAAGCTGCCTATACAATGCCAACTGCAGGAGTTGCTTGAGAAAATGACACTAAGGACTCTGGCTTGGCTTTAGAATATTAGTGAGAAGATATTCAGAAATGAATTAGACATTGGTCTTTAAAAAATATTTTAATATTTGACTTTGAGTAGATGAAACATAAGTAATGACAAATTTATTAATTGCTTTAACTATATTAATAAAATCATGCTAGATCCTTCCCACCAGCAGTCCAAAGTCCCAACTAAATGCTTTCATTTTAATTTGTGCTAAAATCTTTCAGAAAGGCATAACTTGTTTCTTCATGCTTTTAGACTTAATATCAAATTAAAGATTAAAAATCAGAAATTAGAAGTTTTCATTGTATTTATAATTAATTTTAAATTTGTGTTCAGATGTTTGATATGGAATAAGTTTCTTTCTCCACGCTCCCCAAGGCTAGCAACAATTCAAAAATGCCAAATTCAAAAATATGCTTCAGTATTTATATTATGAGAGAATAATTATGTGTAAGCATTCCTATATTAGTTTGTAAAAGTTTGGTCAATATTTCATATTGATCACTAACTACCTTTTTTAACAATCAGCTCAGATGGTGGAAAAATGTTGAAATGCTATATAGGCAGTTGTTTGCTGAGAAAGTACTTTCCAAAATTGCAAGAATACAGTCACAAGGAAGAAGTGAAGGTGAAAAAATGTGATTAGCTTAATAGAGAGGAGTCACTAATGTATCTGCTTGTTTTAAGCTCAGAGCTGAATGAAATACAAAGAAGATCAAATTTGCAACATAGCTGTGTTTGCTTTTTAAAAAGTAAAGTACAATGCTATCAGTGATTACAGGATTTATAAATGTGGTACAATTTTTTATGCTATTATATTCAAGTTATTTGTGGCTTGGAATATTCTAATCAGATCCCAAAATTTCCAGAAAGAGAGAAATGATTCAGGGTTCTAAGTCCCAAATTAAGTTTCTGTTTTTTTCCAGACCATGGGACGTATGACTCAGTTCACAAACTTCCACTTCCTGGGCACATCTGTATGATTCTGTTCCTTGAAAAACTCACAAGCCTGAGGTTATTAACTTGGTCCTGAAAAAATATTGAAGTACTGCTTCCTACTATCTTAATCCATAGTAAAATTACCACAGATCTCTCTCATAATTGAAAGGTCAGATGCACATTTCTCACCCCTGAATTGCAGTCTCCACTCAGGTCAGGCTGGCAGTAGCAGATGCTACTATTGACTGTTTATTGTATGCTAGATATTGCAAATATCCATGGTAGAGAAACATTGATTGGCTACCTCTTGCATGCCCTCTACTGGGGATCAAGCCCACAACTTGGGCATATGCCCTGGCTAGGATTCAAACCAGTGACCTCTTGATGCATGGGGCAATGCTCAACAACTGAACTGCACCAGATGGGCTAGGCTCTATAATTTCACTAATAAATAGAGGATTCAAAATCAGGGAGATTAAAGTCTTCCTCAAATTATTCCAGCTCATAAGCAGAGGAAGCAAGAGGCACACCAAGGACATATTGACTCAAATGTGCTTATGCAATGTTTGATGTTACCTCCCTAAATGACAAGGATGAATGAACTACATATGGAAGTGTTAAGCATAGGACCCACCACAGAGCCCCAAACCAGAATTCTTGCTTCTGATTCTTGAATCTATTCCCCTTTTGGTGATAGTATCAGGCAGGTGAGAAACAGGCTCCATGACTTGCTGTGTTATATTTCAAAAATAGTTTATGTGTCATTACTCCACAAATACATATATATGTATATGTATATATGTATATGTATATGTGTTCAGGCAAGCCATGGCAACCCAACACTGACTTGACTTCTGGTGTACAGTCAAGCCTTGGTCATTATGGACCCTGGCTCTTTATATATATATATATATATATATATATATAATATATATATATATATATATATATATTATACACACACAGATACATATATATATATATATACATACACATATATACACATATACATATCTATATATCTATCTATATCTATCTATCTATCTACATACACACACACACACATATACATATGTAAAGAGCCAGGGTCCATAATGACCAAGGCTTGACTGAACACCAGAAGTCAAGTCAGTGTTGGGTTGCCATGGCAACCCAGCACTGACTGCAGCTGCTGCCATTGCAGCAACACAGCAATGACTGCCAAGGGGGCTGCAGATCAGGCCCAGAGAGAGACCTGCAGAGAGAGAGAGGCAGGGTCTTATTCCCAGCCTCCATGGAAGCTGTTTAGCAGCCATTGCCTTTCTCTTTCTCTCCTGGCTTTTCTAGCAACCATGCTTCAGTTTCTCTCTGGGCCTCCTTGAGGATTACTGATCATACCTGCTTCTTTGATCAGGTCCAGAGATAGGCCCAGACACACTGACTGGCATAGAAACCAACCAATCAGAACCAAATTTATGTGAAGTGCCAGGAGCCAATGGCTGCCTAGGAGGTGGAGCTTTTTATGCTGACTGGTATAGAAACTGAACCTAATCTGGGTAAAGTGTGAGGATCCAATGGCTGCCTAGAAGGCAGAGCTTTTGACACTGACTGGCATAGAAACTGACCAATCATAACCTAATCTGGGTGAACTGCGAAGGCAGAACCTAAGGTGGAAGCTGAGGAAGGGTTTTAAGGGCAATAGCTATTTGGTATAAGGTGTAAGAAAGCAGTTCAATTTTTTTCCATGACTGGTTTGATAGTATAGTGCATATGGCTAACTATCAGTCCAGATATAGGGATTATGTGTTTTTGTCTGCCAAGAGCATTTTCTCCTGCTTAAAAAGGCTCCCCCTTCCCACTTAAGCAATCCTATTCTATAAAATCTATCTATACTAATAAAAGGGTAATATGCTAATTATACTGCATTGACCAGCCATCTTCCAGAAGTCTATCTTCCTTCCAGACACAGCCATGGTGATGGAGGCCAAGGTAGAGATTATAACATATCAGTAGGGGGTGAGATCAGGCTGGCAGGAGAGGGCAGTTAGGGGCAATCAGGCAGGCAGACACGCAGTTGAGTGGTTATAAGCCAACAGTCCCAGATTACAAGAGGGATGTCCGACTGCCAGTTTAGACAGGCAGTCAGATACCCCCTAAGGAATCCCCAATTGGAGAGGGTGAGGGATCCCTCCCACTCCCATGCACAAATTTCCTGCACTGGACCCCTACTATGTAAATAAATAGATGTACATAGTAGATGTACATACACACCTACACACACATACACACACATAGACACACAAATGTAACTGATCTTCTACTCTTAATGAACACTAAAATAGGCATCCTATAGAATAAAAGAGTAATATGCAAATTGACTATCACTCCAACACAAAAGATGGCCACCCCAAGTGGTCAAAGATGGCCACCCCCATGTGGACACAATATAGCTGCCACAAGATGGCCATTAGGGGAGGACAGTTGTGGACAATCAGGCCTGCAGGAGAGGACAGTTAGAGGTAACCAGGCCAGCAGAGGAGGGCAGTTAGTGGTGACTGGGCCAGCAGGGAAGGACAGTTAGAAGTGACCAAGCCTGCAGGGGAGGGCAGTTGGGGGAGGGACCCAGGCCTGCAGGGGAGAGAAGTTGGGGGCAGGACCAGGCCTGCAGGGGTAGGCAGTTGGGGTGATCAGGCCATCAGGGGAGCAATTAGGTGTCAATCAGGCTGACAGGGGAGTGTTAGGGGGTGATCAGGCAGGCTGGCAGAAGTGGTTAGGGGCAATCAGGCAGGTAGGCAGGCGAGTGATTGGGAACCAGCAGCCCTGAATCGTGGAGAGGGTGCAGTGTGGGCTGAGGGACACACACACACACACACACACACACACACACACTCACACACCTGTTATTCAGATAGGTACCAAAATAAATGTTTGAAATTAGAGTCATTTCTCAAATGAGATCAAAATAAGTTTGTAATGGCCATTACCTCATCAGTTGAGAATATAAAATGAATGGGATAGGACCCCTGACTCTAAAAGCCTTGTAATCTCACCTTAAAGACGTGATAGATTATAACATATTAGGTAAGTGCTATAGTAGATAAAAATATTTGTGGAGCAGAGGGTCAGGATGATTTCCTCCTGTGTCTGTACACATTGGAGAATGAAGAGGCATTTTTTGTATCACAGAACTTTTTCTCCATTTTTCAGCTTACATCACATTCAATCACATCCATTATCCCATTTTTATTACTCATCAAAGTAATTCATTTATTGAAACGGCACACTGCCTTCTTGAAGGCATTCAAAAATTATCTCTCAAATGACTAAGGAAATGGGTAGTACTATGGTCAGGACTTGAATTCAGGAGGCCTGGAATGACTTGGTTACTAACCTTAAGAAGTTTACCTTTAAATAAGAGTAAACTATAAGTAAACAAAGAAAAACAATGAAATGTAGAAAGTGATAAATGCTCTTTTATGATAAGTTGTAACAAACAAACATAGGTGTTTTAAGTCATAAATAATGAAATTCATTGAATGGGCGTGGCTGAATTAAAATAAGCAACCTCCTCTTTTTCTGTCTTGATTTTTCTCCACTGCATAATCAATGATATAGCAAGCTTATTGTTATTCAGATAGGTACCAAAAATTAATGTTTGAAATTAGAGTCATTTTTCAAATGAGATCGAAAGGGGTTTGAAATGGCCATTACCTCATCAGCATTTAGCCTCCTCTCTTCTGAAGGACAGGAGAGTATGAAAGAGAGGAATCAGAATTAGGAAGAGTGGAGATCAAAGAAAGGCCAAAGGATAGGAATTTTTTTCATTATACTGTGGACTTTAATGGATCTCCGTTGTCAGTCTAATTTGTAAAGATCAATGGCTTTTGTGAGACTGCAGTCTGGCTTTCCTATCTCCTTTTAATTCATCTACTCAGCACATGCTTCCCTTTTGAAAGATAAGAGCATGAGAGAGTTTTAAGATATTTTTACTAGTTCTTATTTTTTCTTTTCTGAGCTATCAAGTAACCTAAAATATATATGTTAATGAAAACTTCTTATCAGGGAATAGGATGTGAAAGCCATCAGTTGAAATACTGTCAAAATACAAGCAAACTACAGTTTATCAGAGTGTTTTTTTAAGTTGTGTTTACAAGTTGCCAAATGTGTGAGGGAAAAATAAGAAATGGAATCAAATTTTTAGAAATATCTTAATATCTAGCAGAAAAAAAAATGCAGTATAGCTGGCATAATTTTCACCATCTCTCCAGATAGTCCTTACATCAAAAACAACAAATCTTGAAATTATTAGTGCAAGCATATTTTAGATATTTCATAGGGTTTATTAGTCATAATCCATGTCATAGATGATATGTCCACTTGTTTTATTTATTTATTATTTATTTATTTATACAGCTTTGCTAAAAAAAGCTGCATTTAACATTCTTTTTTTTTAAATTTATTTGTTTATTTATTCTTTCCCTATTGCCCTCCCTGGCCCTTCCTACCCCTGCCCAGTACATGCCCTCACCCATCTCCCCCATCCCCCCATCCCCAATGCCCTGTATCCACTGGTTACACCTACACACATGCATACAAGTCCTTCAGTTGATCTCCTACAGACCGCCCCCCCCCACACACACACACAACCTCCCCTGCCTTCCCACTGTAGCACTGACAGTTTGTTCATTGCTTCTTTGCCTCTGCATCTGCTTTCCCGCCACCGCCCCCCCCCCCAACCCCTCCACCCCCCTCATCCCCTGGCTAGATTCTTGTCTTTAAAAACATCTTGCACCTGTAGGCTAGAAATAAACCCACAAGAGCAAAAAGATGTTTGAGTCCCAATTTCAATGTCCAATAACTTTGAGTCCCAGTTTCAATGTCAAATTGTTTCTTATATGTACATGTCATCAGTGGTATCAGGTGGACAAATGGTGGCAATGCTGGTCCGACCCTCTCTGGTTTGGTCCTAGGCATCCTATAGCCATGCACAGCTGCTGACTGCTCACATGGCAAGGCATCTTCAGCGTCTTCCATCTCTGGACTGTTTTTCCTTTTGTCTTCATGGTTGGAGCAGACCTATCAGTTCCTCTCTGTTGCAGGAGTCCACTTGGTCTTGGAGATGTTTTCTGAAAGTATATAAACATATTCTCGACCAAAAGTTAGTAAAGGAATCTTTTCTATAAAAATGACTTGGGCCAAAACCGGTTTGGCTCAGTGGGTAGAGCATCGGTCTGCAGACTGAAAGGTCCCAGGTTTGATTCCAGTCAAGGGCATGTATCTTGATTGCAGGCACATCCCCAGTGGGGGGGCGTGCAGGAAGTGGCTGATCGATGTCTCTCTCTCTCTCATCGATGTCTATCCCTCTCCCTTCCTCTCTGTAAAACAAACCAAAAAATCAATAATATATATATATATAATATATATATATATATTATATATATATATATATATATATATCTTTTTTTAAATGACTTGGGGTCCTTTTTATTTTTGCTTACCCAATTTTCCTTTGGCTTATTTTGACATCATGTATGTTTTTGATGAGTGTCTTCCTGTTAGTATTACAAATGAAAATTAATTTTCTAAAGTGAAAATTTTCTAGATGTAATTCACTTACCATATATTTTTCATTACATGATATTATCCTACTCTCCCCCTTTTTTTGATTAATGGATAATTGAGTAAAATTTTTTAATGCAATCTTGATAACTTTAAATTTTAATATTTTGCACACAAATATGCCTGTTTTATGTTCATTGCACATTAAGTAATTTTACCATGAGATGAGCTATCAATAGAAATTTTAATTAATACTTTAGAAACAGCATTTTGTCCAGTACACTTAAATTTTTCTTGGGTGTTCATTTATTTCAACTTGAAATTAATTTGAAAGCTTAATAACTCTTTTATGTCAAATTTAATACCTAAAATTTATAAGTCCTATCCTATATAACCTATCTATACTACTAAAAGGTTAATATGCTAATTAGACAAAGCATATGCAGTGTTAGTGGTAATATATTCACCTTTTTGTTATTTCAATGCTCTGCTTTGTTACTTTAAAGTACAAGAGAACAAAAATGAAATATATTACATTAAATTATTGATAAATAGTCCTTTAAATACAACTCTAAACATAGTATAGTAAATGTATATATATAACCTTTTAATGTCTTATGTAATTAATATGCATTATATAAATATATTTTGTTTTATATAAATATTTTACAGATTTTTATAAGTATATGATACATGTTTTATTAATAATATATTATACTGGAAGCCCAGTGCACAAAATGGCACAGCCCCACCCTCAAACCAGCTGTTCTGCCATGCTTGCAGCCCTGTCCACCCACCTTAGTCCTTGATTATTAAGGCAGTAGAGTCACAGGCCTTTTATAATATAGATAATAAATATATGTATTTATGCTACCACATAAAACTTTATATTTCATATGGTTCTAAATATACATATATGCTGCTCCTCTATTTCCATAGAAAATAGCCCATTAACAAAAAAGTGTGATATTACAAATCAATGATATTTTATTGAAAAATTTTAGAATATAAAATATGTTCTAATGTTTGGGCTTAGTCACCCATATCGCCTATATACAGTGTTGATAGTCCCGCCTTATTATAGTAACACTGAGATCCTAAACAACCTTCAATCATCCAAGGAAGAATCAATTGCTTTTTGCATAATGTTCCCTGAAGGTCAAGGAAGTTGACTAATACATTTTAAAAGAGTTTTAAATGATATATTTTGAAATCAAAGGGTTACCTGTTTGTTTCAGTTACACTGAAATATAATTTACCACAATATCACCTTCCCAAAAAAATCTTAGTAATTTGAGTTTTGGGAGTCTAAGATAAAAAGAAAGTGAAGGAGAATAAAAAGTTTTGTGGCATGAGTCAAAAAAACTTAGTCTTGCATCTCTTCTCTGTGATCCAGCAGATTGCCACAGCATAGCAAGAAAATAAATTCTAGGAAAATATGTGCTCAAAACTTTTTTTTTAAATGTATTTTATTGATTTTTTTACAGAAAGGAAGGGAGAATGATAGAGAGTTAGAAACATCGATGAGAGAGAGACACCGATCAGCCGCCTCCTGCACGCCCCCCACTGGGGATATGATGGCAACCAACATACATGCCCTTGACTGGAATCGAACCTGGGACTTTCCAGTCTGCAGGCTGATGCTTTATCCACTGATCCAAATCAATTTCAGCAAATTTTTTTTTAATTTTCTTATATATTGCTCTTACAGTTAAAGGAACTCGAGAGTCCAACACCTGCTTAGCTTCTGAGATCAGGAGAGATCAGGTGCATTCAGGGTGGTATGTCAATAGACTCCAACATCATACTCAATGGGCAAGAACTAAAAAATTTTCCTAAGAAAAGGAACAACACAGGAATTCCTACTTTTACCACTCCTTTTTGATATAGTACTTGAAGTGCTACCCATAACAATCATAAAAGAAGAAATAAAAGACATCCAAATTGGAAAATAAATAAAATTGTCATTATTCACAGATGACATGATATTCTATGTAGATAATCCTAAAGACTTCATAAGAAACAACTAGAATTAATAGACAAATTCAGTAATATAGCAGGATACAAAATTAACGCCAAGAAATCTAAGGCTTTTTTATACACCAATAATGAATTCATAGAAAGAGAAAGAAACAAACAACACACACACACACACACAGAAAAAAAACAAAAACTATTTACCATTGCAACAAAAAAAAATTAAGATACCTGGGAATAAATTTAACCAAGGAGGTAAAGGACCAGTACTCAGAAAATTACAGGACATTGAAAACAGAGATAGAGGAAGACATAAACAAATGGAAGAATATACTATATTTCTGGATTGGTACAATCAACATCATTAAAATGTCCACAATACCCAAAGCTATTTATAGATTCAATGCAATTCCAATTAAAATACCAAAGGCATACTTGAGAGACCTAGAACAAACTCTCCAAAAATTCATATGGAATAAAATAGACCCCAAATATCTTCAGCAATACAAGGGATAACAATACAAGATATCAAGCTATACTACAAAGCCACTGTTCTCAAAACTGGCACAAGAACAAACATATAGACCAATGGAACAAAACAGAGAACCCAGAGTTCAACCCAAGCCATTATGCTCTATTAATATTTGACAGGGAGGTAAGAACATACAATGAAGTCAAGAGAGAATCTTCAATAAATGATGTTGGGAAAAATTAGAGAGATACATGCAAAAAAATGAAACTAGAACACCAACTTACAACATACACAAAAATCAACGCTAAGCTAAATGGAAAAAGGACTTAAACATAAGATGGGAAACCATAAAAAAATCTTAGAAAAAGCGATAGGCAGCAAAATAGCAGACATATGCCCTAGCAACATCTTTACTGATATGGCTCCTATCGCAATGGAAATTAAAGAGAAAATAAACAAATGGTACTAAATCAATATAAAAATCTTCTGCACATCAAAATAAACCATCAACAAAACAACAAGAAAGTCCACTGCATGGGAGAACATATTTGCCAATGTTATCTCTGATAATGGTTTAACCTCCAAAATTTATAGGGAACTCATACAACTTAACAAAAAGAAGATAAACAATATAATAAAAAAAATGGGCAAAGGAACTAAATAGACACTTTTTGAAATAGGACATACAGAAGGCCAAGATTCATATGAAAACATGCTCAAAGTCACTAATCATCAGAGAGATGCAAATCAAAACAACAATGAAGTATACCATCTCACATCTGTCAGAATGGCTACCATCAGCAAATCAACAAATGACAAGTGATAGAGAGGATGTGGAGAAAAAGGAACCCTCTTGCACTGCCAGTGGGAATGCAGCATGTTTCTCCTATCTCTAATTTCTATTTATCTGCATTATCCTAGAATGATGTTTAACCACTTTCTAATGAGTTCTAATTATCAACTGCACAAAAGTGATTCATGTTCATAATACAAATTACTTATATCTGCACCCTCATAAGTTTTCAGAGCTGTACTTCTCAGAAGTCTCTTCTGAAAAACAACAACAAATAAAAACACAGCACACTCAATGTTTTCTACAGATATTTTATCCAAAATTAAATTAAAAATAGGACACTATTTTATGTGTGAGTGCCTAACATCTCTACCTAGGCAGCTTCCTCCACCCATCATCACCTCTACCCTCCCACCTACCTAACACTACCAAATAAAAGGTAAACACCATTTCCTGCCCCCCTCACACCCCTTAAGATTCCACAGTCTTCAAATAACCAAGGTTGCATCATGATAGTATATGACCAAAGTGGGCTTTATATAATCCATCTAATCAAACATCAGTTAGGACTTTTGTGAGAGTCCCTCTAATCACTGAAGTTCTTTTGTGTACCATATTCCAGAAAGGTTAGTGCTTTACATTCCCATTCCTAAGATTATGCATAGACAAACTCTGGTTTCATAGTTGATGTAGACACAGCACTCTTCCTCTCTGCCTCTGTTTCCTTTTAAGTAGAGATGCATCAATTAGCATAAAATTCTTAGCTGTTCTTCATCCCTTCACTAGATCTTCCCTGAGAAAGTGGAGTGTTCTATTTGATAGCAAGTTTGGAAGAAGGAACTGGTCATGTATAGCTTGGACTTTTATTTTCTCTTTACTCTTGAGAGAGGCTGCCTAAAGAAAACCTCTCTTCTTGTATAGCAGCAGCTTATTTCCTGTCAATCCATCTCTACTGGTTGAATAACTTTATCAAATTCTGGGTATAAATCTGAGAAAGCCATTTAACTTTCTACAATAATTCATTTCTTAACAAAGATGATACTTTGCTTTTAATTTGCCTTATGCTTTATAGTATTTCTCCATTAATTTATAACATGGAAGATAACCTATAAATATAAAATTTCAATTCTTATATAGTCACAGCAATATGTGTTGTAAAAAGTAGGAAAACATCATAAAATACTAACATATCCAACTCTTGGAATGTAAGATTCTGTGAAACATCTTAAAATATTAACTCACCTCTTAAGCCTCTTCATATGTAATGTTTTACATGCTATACAAGCTATTTTTCTTAGCTATTCGGTTGGTAAATTTTATATTAAGGTCACATAGAAAATTGTTATTTTTATTACTAGTATTATAATGGACTGTAGGAAGAGAGGTTTTATTTTCATAATTATCTCTTAAAGATACACTTTTATTCTGCAGTTCAAAGATATATATTGAGGTCCAGTGCACAAAATTTGTGCATGGGAGGAGGGTTGTCCCTCAGCCCAGCTTGCACCCTCTCCAATCTGGGACTCCTCCAGGGATGTCCAACTGCCCATTTAGGCCTGATCCCCGTAGGTAGGGATCCCTAAACAGGCTGTTGGACATCCCCCTCACAATTCAGAACTGCTGGCTCCCAACTGCTCACCTACCTGCTTTCCTGATTGTCCCTAAATGCTTCTGCCTGTCAGGCTGATCACACCCTATTTACTCCCCTGCCAGCCTGATTGATGCCTAACTGCTCCCCTGCCAGGCTGATTGTTCCTAACTGCCCTCCACTGCAGTCCTGGTAACCCCTAATTGCCCTTTCCTACAGGCTTGATTGCTCCCAACTGCCCTCCCTCGTATGCCTGGTCCCTTCCAACTATCCTCCCCTGCTGGCTTGATCAGCCTCAACTGCCCTACCCTGCTGGCCATCTTGTGGCAGTCATCTTGTGTCCACATGAGGGCAACATTTTTGACCACATGGGGGCAGCCATCTTGTGTGTTGGAGTGATGGTTAATTTGCATATAACTATTTTATTAGATAAGATATATATATGTATATATATACACACACACATAATTATATATATGTATGTATAAATATATATATGTGTATGTATAAATATATATATATAGTTAATATCTCTGACATAAAGATGGCAAACCATAATTTAATTGTCAACATTATTCTTTGTTTCTTATTAGTATTAAAATAACCTTCATTACTATCTTAAATATGATGAAATAGGTTTTCTTCAGCTCTTTTGAAATTGTATTTTGAAAAGAGTAACAACTTTTTTATTCTTTTTAAAAAATATCTATGCCTCTGTAGAAACAAGTGATTTAAAATGTGATTTATTGCCAAGACTGGTTTGGCTCAGTGGATAGAGCATCGGCTTGCAGACTGAAGGGTCCCAGGTTCGATCCGGTCGGGAGCATGTACCTTGGTTGCGGGCACATCTCCACTGTGGGGCATGCAGGAGGCGGCTGATCGATGTCTCTCTCTCATCGATGTTTCTGACTTTCTATCTCTCTCCCTTCCTCTCTGTAAAAAAAAAAATCAATAAAATATATTTAAAAAAATAAAAAATAAAATAAAATGTGATTTATTTACATAAAATCAATAGACAATTTCAAGAATATTTTACTTCTCTGTTTTTGAGATTTTATTTTGAAGGGATAGCCAAACATCTAGGGGTCAATGACTTATTTAAAATTAGGATTGGATTTACTCAGAGCCTGGGGACCCTGGAAATATCAGGTGATAGATTATTATTTAAGCTTGGCAATTCCTGGCTTACTACCTGATAAACTGATAAAAAAACATAGGGGTCTGAGTAGCCTCATAGAAATGCTCTGTCCCCTGGTAGAGTGGATCCATGCTTCATTCCTGCTTGCTCTACAGAAAATTAAAAACTCTATTCTTCACAAGAGGCTTGAGAATAACTATGGAGGAATAACTCTCTTTTTATCTTTCTGAGAAGATTAAAAATGGGAAGCATGATCTTCCATAGATGATCCTCATCCTAGAAGTTTAGCATCATCAGAAATGTGATACCTGTGTTGGGATTGAAACAACAAAATGAGAATTCTGCTAGGGCCCCTGCTATATAAAATTGTCTTTATCACTTTAATATTATGTCCATTAAAGATACTTATTTCCTTTGCATTTGTCTATTAGGCTATTTCTATTGATCACAAAAACAGTCTATAATAAGAAATTAAACTGTGTCCTTCACTTTAGTAAAAATAAGACAGTTATTTCCTTATAAAATTTTAAAGAAACATTTAAGAAAGAAAGTACAGTGGTACCTCGAGATACGAGTTTAATTCGTTCTGTAACCTTGAGGCGTGGAAAATTATAAGATGCTCGAGTCCCGGTAAACTGGTGGGTCATGTGCAGCCGGCCGATCCGCGCGATTACTCTTATCTCAAATGTTGCTCGTATTTCAAAGCAAAAATGGCTTGCAAGACGGCTTGCATCTCAAAAATCTTGTATGTTAGGGCACTCGTATCGCGAGATACCACTGTAGATCCCTGGGAAATATTTTGCTGTGGTTTTTTATCTTCGTGGTTTTAAATTAAGGGTAGAGAATAACTGGAGAGTAATTAGCTTTAGTAAACTTGTGTTGATGTTGTACCATATGCATAGAATTGTAATTCCCTTCAGAAGCATTAAAGATGAGATAAAACAATAAATTATATATAGTAAAACTCAGTGTTATTTGAGTTTTTTAGGAAGTCAAAGTCACCCCTTCATATACCATGGCGATTGTATTAACTACAGCAGAACACATTCTGATACTTCCTGATTAATAAGATCTGAATCGGTCTCCTGGTTCCAATCAATATATCTAAAAAGGATTTTAGAAAAGCACAATTTTAATATTTATTTTCAGATTGGGTGGCCATTTGTATGCTCTTCAAGTTAAAATACCTAAGTGGTTTAATTTAAGGAAAAAGAAATATATATAACTTGATTGTAATCTGTTATAAGTAGATGGCCACTTACTTGTTTATAAACATTTAGTATTCAAATGTCAATTTAGGTATAATATAATTTAAAAATTTGAATATTGGAGGGGGAATAATGAGAAATACCCTTGTTAAAGAAAATAAAATTTTCATATGAAAAAAATCTGCATTTATGCTGTATCATTTACTTCTTTCAATATGAAACTATGGAAATAAAAAAATGGCCAATCAATTTTCTTTATGGGTTTAGCCTGGCCCTGCTTCTTGGTGATATTCACTTTTAAAAGAGTAGATAACAGGTCTCATTTTCAGTGAGCATCACACAGAGTATTACTTACTTTTCCTGAAAGCCTGCACCATATACGATTATTAGGTTTTGTGTAAAAAACAATTATGTGACCATAAAAACTTTAGTTATGGGGGGGAGGGAGGAATTGGGAGGATAAAAAAGTATTTTTTTCTGGTAAAGTACAATATTAAATGTTACATTTTTCTCTCTTCTTTCTTTCACTCTTCAGCTAAAATTTTATTTAATATTTTATAATAAAGATAAGTATACAAAACACATTGAGATACCTATTTATCTTCATATTTGCTGTTCTTTATTATCACCAATGTAATTTATTTTAAAAACACCATAAATGATGTTATATTTCAAAACTTCCTGGCAAAGATATATAGCTTCCTAACATTTAATGTTTTTGAAAATGTTTTATCTTCTCTAATTCTATCATTTTGAAGCAGATGAAGTATATATACACCACTATGTAAAAATATAACTCCTATGAGAATACCTGTATGGAATTCTGACCTTTTTCTTTCCTGATTTTGAAGTCAATACTGCTCAAATATATTTTCCTTCATAGTTAAACTATTATTGATATTCAAACTTTCCAAATATGCTCATCAACCTTAAACCTTAAAATATTGGCATGTACTAACTTCCATCCTGGAACTTCTGATAGTTTTGTTTTATATTGTTATTTTAGATAATCTCATATAAGAAAATTTATCTTTTAGAAATGGAGCATGAGAGAATCCAAGATGGCGGCATAGGTAAACACCTACACTGCTAACTTGCACAATTTCAAAACTACAACTAAAAGACAGAATGAGCATCCATCCAGAACCACAGGAAAGCTGGCTGAGTGGAAATTCTACAAGTAGAAGCAAAGAGAGGGGTTCACAGAGACCCAGAAGGAGCTGCAAAAAGCTGAGGTAGGGGATGCAAGTTTGGAGAGAACGTGTGCCTGAGTACCTGTCTGGCTTTCTCTGGCTTGAGGGAGATGGAGACTTCCAAAGGCATTGAACCCCTTATCCTACAACACTAAATCCCAGGTCCAGCTGAAACTCATACAGGGGGGAGTCTGGACTGTGAAAAGGGAGAAGTGCATGGAAATTTAGTGGAGTCAAAAAAGGGCAGAAGTCGGGTGGCATGCACAGCACTGCGCGCAAAAGACCAACTGCTGATTGTGCCCCTGGCTTTCACAAGTGGACGGGAGACAAAAACTGTTCCACTTCTAACTCCATTAAACCCCAGTTTTGGGTGAAACCCTGGGGACCCAGATTCATATGGTCCTGGAGTGCAGTGGAGCTGGAAAGGCAGCAGTCTAGAGGCAATACAAGAGCGCATACGCACACAGGGACCACTCCAGCGATTACCCAGTCAAGTGAGACTCAGGGGCCATGGAGGGCAGGGCTGACTGGAAGACAAGGTGGTCCATTAAGTCCTGAGACTCCACCCATCCCAAGCTCAACCGAGAGGCTTTTGCAGTTTTGCAAGTCTTGTATCATAAGGCTGAATCCAACACAGAAGTTCTCCAGGCATAGTAAAAATGCCGAGACAAGGGAAGGGATCACAAACAAAAGAAATAGAGGAAAACAAACAATTAGATATAGAGTTCAAAACCACACTTATAAGGTTTTTTAAGAATATCCTAGAAAAGATGGATAAAGTTAGCAAGACCCAAGAGGAGATGAAAAAGAACCAACTAGAGATGGAAAAGGACCAACAAGAGATGGAAAAGGACCAACTAGAAATTAAGCATACACTGACTGAAATAAAAAATATACAGAGACCTAATAGCAGACTAGAGGAAGGCAAGAATCAAGTCAAAAATTTGAAATATAAAGAATCAGAAAACACTCAACTGCAAAAGCAAGAAGAAAAAAGAATCCAAAAATGTGAAAATAATGTAAGGAGCCTCTGGGACAGCTTCAAGTGTACCAACATCAAAATTCTGGGGGTGCCAGAAGAGAGAGAACAAGATACTGGAAACCTATTTAAAGAAATAATGACTGAAAACTTTGCACATCTGGTAAAAGAAATAGACTTACAAGTCAAGGACACAGAACCCCATATAAAAGAAATCCAAAGAGGACTACACCAAGACACATCATAATTAAAATACCAAGAGCAAAAGACAAAGAGAGAATATTAAAAGCAGCAAGAGAAAAACAGGTAATTACCTACAAGGGAGCACCCATACAATTGTCAGCTGATTTCTCAACAGAAACTATGCAGGCCAGATGGAAATGGCAAGAAATATTCAATGTGATGAATAGCAAGAACCTACAACCAAGAGTGCTCTATCCAGCAAAGCTATCATTCAGAATTGAAGGGCAGATAAAGAGCTTCACAGATAAGAAAAAACTAAAGGAGTCCATCAACTCCAAACCAGTATTTTATGAAATGCTGAAAAGTACTCTTAGAAGAGGAAGAAGGAAAAGGTAAAAGATAAAAAATTTTGAACAACAAATACATATCTATCAATAAGTGAATCTAAAAATAAAAAGTGAATTAGAAATTTGATGAACAGAATAAACTGGTGAATATAGTAGAATCAGGAGCACAGAAAGGGAGTGGACGGATAATTCTCAGGGGGAAAGGGGTAAGGGATGTACAGGGAGAGACTAAACAAAAATCATACACCTATGGATGAGGTCAACAGGAGGGAGGTAAAGGTAGAGGGAGGGGTGGGAGCCAGGTGGAGGGGAGCTATGGAGGGAAAAAAATAGAAACAAATATAATAATCTGAATAATAAAGATTTAATTAAAGAAAATGGAGCATGAAGGAATCTGGTCAAGATGATGGAGTATGTAAACACAGTATCCATACCTTTTCATAATCACATCAAAAGTACAAGTAAATTACAAAATAACCATCTTTAAGAACAGCCTAAAAACTACCTGAAATCTAGATACACAGAAGTCCAATAATTAAGAATATAAAGAAGAAGTCACTTGGAGACTGGTAGGAGAGTGGAGACGCAGAACATACCTGTCCCACACTCAATGTGGGGGTTAAATATCAGGACAGATATCTCATCTGCAGAGGTCCACCCTGAGGAGGGGTGTCCCAGTCCCACATCAGCCCAGGATTCCAATGCCAAGAAGAGGAGTCCCTATAACTTCTGGATTTGAAAACTAGCAGGGATTGTTGCTGAGTGAAATGGAGTGCTAATAGATTCTCAGTGATTCCTCTTAAAGGACCCACTCTGAGCGCCATTGTTGGGCAGCAGATTGAAAGGCACGATAGGCATTAGAGAGTAGCTGAATTGTCTGACTTTGAGGAAATAGCTGGAGGGACAGCTTTGTCCAAAGAAAGTGCTAGCAGAGGCCATTGCTCTTCCCTGATATTTCCCCAACAGAGTCTGCATGCAGGCATCATACCTGAGTCTCTAGCAACATAGCTAACACTATTTGCCCCACCCTGATGACACCCTGAGTTCCTGCTACACACAACTTGTGTGGCTTTTACATAAAAGCAATCTCTATTAGCTCAAAGGTTCACAAAATCCAGATAAACAGTAATGGTCTTGGTGTGCCCTTTATCTCTCACTAAATGACCAGGCTCAGCACAAGCAGTTGAAGCCTTAGTTCACAGGTTGGCCTCTCTCAGGCAACTCCAAGTCCAGCACAAATAGCAGGCATCTATAGATTGCTTGTGGCTGTGGGCAGGGTGAGGCTGGTGGCTGACCTTGGCCTGAAGCTCTCAGTAGACCCCAGATCCAGTGCATTAGGTGAACAATTAGAGACCACGTGGAAGCATCACTCATCAATTTCCACATGCAAATACACTCAAGGGGTGGACTGATTGAGCACCAGAGTCTTGATGTAGGTAGTCCTGATCTGAGGGGTGGGCCCTGCACAGCATTTCCTCCTCTGTGTTCTTTGCCAGTCTTAACACCCTGTGGGCCTGGGAGTAACTGCCTCCTATTGATGTGCCAAGAGTAATCAAGGCTTGACTACAACAGGAGGGTGCACACAGATCACTCTGGTGGGCACCCTTGATGCATCCAGCTCAAGTGAACAGGGAGGCTACAGAACACTACTGCGTAAGGCCATTCTACGAAGACAGGGAGCCAAACAGCTCTACCAAATAATGCATAGGAACAATCACAGGAAGGCAGTCAAAATGGGAAGACAAGGAAAAATATTGCAAATGAAAGTACTAAACAAAACTCCAGAACAGAGAAAGTATATGACCAATATCAAGTTTAAATTTGTATATATTAAGAGGTAGTATTCTAACATTTTTAACATAAATATTATTGTTCTACTACCAGATATTTTGCCTGGTAGTAACACACACACACACATACATACACACACAGGGTGGGGCAAAAATAGATTTGCAGTTATAAGTACCTAAAACACAGAGTTTATTATTGTATAATTAAAATTAATTATTATGTTATTTTCTTTATACAAATAATTATATATGTATATATGTAATATTTTGGACAGCTTTTGTTACATTAATTGGTAATTTTGTCCTATTCTAATTGCTCATTATCTTGATTACTATAACTGTATTCTAGAAAAAAAAGGAATTTCTTTTATGTGATTAATAATTTAGTTTATTTCAGATAATTATATTTTTCATGTACATTTGACTAGCAGCTTGTCAAATTACAATATATGTAGAAGCATACTCAAATCTGATTAGAATTACTTTAAGTGTATAGAGATCTATTTAAGATACTTTCCATAATATTAAGTTTTTTAATCCATGGATATGGTTTTCTTCTTAATTTATTTATTTTTTTTAAGTTCTGGCAATAGTATTGCATAGTTTCTGAGCCAACATATTTTGGTACATATTTTATTAAATCTATCCTTAAATATTTTATATATATATTTTAAATATATATTTTATTGATTTTTCACAGAGAGGAAGGGAGAGGGATAAAAAGTCAGAAACATCGATGAGAGAGATATCGATCAGCTGCCTCCTGCACGCCCCCTACCGGGGATAGTGCCTGCAACCAATGTACATGCCCTTGATCCGAATCAAACCTGGGACCCTTCAGTCCCCTGGCCAACGCTCTACCCACTGAGCCAAACCGATTTCGGCAATATTTTATATTTTTGATGCTTTAAAATTTTTTCAAAAAAATTTTACTGGTATATAGTGAATACAAGGATTTCTATGTAAATTTGTATAATGTTTTTTAAAAGTATTTTATGAATTTAGTTTTTTTCTGATTTTTTTAAGTGTGGGAGCCCCTTTCCACGTCCCGCATGGTTCAAGGTTCCCGGTTCAGGGTTCGGGTTCTGAAGGAGGCTGCACACAAACGAAATGAGAGACTAGAAAACATTAATTTGGCAATATTGGGGGGGTCAGGTGGGAGCCTTCCTCTAGTGGAAAGGACTGCCACTTGCTCTGGCCTTTTTCTCCCTTTTATTAAGGCTTTGGGACACAACCCTAGCCTTTAGGCAGGAAATAACAAAACAGAAATTAACATGAAACAAACAGGTAGAGGTTGCTTCAACAATGTTTCAACTAAACAGTGAGTAATTAGCTCTGACCTTTCAGAGCAGTTAAGGTTGACCAGCCTTCTGGCCTCCTGTTTACATCCAGTTAGTAAGAACAATGTTTGGTTTCCGGCATTTAAGTGTTTTGAATTATACAGCACAGTCATCCTAAAATAAAGAAAATGTTAATTTTTACTTTCAGGTCTTGAAAGTAATAGTTGGTCTTATCTCATTAAATTGAGCAGGAAAAATGTTGGAAAGAAGTAGTGAGATCTGCTATGCTCTCCTTAATTATAAGGAGGAAATTTTTAAAATTTCACCATAAAGAATTATAGTACTGAAGATGTTTACATTTATGTGCTTTATCAGGCTGAAGAAATCCTATCTATTCCTAATCTGCTAAGATAAATTTTTGTAAATGACTTTTGGTTTTTGTCAAATGCTTTTTATTGCATTTACTGGGATTATTTTTGTATTCCTTTATCTTGTTTATGTTGTAAGGTACATTGATTGATCTTCAAATCCCTGTATACCTTGGATAAACTTCATGAGATACATTATCATTTTTACAGGCTTCTGAGGCAAAATTTATTTGCTTGTATTTTATTGAGAACTTTTATGTCTATGTTTATGATGACTATTATTCTGTATTTTTATTTTGTATTCAGTCCTATTTTCTTTTCTACTTGTAGTTACTTATTTGTTGGGTTTAAGAATGAGATAAACCTTTTCTTTTCCTCCCACAAAATGAGTTAATATGAGTTTCTTATGCATAAAGAAATCTTTAAATATCATGTTTGTAAAAATCATATAATAATGTTTTTGCTCAGTGTTTGTTTTCCTGAAATTATGTTTGTTTCCTATATATCTTGGAGAAATTCAATAGCTGGGTATTCAATTCTAGATATTGACTTTTTTTGATATATCAGTAGTCTACATATTTCATTTAGGTTATTGTTGTTGTTTAATATTAGTTTTGTAGGTAAATCAACTGCCAGTTTTGTTATTGCTCTTTTGAGGTATTATGTCTAGTTTTTTTGTTTGTTTGTTTGTTTTTCCTTCTGGCTACTTTCAAGATTTTCTCCCTCTTTGATTTTCTTTAGATGTGAAGATTCTGAGGCTTGTCAAAGCTTCTTCATCTTAATAGATTTCTCCATTAATTTCAGAACATTATTGTCTGATGTATCCTGGAAACAGCTCCCTGATTTTCCTCTCTCTCTTTTAGGCACTCTAATTGCACAAATTTTAAGAATCTTTAATTATGTCCTCTTTTTACCAGAATACATAGGCTTCATATTATCTACTACTCCATCTTCCCATTCAATATTCCTTCCCTCTAATATATATATATTAATATAATTTTAAATCATTTTTTAGTTTTTAATCTTAGTAATATATTTTCAACTTTAGAATTTATTTATTTTTTAGTAAATTTAAAATATTTAATAAAATTCTTTGACAAATTCTCCTTTTTTAAAACCTATTTTTCTGAACCTATTATACAAATTATTGCCAAATCTGTAACAAATAACTTCAGCATAATAATTACCAGTTTCAATTTTCATTGTATCTTTTTCTCTAAATTTTTAATTATTTGTTTGTCTCCTCTAGTTATCAGTGGGAAGCTCTCTGTGCCTACCAATTGCTGGTGGAAGTGGGCTTCCTGCGATATCATGAAAAAAAAGAATGTTCTGAGACTTGCATGAAATAACAGTGGTATTTATTCTTGTAGAATTAAATCCCTGAGTTTCCAAGGTCCCCTCTCCCTCTGTCCTGCCATGGAAGAAGTCCAACTGTGTTTTCAATAGGGCTGTTATTAAAGCTGCTGCTCAGAGATTTCGTTCTATATTTGCACAGACCAAACCAGCATTAGGCTTAGCTTAGTTTGTGTTCCGAACTGTAATACATCATGAGAGCCTGGGCCATGTGGTTTATAGGGTCTCAGAACAAGGGAGAAAAGGGAGTACAAACAGCAGGAGGGACAAGAGATAGAAAATTCCTTTGTCTGAAGATTTTGTATTCTAAAAGTTTCATGGGCTTCTATTGGCTCTACCTCCTCTAGCCAATTATCCTTGTTTCAGGCTAGAGGGACAACAAACACCTTTTCTGAGGCACCTCAACTCATTGTGCATGCACCATCTTCCCCTTTTTCGAGTCCCTTCCCCCAGTGATCTGCAGGGAGTGGACCAGCAGTTCTCTGGGGAGAGTGAAATTGCAGCTTCCTGGTGAAACTGCCCAGATGGCCATGCTTATAATGTCTGACCTTCCCTTTCCCTTTTCCTGTTATTAATAGCCAGATAATTACAACAGTAACACTGTCAAACCTGTTCATATTTGATTGAAATTCAGATTTTTAATTTCTTTTTAATTAAGGCACTTGGATGCTGTTTTGCTTTATACAGGATTTAATTTCTGAGAATTAGTTAGAAAAATGTTATATCACCTTAAAAAAATCAGAAGAGATTATTGAAGGCTAGATTTGAGTTTTGTGAATTCTTTCGTATTCCTTTACTCTATTTCTAGATCTTCTTCTAGGCCATAGCATTTCATGGATCCATTTACAGTGTTTCCTAGCAGCCTTTCCCTGGAGAGTCCTGAATTCCAACACTTAACACCCACTTTGTGGGACAGACAAGAGCACTGCTTACCTCTTTGGTCTATATGATATTGTTTGCTGCTTATTTTCTCATACTATTTACCATAGAAATCAACACATACCTTGAGGAGAAGAGCAATGAATAATGTGACTCTAACCTCAATATTCTCCCTTTCACTCTGAGATCTTTAATTCCTTGGCTCCTCAATTCCTGGCAATTTTGGCTGCTTCCCAATGCTGTTTGAAGAATAACTTTATGGAAGATCCGTCATTTAGTTCTTTTGATTAAGATGATTATTCTGATGAAAGGCTTTCTCCTATCTGAAAGAGGAAGTAAAGTGATTACCTTTTAACTGTATTAATTGGTTACATATTATTCAAATGGAAATCCATTTTCATTGTCCTTAATGTATGCCTCATTTACAGAATAAATTATTAAAATATTTGTCTCCAAACTGATTAATCTAAAATTTAATCTATACTGAGTTGGAGACAGGAGAAGAATGACATACAAGGTAGGATATTGAGGGTTGAAGTATGTTACAAGAGAACTCCAAAATTGTGTTCATGAAATTACCTTCTTTCCTTAAATGATTAGTGCTTCTCAATCTGTGTAGGTCCCGTTTTAAAGCTGCATTTTCAGCAATAAATTTATAATGAATCTACTTCAATCTTTAGAGGTGTAATGTATTATAATGTATATACTTTATTTGTAAGGGAGTACAATGTAAATACAAATTATACTTATGAAGAAAAATGAAAAAAAACATTTAGAGTGTATACCCAATTTCTTTAAACTAGTAGAGATTTAAGTTGAAAAGCATTAAGAAAATGTTATAATAAAAAACACAATTAAACATTTTTATGAGCTCAATACTTTGTCTTCAAGAACTAATTTCTAATAGTTTTTATCTTCCTGGAAGAACCCCAAAGTCTCTAGTCTTACTGAGGGAAATATTAAATTAAAATAGTAATATGCTGACATTGTGCAAATCACAATTAGTCTCTTCATTCTGTACCGAAAACAAATAAGCACATATATATTTTATTCTTGATTTGTTTCCACTAATATTTAGATCCATGGAAGTGGGAACCTATATTCTTTTAGGAACCTTAAAGTTCATACAAGGATATTTTAATTAGGTAGTTTTATTGATCATTTGGAGAAATATTTTGGGCACTGTGTAAGATGCTAAATTCATTTTCTCAACTGGTGAATACTCTCAATTTTTACTTACTTGAATTATCAGGACTATTGAGAAAATGAAGGTTTGTTAAAGTAATCTTATTAATTCAGTCTGATTATCATTGAATCTTATAATCAGCATCATATTTTAGGATGAATAACATGCAATTTTGCAGCCTGGGAGACATTTGATTTTTTATATCTTTATCAACATCTATCTAAGGCTTCAGGTTACTTATTAAACAGCACAATTTGGTTCAAATTCAACTCATCAAATATTAGTTTCTCATCTCTCTGTTTAAGATAATGTGGCTTTCTGGGAGCGGGGAGACATATAAACTCTAATGTTGATGTTATATAATTCATCCATGAAAAAACAACAAAAAAGCAGTTAAATTTTGCTATAGGTGTTGCAACCATAGTTTGCCAAAAAACATCTTCAATGTCTACTTTGAAATACTAAAGTCCATCTTTCCTCATATTGGGAAGGTAATGTTTATTATTTTCTCTATGGCAGATAACAAGCTTAATATTTCTATACATCTTTTAGATGTTAGAAAGCCTGGTTTTAGAAACATGGTAATCATCTTTTTTTTTTTAATATATTTTATTGATTTTTTTACAGAGAGGAAGGGAGAGAGATAGAAAGTCAGAAACATCGATGAGAGAGAGAGACATCGATCAGCCGTCTCCTGCACGCCCCACAGTGGAGATGTGCCTGCAACCAAGGCACATGCCCCCAACCGGAATCAAACCTGGGACCTTTCAGTCCGCAGGCCGACACTCTATCCACTGAGCCAAACCGGTCTCGGCAAGGTAATCATCTTTTTTAACTGGCTGTGTTTGTGACAGAATAAAATCCATTTACCTGTCCTGTTAGTGCTCTGTGCAGTCAGCAAGATCAATGCTGCCTAAAATGATGAAATAACTAACAGACTCCCTCAGAGCCCCGCAGAGTGCTTTCTGCCACCCAGAATGTATAATTACTGCTCACACAAACAGGTAGCAGTTGGTATTCTATTCCTCAGACAATCCCTGAAAATTCAAGATTTTTAATGATAAGAATGAAAATAAAATATTTTATGTCTGCCCAGAATCATGTATTATCCTTTCAGTGTGTAGCTTTTATATTAAAAAAATGAAACTTGAATAAAACCTGATCATTTTTCCATTGGCTAATATGATGACCAAATAACTTGGCACAACCTAGAGAGTTTCAGCTAGAAAAGATTTCTGACCAGATGTCTCCCCATTAGTTATTTCTTCACAGCAGAACATAGGGTGAGCCAAAAGCAGAGAAAATGGGAGCTAATGAAGCCAGCCAACCTGAGGATACTTTACCGAGTATTATGTAAACAGGAGACAGATATCACACCATTAAAAATAATTCAAGCTGCGTAGTTTGAAACAGGTATCATGTTCTGCAGACGGCACAGCTGCTACTACTTATCTGAAGAGAGCTATTCTGTTCTAGAATAACTTGTACAACAAGGAACATTAGCCACTTTAGAAACATAAATGAGGTTTTTCTTCCCTTCTACCTCCATTTTCTACTTCCTGCCTTTCCCCTCCACAATCCTTCCCTGCTTTCCTTTCCCATTTGAGAGGAAAGCTAGCTTCAGAGCTGACTAGCTGCAAGGGCCTGCCAATACAAGTCCTGAGTAGATTACAGTTTAGTCTAACAAAATATAGGGAGCATGACGCTTAAGCAATCACAAAGGAAATGATTGAAAAGAAGAGTCAGAACAGATGTAGAATGAAGAGAAGCATTAAAAAAAAAAATCAACATTAGAATCAAATCCAAGCCACATTTTTTTTTTTGCTAGCAAGAATGAGTTTATGATTTGCAGACTGAATATAACTAAAAAGAAAGGTATTTTCATAACAATGATTTATATATTCAGCCTTTTGTTGGAAAATAATCTGTTTTATATCACAGCAGTATCTCTTCTTGCTCTTTTATTTAAAGGTCTTTTTGCATTTCCATTATAAGCCCCTAAATTGAGTGTTTTGTAACTTGGCCACAAAAATTCACTGCAGATAGAAATTTTAAATTTAAGATATCATTCTTGTGGTAAATTTTCTAGGCTATTAACAATTTTTATTTGTCCATTTGTGAGTTAATAGGACTACAGGACTTGTCTAAATGTTCTAGTTATAGAGAATTATTAATGCTTCCCTACTTGAGTCTTTTTTTGTGTGTGTGTGAAATAAAACTTAAATGATGTAATATTCGCTTCTGAATTGATAATTTCATGTTTATAATATCCTTTTTATCAGGAAGTAAAAAGAATGATTTGAACTCATTAGACAGGCTGCATACATCATGCAATCAGAACTAAGTGACAGAATTTATTCTTGGCTCGACAGAATCAGTGAAAATTAGAGTGGTAAAGAACTTAAAAGTAATTTAATTTGGTCAAGATATGATAACTATTCTAAGAAATAAGTAAAATACATGCTCCTACTTTGGAACATGGTCATAGAGATTTCTTTATAGTTTGTTCAGGATAAAATTAAGATATTTGTCCATGCACAATAGATGAAGGCCTTGTTTCTTTAAGGTAAATTCAAATGTCGTAGTGTGGCTAAATTAATTTCCACTTAACCTCAGAGGAATGCCAGAAGAGAGGGCATATTTTGTTTGTATATTACTATCTTACCTAATAATAGGCAAACATGTAAACTGACTGTACCTCCCCTATGCCCATAGCCAATCAGAGTGAGTATGCAAATTAATGCAACAAAGATGTTGGTTAATTTGCATACATAGGCACCCAGCACCTGCAAGAGGCAACCAAAGTGTTCCTCTCACTTTGATGTTTCTCTCTCTCTTTTCTTCCCTTCTACATTCTCTAGAAGTCAACAGAAACATATCCTCAAGTGAGGATTAAAAACAAAAAAGAAAGAAAGAAATATCATATCCTTTGAAAAACACTTCTTGAAAATACCTAAACAAAGTTGCCATTTTTTCATGGTGAAGGGACTGGAGTCCATGCTGATAAAAACACCTTGGTGGCTGGGTGACTTGCAGTGGCTGCAGTAGCAGGGTGATGGGGCTGGTGCCTTCCCCTGATCAGCCTGGTCGCCTGCCACAAAGGGAGGCCAGACTGTGTTTTAGTCCCACTCCTCATGGGGAGTAGATATAAGTGGTCAGGAGGACATTCCCTGAGGGCTTCCAGTATGTGAGAGGGAGCAGGTTGGGCTGAGGGACCCTCTACCCCCAGTGCACGGGGCCCCTAGTTCAATATAAAGCTCTATGACATCCTTCATATTTGATGTTTTTCCTAGATTGCTCTTAAAAATTTGTTTGGGGAAATGATATAAACTATGGCCTAACATGAGGTATATTTGATTATTTATGTATATCTAGATTCATTTGTATAACTGGAACATTAAGCAAGGTGTCAAAGGTTGACCATTTTTATAATTTAAGTTAAAAAAAATACTCACTGAAACTGGTTTGGCTCAGTAGATTGAGCTTTGGCCTGTGGACTGAAGGGTCCCCAGTTTGATTTCGGTCAAGGGCATGTACCTTGGTTGTGGGCACATCCTAGTCGGGGGTGTGCAGGAGGCAGCTGATCGATGTCTCTCTCTCATCGATGTTTCTAACTCTCTATCCCTCTCCCTTCCTCTCTTTGAAAAATAAATAAAATATATTCAAAAAAATACTCATTGTGCAATAATATTGAAATTTGGCCCAGGAATGGAAAAATATTGGGTGACCAGGAAGCCAAATTAAGATCAGGTAGCCAGAAGATGTGGAAACTGCTATTATGCATGCTCAGTTGATCAAGGTTTGTCCTTTACATAATCTTCCTAGGATGGAAGCAATGAACATGACTATCTGGCACCCACAGCACAGGTGCAGAGATAGGTGCCAAGCAACAAGACAGAAGGCAGAAGTAAACCCGCACTGACATGGAAAATTCCACCTCCCCCAAATGTTTCCCAAGCCCTTCTTTTCAAAAAGCCTGTCTTTTAAAGCAAGCACTTTTGTCCTCATAGTATAAAAACAACCAAGCAAAGCCAGTTCAGAGGACCTTCCTTCTGTGCTGCTTCCCTTGTGCTTCAGCATAGCTCAATAAAAATCTCCCTGGAAATTTATCTGGGGTTTCCTCTTAACTTCTACCTTGGGGAACCCAAGAACACCAATGCCTCTAACAACTTGTCATATATATAGAAGCAATATTTTAGATAATGAGAAAATGGTCGTCAATAAATCATTATTCTATCCTTTTAGTAATTCATATTCCAACAGGAATAATATAAATATTGATCAATTAGATAGTGATATGTTTTATGACAGGTTTATGCAGTTGCTGTTATAAAAACACAGAGCAAGGGTCTTATCTAGTCTGAGGTCATAAAATTCTTTTCACAAAATATATATTTTTTCTCCACCTAGTCAAAATAAGAAAAGTATTAACACAGCCCCAAAATAAAGAAGCCACAATAAAACATTACCAACTACAACAAAAGAAACAGTGAGCTAAAGGACATTTTCAACATATAAATAAAGCAATTACATATACACAGAAGACCAAAGGTAGAGATTATTGGAAACTATCCTATATAATAAAAAAGTAATATGCAAATCAACTGAATGTTGGAACAACTGGTCACTATGACGCACACTGACCACTGCTCAAAACAGGAGCAGGCCTAACCCATCAGTCGGACATCCTCAGAGGGCTCCCAGACTGCTAAAGTTTAAAGTATGGGCTGAGGGACTCTCCCCTCAGAGCATTAATGTCATGCACAAGGCCTCTACAAATAAATAAAAGACTGAAGAACAATAAAGAAAGAGGCAAAGAGTAATAATAGATAATATTATAAATACAGAGTTTTGGGAATCAGGCAATTGCAAGATTTCATCAAGCTAAAAGTTTAGTATTTAACAGATAAGTGATATATTTCTATTGAAAACTTTAATATTATTCTGATATGATCAAATATGAATTTTAGTTAGGATACTTTGTTGCCAAACTGTTTACTGTATACATTGCAATTAACATTTTAATTTACATGAAATTGCTCTCAGTTCAAAAATTTATTGAGTGTGTATTTGTATTAGTCCATGAGTTATTGACTGTGGATATATAGGTAATTAAGAAAATATCTGTGTAATTGAGGAGCTCATAAGCTACTAGGAACTTACAGCTTATCAAATGTCATAAATAGAAAAGGTTTTCCATATATTGGAATTAATAAACATCAGTCATATCAGTATTTTTATTCATAGTTTACAATGATTGTTTCTTAGAATATGCTAATGGCAGTGGGATAAAATCTTATTGCTTGCCGTAGACAGATAAGAACATACTTTATATAATAAAGAGCTAAATGATAATTAGACTGAACAGCAGAATGACCCTTCAGCACAAAGCCAGGGCTATAAGGCCCAAGCCCCTTGCACGAATTTCATGCATTGGGCCTCTAATCCTATATAATAAAAGCATAGTATGTACATTGCCTCCTTGACTGGAAGTTCGACCAGGGACTGGCCAGGGGAAGGGAGGAAGGACCCAGCCAGCAGCAGGCAGTAGGTGGCTGTGGGAATAGAGAGAGTATGCAGCTGGCAGCTGACAGCCACTAGGGACCCTACCAGTGCACGATTTCATGCACTGGGCTTCTAGTTTATAAATAAAATAAAAGAGCAATATGACATGATACATAAGTGACAAAGACCATATGTATTTTGTGAATTTAGAAATGGGAATCAGACCATGATATCATATTTTCTTTTAAGACTAAAAGAATTCTCCCTCAATGATCATCACTTTATTATTGTTTTGTTGAAAATAAGTGGAGTGAAAGACATTCTCCAGCACATTTGCACAATGTCCTCATTCATTTTAGAGGGCATTTATACAATGTCCTTTGATATTCAAGAGAGAATTGGAGGCATAGAAAACAAAGCATCATTTAAATTTTCTCATTCCTTGCTATATCTGCCTAAGGGAATAAAGCCAATTATGATGTTGAAAGATGTATCATTATTATTATTACTTAACTTTATTTTTATTGTTTACACTATTACAAATGTTCCCATATCCCCCTTTGTGCACTTAATTTATTGAATGCTAATGATACATTCATCACAGCAGTAAATAGCAAAAAGGAAATGTTTGCTCCAGCCTCAGGACACAGACAGAACATAGTAACAAACAGTGATATAAAAAGGGAGGACAGGTCCAACACTTAGTGACACTTAAAAAACACATAACAAAACTAAACATTGAATAGATCACTTAGGCTCACCTAACGAACAGGTGAAAGATAAGAAAACAAAAAAAGGAAGGAGATAGAAGCATATGAGAAGTAGAAGAATAAATAACACTTCATAAGTGATAAACCATGGGACCAAATCAAACAGATACTCTAGGAAGTCATCATTTCAAATATTCCATCCCCTCCTCACATCAAATCTTAACATCATACATCCAAGGCTTTGAAATGTCTGGTTCTAACTATAAAAATAGACCTCCTTAGATATTGAATAACCCAGAAGCACTCAGTAAGATTGTCAAAAGACTTTGACAATAAACTAATAATTGTGGGTAAATGAGAGATAAAAAAAAAAAAGGGGGACTTGACCAACTCCAACAGAGATGATTCCAGCTGTCATATTGGGATTCAGAGAAAATTAGTCCAGAGGAAAGGAAGGAAGGAAAGAAGGAAGGAAGGAAGGAAGGAAAGAAGGAAGGAAGGAAGGAAGGAAGGAAGGAAAGAAAGAAGGAAAGAAGGAAGGAAGGAAGGAAGGAAGGAAGGAAGGAAGGAAGGAAGGAAAGAAGGAAGGAAGGAAGGAAAGGAAGGAGACAACTTTTTTTTTTTTTAAGGTGAGAGAGAAGATAGTGAAAACTTCCTGAGATATAAAAGCTTTTTAGTTTTTTCCTAAAGTTCATATGCAATTCTTCCTTAAACTCCATCAGAAAGCCCAGTTTTCTTATAATAAACTATTGTTGAAAAGGGTGTTATTACTTTATCTTTACTATGAGCCAGTATCCAATGACACAAGAAAACAATTACTAACACAGTCTTAATATCCAAGAAAGGTAAATAGCAGTACAAGTGAAAGTAAGAATATGTAACTATTAACTAAGGCATTTTAGATAAATGTGAGTTGATGTACAATGTGATATTTTAAAATGTGATGTTTTTAAATGTATAAGAATATGAATAGAGTGAATATGGTCTTATTTATCCAATTCTACCATATGAGCATTTATATCAGTTCCTTGCCTTTAACAAAATGTTACTTTTAAAAATCAATACTATTAGAGCAATCTATACTAATAAAAGGGTAATTTTCTAATTAGACTAGGAAACCTTCTAGACAAAGCCATGGTGGTGGGGCTGAGGCAGAAGTGGTTAGGGGCAATCTAGCCAGCATTGGAGTGAAGTTGGGGGTGAATAGGCCCAAAGTAGGGGGCAGCTGGGGGCAAGAAGACCAGCACAGGGAGGAAGTTGGGTGCTAGCAGGCAGGTGGAGAGCAGTTGGGGGTGAGTAGGCCAGCTAGAAGGGTAGTTGGGGGCGATCACACAGGGATCAGGCCTAAACCTGCAGTTGGACATCCCTCTCACAATCCGGGATTGCTGGCTCCCAACCACTCATCTGCCTGCCTGCCTGCATGATTGCCCCTAACTACTCTTTCTGCAGGCCTGGTCCTCCCTATCTGCCCTCTCATGCCAGCCTGGTAGCCCTCAACTACCCTGCCCTGCAGGCCTGGTCCCCCTGCCCCCAACTGTCCTCCCCTACTGGGCTGGTTCACCCCAAACTTACCTCCCCTGCTGGCTTGATCACCTACTGCTCTTCCCTGCCAACCATCTTGTGGCAGCCATCATGAGACCATGTGGGGGTGACCATCTTGTACGAGGGCATGATGGTCAATTTGCCTATTGTGTCTTTATTATATGAGATGTTCTATCAAAGACAATTATGTAAACTGAATAGGTTAATATTATAGTATATTATTTTTCTAATCATTTCTGAAAAGAAACAGGACTCCTAAAGTGCTCATATACCATTTAAATTGATAAAACTTCATAAGTTTAAGTTATATAATCCTTTTATATTTTTCTTGAAAAGCCACTTATATTTGGTAATAGTCCTCAAGTCTAACATAAAGAACTCACTGGCTTCATATTACAAGAGATATAGAACTTAAAATAAAGTGTACGACATTTCATTAGACCTATCTATAGAATAATTTCCAAATTTGCACATTTTTAGACTTTCCTTCTAGGCCTTAACGATGAAGAAAGAATTATGCTGAAACCAGTTTGGGTCAGTGGATAGAGTATCGGCCTGGGGACTGAAAGGTCCCAGGTTTGATTCCCTTCAAGGGCACATATCTTGGTTGTGGGCACATCCCCAGTAGGGGGCATGAAGGAGGCAGCTTATCAATGTCTCTCTCTTATCAATGTTTCTGGCTCTCTATTCCTCTCCTTTCACTCTGTAAAAAAATCAATAAAGTGTATTTTTAAAAAAAGAAAGAATTACACACTGAGTTTTGTATATAATGCCATTAATTAATAATGCATAATTTCAATATATTTTTAATTTCACACATTATAACTCTTTCTACAATTTTACTGATAAAATTTCAGATCATTCAGTTCTACCGTGTACATAGTAAAAGAAGAAAAATATATTGCACTTGAATCAGTTTTCTTTCTTATTCTAGCCTTTGGGAATTGTCCTATATAATTAACTCTTGTATTAGTCTTAATAAGCTTAACTCATTCAAGTGCAATATATTTGTTTGTTGAATGTTTCTAAAGAGATAGGACCTCCCATCACAAGTATGATTTGGAAGAACTTGAAATATGTATTCTCAATCAGAGTCAGATGAGAATCTTATATATGTCTTCTATCTTGGAAAAGCTAGGGTACACAGCATTCAGATGCAAAGTTAATTTTGGAGATTCAAAAATTCTCCAGTGAGAATTATGATTATTAAAGAGTATTCTGTGCCTTTATTTTTAAAGCATCACCTGAAAATATAAACATTGATCTAAGAGAAAAACATCAGTGGGTTGCCTCTCCCATGCACTCTAACCCGGGATCAAATTTGCAACCTAGGTATGTACCCTGACAGGGAATTAAACCCACAAACTTTTGGTGTACAGGACACTGCTCCAACCAACTGAACCACTCTGGCAAGACAAAAAAAAAAAAGAGTATTCTGTGTCTTTCATTGCATGTTATACTTCACTGCTTATGAACCTTCCCTTAATAAACAGAGGTATCCACATTGAAACTAGGAGGATTAAGATTGCTATAATTTTAGGGGAAAGCCAGGCTGTGCCTAGCTTTTGCACCTTCACAATGTATTTTGTCTGTTGTTTTTCAATTAAAGGTAAATCACTGAAGAGAGCTGGAATCAAGGATGATGTTATAAGAAGAACATGGAAGATAATTCAGGAAAGGCAGGCTATTCCACCTCGGACTGGAATGAGAGGAGGGGAAGGAGATTGCCTTCAGAAGAGCTTAAGGCCTGAGTGGTGTGCACCAGTATCTATGTCATATTCTGTAAACACCAAAACATTACAGAAAATAACCAACCTCCAAGTAATGGAAAATAAAATATGTGATTTGAGACAATTAAAAAGATACCTATCTATTAGAGTGAGTCTGATGTTCAGAAAAATTTCAGTCCAGCATTACTGATGTTATTAAAAATAGTAAGATCATAACAAGTACTCATTAGAATTTGCATATGTGAGAATGTTCTTAATTACAAATTATATACTTTAAATTATTTAGAAGCTGTAAATCAGAACAACAACAGAAAAACAAGTTTAAGAAATAAAATACTTAAGGAATTTTCAAAAACAAATGTTGGCAACAACAGCAGAAAACCTTTGCTTCTTTTTCAAATCAAATATTTTATGTGAATAAAATATTGTGACAGAAACTAGAGTTTTGAAAATTTGGTGATACCCACTTCTATCTGGAATGCTGTTTTCTGAAATACTCACATGTTCCTGAGGCAGACGTGAGTCAAATTGAGTCCAGGGCTCCTGAAATAGTAAACACAAATTCTTCTGTTAGCTCATTCTTTTTTTTTATTATTTTATTGATTTTTTACAGAGAGGAAGGGGAGAGATAGAAAGTCAGAAACATCAATGAGAGAGAGACATTGATAAGCCGCCTCCTGCACGTCTCACAGTGGAGATGTGCCCACAAGCAAGGTACATGGCCCCAACTGGAATCAAACCCGGGACCTTTCAGTCCACAAGCCGACGTTCTATCCACTGAGCCAAACTGGTTTCGGCTGTTAGCTCATTCTTTAAATGACTATTTATCCAATATGCATTACCTGGAAGTCACTATGTAAAATATTAGAAAAATATCAATAGACCATTTTGAGACAACTTCCCCATTGTTCAAGAGTATTGAATAGATATTCTTCTGTATTCCTCCAACTAAGTAAAACTAAAAAAATTCAAATATTATATAGAAAACAAACAAGATTACCCAGAAGCTAGAGAAAATGAGTCAAACCACCCAAGGAGCTTGGGACACAAGGCACAATGATCGAAGTTCCCTGGCTCTCCCTTTCATTTCATATATCCCAAACTGGATCCTGGAGAAGCTGGCACCCTGGAAGTGCCAATAGTTGCCACCAATTATCCCAGAAAAAGCCTGTTCTCTGAGACTAAAAGACTAGGAAAGAGGCAGCTTAGAAAAAGAATAAACTATTTATATGATAACCACTTTACTCCAATTAAATGCCAGAGACCAAATTGCAGCCAAATTCCAGCAAACTTAAGTCATAAGCCAAAATGTTCACCCTTGCCAGAGAGAAGCAAGTTGATCCAACTCACCCACCAAAGTTATATCAGAACGTTTATCCCAGCTTTCAGTAAGAAGTTTCCCACCCCCTTCCTCAGTGGAGTCTAGTGAGGAGCAGTAGGGGAGGCGGGGGGATGTTCCTCTCCCTCCCACTCTCAGCCAGGGCAGTATGAGCATAATGGGGTCTGATTCTCATTCAACCATAAGTTGAACAGAGGTTCTCACTGCAGGGTATCAAAGGATGACAAGTGGAATACTCAGGCTTTGCCCTACCTGACAGTAATAAGATAGCACAAACTGACTGGAAATCCAAGATGGTGGCATAGGTAAACACCTACACTGCTGCCTCGCACAACAATTTCAAAACTACAACTAAAAGACAGAACGGACATCATCCAGAACCACAGGAAAGCTGGCTGAGTGGAAGTTCTACAACTAGAGGGAAAGAGAGGGGCTCACAGAGACCCAGAGGAGCTGCAAAAAGCTGAGGTACGGAGACGTGCGCGAGGAGAGAGCGGGTGCCGGAGGACCTGGCTGGTTCTCTCTGGTGGGAGGGAGACGGAGACTCTCAAAGGCATTGAACCCCTTGTCCTGCGACACTAAACCCCAGATCCAGCTGAAACTCATACGGGGGGAGTTTGGACTGTGAAAAGGGAGAAGTGTACGGAAATTTAGGGGAGTTGCAAAGGATCGGAGGTCTGGTCACGCACAGCACCACGCGGAGGACAGATTGCTGATTGTGCCGCTGGCTTTCGCGAGTGGGCGGGAGACAGACCCTCCAAACTGTGCCACTTCTGACTCCACTAAGCCCCTGTTTTGGGCGAAACCCTGGAGACCTAGACTCGTGTGGTCCTGGAGCACAGGGGAGCCAGAAAGGCAGCAGTTAGAGGCACTGCGGCTTGCGCACAGGGACTGCTCCAGCCATTACCCAGTCATGTGAGACTCAGGGGCCGTGGAGGGCGGGGCTGACTGGAAGGCAAGGCGGTCCCTTAAGCCCTGAGACTCCACCCCTCCCAAGCTCAACAGAGGCTTCTTCGGCTGAATCCAGCACAGAAGTTTCCCCGGCACAGTGAAAAATGCCGAGACAAGGGAAGGGATTACAAGCAAAAGAAATGGAGGAAAAAAAACGACTGGATATAGAGTTCAAAACCACGCTTATAAGGTTTTTCAAGAATATGCTAGAAAAGATGGATAAATTTAGTGAGACCCAAGAGGAGATGATAAATACACTGACTGAAATAAAAACTATTATACAGAGTACTAACAGCAGACCAGAGAAAGGCAAGGATCAAGTCAAAAATTTGAAATATAAAGAAGCAGAAAACATTCAACTGGAAAAGCAAGAAGAGAAAAGAATCCAAAAATGTGAAGATAATGTAAGGAGCCTCTGGGACAGTTTCAAGCGTACCAACATCAGAATTGTGGGGGTGCCAGAAGAAGAGAGAGAGCAAGATACTGAAAACCTGTTTAAAGAAATAATGACTGAAAACTTCCCACATCTGGCAAAAGAAATAGACTTACAAGTCCAGGAAGCACACAGAACCCCAAAGAAAAGGAATCCAAAGAGGACTACACCAAGACACATCATAATTAAAATGCCAAGAGCAAAAGAGAAAGAGAGAATATTAAAAGCAGCAAGAGAAAAACAGTTTATTACCTACAAGGGAGCACCCATACGACTGTCAGCTGATTTCTCAACAGAAACGATGCAGGCCAGACGGGAGTGGCAAGAAATATTCAACGTGATGAACAACAAGAACCTACAACCAAGAATAATCTATCCAGCAAAGCTATCATTCAGAATTGAAGGGCAGATAAAGACCTTCACAGAGAAGAAAAAGCTAAAGGAGTTCATCAACTCCAAACCAGTATTATCTGAAATGCTGAAAGGTACTCTTTTAGAAGAGGAAGAAGAAAAAGGCAAAAGACAAAAAATTATGAACAACAAATACACATCTATCAACAAGTGAATCTAAAAATTAAGTGAATTAAAAATCTGATCAACAGAATAAACTGGTGAATATAATAGAATCAGGAGCACAGAAAGGGAGTAGACTGATAATTCTCAGGAGGACAAAAATCATAAAGCATCAAACAGACAGTGAAATTATAGCAGAAAGATTAAAGTTAGGTTAGGTAAATAAGTGATCAATCAAAGGACTTGTATGCATGCTTATAAACATAACCAATGATCACAGACACTGGGGGGTCGGGGTACGCCTGGGAGGGAGGGGGGGTAGATATGTATAAAAATTAATAAAAATTAATTTAAAAAAAAGATAGCACAAACTCCTTTCACCCAACACAGCTATACCAAAGAAAATCAGCTAAAATACAACACTTAAATGATATCCAGAATCTTATAATACTAAAAATGCCCAGGTTTCAGATGAATATAACTCATTGTACCATGACCCAGGATGCTCTCAAAGTGAATAAAAACAACATAACTAGCAGATACTAACACCAAGATGATGCAAATATTAGAATTATATGACAAGAATTTTAAAGCACTTATTTTAAAAAGTGCTTCAGTGAACAATGCATATATGCTTGAAAGATGGAAAAAGCATAAAACTTCAGCAAATAAATAGAATATGTAAAGATGAACTGAATGGCCAATTTAGAACTAAAACAGTATAATATCTTAAATTTAAAGGATTCAATGGATGTGCTCAATTGCAAGATGGAGAAGACAGAGAAAAGATTACTTGATCTTAAAGAGCACAATCAGAATTACCCAATTTAAACTAATAAGGAAAAATGGACTAAAATAAATGAACATAGCCTCTGATGTTGAAATGTATAATAAAATATTTACATATGCATTATCAGAGTATCAGAAGGAGAGTAAGTGTGTGTATATTGAGGGCAAGGAAGAAGAAAAAATAATGACTAAACATTTTCCAACTTTGAGCAATAAACATAAGCCTAATGACTTAGCTGGTCCCCGAAAGATTTCAAAATCTAATTAAAGAATAAGAATATGGTGTATGGAGAGGGGAATAGATGCCAATAAATGCAGCACTCTAGTATAAATATTATAATACATATTTGAACAAAATGCTGATACAGAAATTAAATTTGGTTAGAAGAAAGACGTTTTGCAGAGGTGAAGAAATGTGAATTTGACCTTAAAGAAAGCAATAGAGTTTAACAAAATGAAAGGCACAATGAACAGTGAAAATCTTTGCCTTCTATTTGTTACTCTGGCTCATAGTGGTTTTTTTTTTTAAATTTATTTACTTTATATATACTGTTAATGTGAGATAAGATTGACTATAGGCCTAAAGTAGATTGGTAGGAGCACATTTAAAAATTGAAGAGAAGTGAATGGGTTTTAACAATTTAAGACAGGACCAGTGATAATTAGTCAGTGATAGATGAAAGTATAACATACTGAAAGGAGCAGATAGTAGATTGATTAGCAGAATGATAAATAGGGGCCTTGGCAAACTCACTTTGCCTCTAAAACAATAAAAAATACTGGCAGGACAACTAAGATAAACTGTTTCAGAATTCTAGTAGTTAACCAATTCCACAGAACAAACAAAGAAGTCTTTCTAAGAGAAAGTACTAAACCTCAGTAAGACAGCAGGACCCGTAAAATTTATCTTCAGAAAACACATCATACTCAGGCAAGACATTAAGAGAAATCTCTGACCAATCATTGATAACTTACTAAATTATACTTGATACCAAAACCAGATAAAAATCTCTCAACAAAGAGACCAAATATCTTTCGTGAGTATAGATACAAAAATCTTCAACACAATACTAACAAACTAAATCCAGTGATACTTGAAAGGTTTATAAAATGTGATGATGTGAGAATATGTCCAAAATATTTTTTTTTTACAATTCAACATATAAAAATCAATGTAGTACAGCATACTATTAGAAGAAGGTATAAAAGCCACATATCATGTCAATATAGGCAAAAGAAACATTTGACAAAATTTAACATCTTTCCATTATTAAAACACATCAACCTGGAAGGAGAAAGAAATTCCTCAACCTGATAAAGATTATCTAATAAAGGCCCATAGTTAATATAAAAATTAATGAAGAAAGAATGAATGCTTTCATCTTAAGATCATGAACAAGAATTACCATTGTAACCACTTCTATTCAACAATATGCTAGAGATTCTAGTCACAACAGTTAGGCAATTATCCAGAACTTGAGCTTTCTCTTCTTTAATACTTCTTCCTGTACTTTGTACAAATAAAATATTTACATGTTTAATTTATTTTCTTTATATTAATTTAAAGTAATGTAAGCAGAGTATTTGCCCTAGCTATAACTTTTATTATTTTATATTTATATTTACTAGAGGGTATTCTGAAATCATTTATATACTTTTATTCTATAATTGATCAAATTAGGTGCTGTGCTTGTTCCTGAGATATAACTGGAAAAAATTGCTAGGCAAGTATTTCTTTTATTCTAGGCCCAAATGTATCACTCAGACTTAGTCTAATGTGATTAATAATAGTGTTTTTAAATGTAAGATGTAAGAATGCCCCTTTATTTCTTCATACTTATCTTTCATCACTCATTTTGTGACAGTTTATGCTTCTTTCTTGGCTTTACTTATTCCCATCTGCAATCATAATATAATAATATATTATTTGTGATTCAAAATACTTCTTTTGCATGTCAGTGTTTATTTAATTTTACCTTCTTCATCAAGCTTCACAAGTTGATCAATATGGTTCCAAACAAAAACCTTCAGAGAAAAAGACTGTTTCAATATCTACCTTAAATATCTTAACATAATTAGCTATTGCAAATCAAAAGCAGAAAGGCTTTTTTATGATACTTGTCCTTATTTTAGCTTGGATTTTTTTTATTTCTAGAATCGAACACCTGAAAGATATATCTATTGGTATGATGCTGTAACATGCATTGACAAGTGATTTATATGAAAAAGTACATAAAAAAAGAGAGAAAAGTTTTCTTCAAAGAACCAATGTGGTATGATATTGAAAGTTATCTGTACACTTGAGTGATTTTAGAATCCTTATTGAAAGAAAATGTCATAACCTATAGCCCATTCTTATCTGCTCTAATAAAAAAGGCAATGAATGTCACAATTCTTTTATATTTCTTATACATTTTAAAATAGTCAAAATTTCATACTCTTATTCCCATACATTTCTTATAAGGTAAGGAAATCATAAATATCAGTGTGGGCAATCATATGGAAAGTCTGGGGCCTTACATTTCATTTTATGTGATATTTTTCAAAATATAATTTCCTTTTCTTGTGCACATCTCTTTTAGACTTAGGCATATTCTATATTTTTATTTGAAATAATATCAGAGTTAGCTTGTTTATCATGGTACTATACAAATAATAAGTGGGATTATTGTTGTGATTATTATTAAATTTAGGTTGACAGTTATACTTTTGTAAAGGTCAGAAAACAGACACCAATCCTTATATTTTCATATCACATTTCTGACATGTGGTATCTAAATACTGGGGCAAGAGGCTATTTAATAAAAAATAGAAAGAAGGAAAAAAAGAATGACTTTCTAAATCTCAGCATGATAGATTAAATGTTATATATGTATTTGAGAATGAGTAGAGGTTCCCTTGAATAAGAAGATTATAATCTATAGGTCAGACAGAAGAAAGTTTAGGGCTACCAAAAAGATAAATCCTATGTAAATTAGTAAAAAAGAAAACTCTGGGTTTGTAGAAATTTGGTGCCGAGTTTCAATATAAAGTGTGTTGTATTGCATTTTAAATTAAAATATTCAAATGTATGTAATTTATTTTAAACTGCTACTGTAATTTGTACAGAATTAGAATGCAAATAATAATCAATAAATTGTGCCCTAGCCAGTTTTGCTCAGTGGATAGAGCCTAAGCCTGCAGACTGAAGAGTCCAGTCCAGGGCACATGCCCTTGTTGCTGGCTCTATCCCCAGTGGGGACTGGGCAGGAGAGAGCAGGTCAATGATTCTCTCTCATCATTGATGTTTCTATATCTCTCTCTCCCTCTCCCTTTCTCTCTGAATACAATAAAAATATATTTTAAAAAGGAAAAAAAAACACATTATGTATATTTGAGGACAGTATGTTACTATTAACTTCTTTTCATGATATTCATTAATTAGAAATTGCCAGGGTTTCATAGTTTTAAAACTTCCTGTTTTATATTTACAAGTACCCTGAAGTCAAATTATTACAAATTTAGAAAGCAAAATGGACACTTCCTGCTTGCGTTAACAAATCTCCACTAAACCTGATTCTAGGGATTTCATTTTTATTTGATGTCTGAAATGAATATGTCAGATTTTTCTGGCTGCTTTCTGGGTGATAACTCAAGAATAAATGTTTAGATTAGGTTTATGGCTTATAATAGTAGAATGATGGTTGAGATTAGTTTAAGAATATCATCACTGCCGGAACCAGTTTGACTCAAAGGATAGAGCATTGGCCTGTGGACTGAAGGGTCCCAGGATCGATTCTGATCAAGGGCATTTACCTTGGTTGCGGGCACATCCCCAGTAGGGGACGTGCAGGAGGCAGTTGATGGATGTCTCTGTCATGGATGTTTCTAACTCTCTATCCCTCTCCCTTCCTCTCTTTAAAAAAAAAAAAAAGATCAATAAAATATACGTTAAACAATTAAAAAAAAGAATATTATCACTATATAACAATTCTATCTTATTCAACAAGTTTACATTATCAACACATATTGTAGATATCTTTTCTCCAAATTCCTGCAATTTGTACTATTCATTCAACATTTTCTTTTTTTATTTATATATATCAGTTCTTGTCTTGCAGGCAAAATAACTCTATTTTCCATATTCATTTTAATATCTAACATAGTGCTGAACAGCCCTTGATATTGTGTGAAAACTCACCCATCTATTATATCAGTGTTTTAATGGTAACTGTATTAACTTTGAAAAGATTGAATATTTTCTAGGGCTTTGCAGATTTTTGGAATTATGATAGAAGGTGTGACATATTAGTGGAGAAAGACATTGAAGAAATGCAAAATTACTTATATTTTTATGCCTCCTGTAGAAGAGCCCCAGTACCTTGTACTCAGTAATAAATGCTAAATTGAACTACTCTGATAAGAAGAACATGATGTATGTTACCTGTCTTTATTTAAAAATTTGCCTCTATCATATAAGCTACTGGTGTAAAAACTCACCATACTTAGAATTCTGCGAATTCACATGGTAGAGGAAGTAGTTTGGTAGAAAGAAATCATGTTAAGCTTCTTTTAGTCCCCAGACATCAAAGGCTCTTGCATTCTTTCCAAGGTCATTTTACTTCAGTGAGTTGTCAGAGTCTTGTGAGAATTAATGAGATACTCAGCCCAATTCACATATTTTTCCACACCTCTGTGGATCTCCCCCATACCCCAAGGAGTACTTTATAGGCATCCTTTACTGGAAAATCAGTATGCTCAATTAAGAAAAAATTAATTAAAAAAGTATTTTAAAAATAACATCAAACTCCCCAATGCTTTTAAATTTACTAGCGTTCCTCTCTGTAAAACACATATTAATTAAGGTTCCCAGCTACATTTAGTATTCTTTAGATGTCTTCAACTATTTAACCAAGTACTTTTCCTTTTAATTTAAAAAAAAAACACACACCCACACAAATGCAACTGGGGGAAATATTCTACAAAATTAATATGCATCTTCTTGCACCCTATTCATTGCTTTTCTGTACATGGAACTCTCATTGCAATTAGTTGGAGCTCTGTACACTGATGAAATGAAGCAGTTGCAGAGGGGAATGTCAATCTGGCCCTTCACTTCTACTTTCTGATTAATTTAAACTTAAATCATCAAGAGGTAATTCTTAAGGATCAGTTAATTTTTCAAGATAACTTTTTGGTGGTTTGTAGATATTTGAAGTTTCACCCCCTCCTAATAATTCCCTTATCAGAAAGAAGAAGAAAAGAAAGAAAGAAAGAAAGAAAGAAAGAAAGAAAGAAAGAAAGAAAGAAAGAAAGAAAGAAAGAAAG
>JAAGEH010000012.1:29638146-29659087 GCA_011751065.1 Lasiurus cinereus
AAGAAAGAAAGAAAGAAAGAAAGAAAGAAAGAAAGAAAGAAAGAAAGGAAGGAAGGAAGGAAGGAAGGAAGGAAGGAAGGAAGGAAGGAAGGAAGGAAGGAAGAAAGAAAAGAAAAGAAAAGAAGGGAGGGAGGAAGGGAGGGAGGGAAGGAAGGAAGGAGATAATGAAAGAAAATAAAGAGCAAAGGAATTAATTTAAAGAGGGAAATAGATGTGACAGCAACAAGAAAACAAAGTAAAGAAATCAACTGTTAAGTGGAACCTTAAAGGATTGAATTAATTTGCCAAATTTTGGATGAAATGGCATGTATTGTTGTATATCTTGTATTGGCTCCTAAGTAAAAGTGAAACAAAACAAAACTGTTATACTGTCAACAATTGGCTCTGTTACAAATATCCTGTATGGCTTTAGGAAAATCACTTAACCTCTGCACTCTACTGGTTTCTCATTTATAAAGAGGAAACTAGATACTCTCTAGGGCCTTACTTTCTATGTGTCTGTGTTATACTCCCATGGTCAACACTAGAAACTGTCCCTGTGTCTCAGAAATGATACTTTGCTTATCCACATTTCCTTCTAAATAAATGCCCAGTGGGAGGGCATGTGACATATTCATTTGTTATATTCACAGTCCTGCCACCAGGTAGGCCTTGATACAAGAATACTGAACAATCACACTGAAATGGCAAAAATAAATAAATGGCATTCAACTGAAAAGCTACATAAAGAATTTTTTTTTCCCCCAGAAAGTAAACATCTATCTGGCTTATAGTTTTAGCTCTCTTTGTTTAATTTTATATTCTGAGGAAGGTGAAAAATAAACAATAGTGAGAAATAACAGGAAATATTATTGAAAAGTAAAGTCAAGACAAGTATAACAACCTGTATCTCAAAGCTTCGAGGGAAAAGGGCAATCTTATAAAAGAAAACTAGGCCATAATACCCTCAGCAGCTATCCTAAACTTCAGAATACATGTGTAGTCTGTGTTTAATGGTCCACAAGTGGCAAATTGTAATTTTTCATCTGTGTTTATTTCTTTTTGGTAATTGAAAAGATGATATAATAGCATCAAATATAGCATTTATGTTACCTAACAATAAAGGCCCCAAAGAAAGCAACTATTTTGAAACAATGAAATATCCATGTGCTTTTCTAAGAAGTATGAGTTAATCACTAAACAGAGCTGTCTGATCAAATATCCAGTTTAGTATTTTTGCATAGATATATCTCCTGGCATGTTAGAATGAGATTTTCATGCAAAATCATTCATCAGCATTAATCTTAGCTGCCACATTAGTCTACTCTTCCAAATTCTTGCTATTAACTTTATAAATGACAATTAATACCAAGTAATTTACCTAACACATGGGACTATTTCACATTTTTCCTAACTCTACAACATCTGTATTTCCCCCTTCCCATTCTTTTTATCTGATTACTCAATTTCCTATATTCAAAATAGCTTCATCTTTCCCCTATAATCCTCTTACTTCTATTTACATTATTTTTCCCACTAAACCATTTTGTTTTCTACCTTACTCTTTTTATCTAGCATCCAATGCTCATGGATTTGATCTTAACAAATAATAGAGTCAGTTTTCCAGGTCTAGTCAAAGAATCATTCACAATCTGCTTTTGGCTCCTACTGAATGTTATTTGGAAAGAAATTATATCTTAAAATGATCATTTAAAGGACAAGCTAAATCCTATTATTGTATGAAGCCAAATAACCATAATCTATATATAAGATAATATATCAATTTAGCCTCTCATAGAATCAGTTGCAATGTTCTGCCTTTTACTTTTATCTAAAAAATGTTTCAAGAAAGGACCATTAATACCTATAACAATCAAAGTCCTCTAAATACATATTCTTCTGGGAGAACAGAAAGGGAACATAATAGCTTTCTCTGACAAATTGATATTCTTCTTTTTTTTTTCTCTTTGACAGCTAGGAAACCCAACATCAAATTTTATATTTACTTCTAGCAACTGGTAACACATATATATATATATATTTACCAGCTTAAACCTGATAATAGAATGCAGTTTCAAATATTTCTGTTTTCAACTACTTACCTTCCTCACAGCTTTAGGTTCAGAAATGTGTGTCATGTGTATGTGAATTCTGATGCAATTTTCAATACAGTTGTTTTGCTGAGGTGTTATCTTCTGTCCTGTCAGGAGGAGAATCTTATATAAAATGATTTATCAGCATTAGCTGAATATAAAGCTTCCATGTGTTGATATATACTAAGTGTAAAGTCATTGAACATTATAGAACTGATCAGTAATATTTGGAGGTATGGAAGCTGTCCTTTATATGCTACTTATAAATGCAGAATTCTATTTCATCTTTTAAAAAGTATGCACTTGTGTTTGTAATGGTGAATAAATAGTTTTTATTTTAAATAAAATCACATTAAAAGCACAATACATAGAATTTCCAAATTGAATTTCCAAATTTGCTCTTATCTACATATATAAAAGCCAAGTGACCAGACGCTAGATCAACCAGAATTACCAGAACAACTGGAATGATGAGTCACTAATGCACACTGTGGCCAGCCAACTGGCCTGATCAGTGGCAGGTCAGCCAAGCATTTCTGGCCCCACCTCGTGGCCAGCCCAGCCCTGATTGTGCCCCTACATCCAGATCAGGTACTGAGTTAGCCAGCCAAAGACCCAATCGGCCCCCATCCGGACAGGCCAACCAGACCCCAGCCATGCATGAATTTGTGTACTGGGCCTCTAGTTATTAACAATTTTAACCATATTAAATTTTATTAGAAATATATTCCAATAAGGAATTTTATAGGGAGGCTATAAAGGAGCTTGAGATGATCTTTGAAGAAATATCTTTATTAGAAATTCAGATAATGGTTATAATGAGATTAACATAGACTTCAATTTTCTATGTCTATATGTTTGCATTTTAGGCAACTTTCTTACAGATGACCCATGTACTAGCTATGTGATGCCTTTAACTTTGGCAAAAATAGTCTTCAGATGAGAAACCTACAAATGTTTTTTATTCATCTTTTTATTAAGTCTCCATTAGTAATGGAAGAAGGAATGACTGACACAGAACCATCATTCTAGTGCTGTAAAGTTTTAATAACATTACTACAACCATGAGTTCCACGGATTACACACAACTTCTTTCTCTAACTGCTTTAGATTGGATTGCCAGAAAATGGATGACCAGGGCACTCTCATTTTCTCTATTACAGTGATTCATACATCAATCTCATTTTGATTTCTTTAACCTTATTTAAAAATTTTTGATAAAATGAGAGCATCATCCTATTTGTTTCACAGGGAAAGAATAGAGTTGTGGGAAAAGTAAATGAGGGTGAGAGATGAATATGATAGTTTTAGCTATCAGTTTAGCAATCTAAACTGAGGCCACTTGCTATTAGGAACAATATCAGAAGATTGTTTGGCATAGTTCTAATTCATAGGCAAGCCAAATCACACAAGACTAAAAATGACTAAAAAGAAGAGTAATTGCACATATTTGGAAATTACATAAAGTAATATGTAGAATATTTTTTAAGGTCATAGAAAAAAGTCTTTCTGCACCCTCTAGTTCAGGAGCTGTAGTAGCTATGAACAACTTTATAAAATACAGTAGGGACATTCATGAATTTGTTGCCATTTTATTTACATTAAGCATTCTCACACTTTAGTTGATTATTCATTATATACTCCCTGTGACACATCTCATTAACATTTGTGAGATGGTAGTGATTGCTGCAGCTTTAGATACCTTTAGAGAGGATGACTAGCGTTTTTTTAAGGGCCTTTTTCAACATTCAGAGGTGCAAATAATTTATTAAATTTTCTTATCAAAAAATCTTTCCTAACTAAATATCTATTATTACACAAAAAACATGAGGCAGTAGAAGGAAATCTATTAAGCTATGGATATTTAGCTGGGAGTTTTCAGTTGAATATTATTTCCTATTCAGTTTTTAAGAGAAGTATAAAAAAAAAGAATATTCTTTTCCTTTCCATACTGTAAATGAGGAATACAGATGCCTAGACACAAAATAAAATATTTAGTTTATTATATCTGCATTCATTATTTCTAACTTTAACATTATCTTTTATCAGAATTCAGTAAAAACTTTCTGGTTATCTCTGAATCAAAATTTGGTCTTAGAATTATATAGCATGACTACTGAATTTTTTTCTCTAGGGCAAGTGGAAAATATTCAGATTTGAATTTAACCCAAATATATTTGTTTTTATAGAATGCTAACCCTTCTAAATTTGGGTGGAAAAAATAAGAAGAATTTTGATCTATGTCCCATCAAGTTAATATGTTGAATTCACTTTCATAGGTGGTCACTAAGCCTGATACTATGGCTCTATAATTTTATGACTCAGTAGTGTTTGTTGTATGCAAAGCATAGATAATGGTAGAGGAAACCAATGTTTTAGTGAAAACACTAATTTTCTTTGTGGTTCATGATGACTAAGACAATACATTGAAAGATACAACTGCTGAAAGAATGAATTAAGAAATAATATTTATGGATTTAATTTTTAGTTGAACTTCTAAGCATAATTAATTTCGCTATATTCTAATGGTTCTTCTTATTTTAAAAAATAAATGTTAAGAAATGCTAGCTAAGTAATGTGTTGATCCACAACACAAAATATTGTATAAGAAAACCTTTTTTGATACCTTCAGTCTAATCTTCTTTGCTTGTTTTTTCTCCACCTAGGAAGGTCTTCTCCAAAGTTGAAAACATCTTTTTTTATCATAGTAATGAAAATACAAAAATAAACTCATATTAGATATGAGAGATTTGATACTTTTTTCATGTTTTATTAAAGGAAAAACCTCATTTAATCAAGATTAAGAGAAAAAAAGTATTTTAAGAGTTTTGAGATTTTGTTTATAAAAAACAGTTTTTTTAAGGGAATTTGTCAAGACCTCTTAGTATGACATACAGACCAGTTTCTATTTATTCAAAATACAGTTTCATTAGAATAATTATATATTGTTAAACACTTGAGGTAGAATGAGTTGATTAAAAATTACATTTTATAAATAATTAAAAAACTGTTCTTTCATCTCAGAATTAGTCAGAGACAAAGGTACTTCAGAAATAAGTTTCTATGATGGTTAAAAAGAATGTTGAAAACAAAATTTATCTTCAAAATAATAAAATATTATTTTCCTCATGTCTGACATAGGTAAAAAAATAAAATTTATGTTCCAAATTCTTTGAAATCTCAGACAACTGCAGTTCAAAAATAAAAGCTAACATAGATTGGAGACCCATTCATCTAAGACACAATATCCATCCTCCCATCCTCTTGACATGTAAAGTTAAAAATGAAGAGAAGTTAAAAATTAGTCAAAGGAGAATGCTCATTTATAACAGAAAGAGGATTTGAATGCTGTAGAAACTGATCAGGATTTTTGGTTTATTAAATGTAGCTTATTAATTACCTTCTTGGGATAATTAAAACATTTAGTATTTAAAAATAATTGGAATCATTTAAAATAAAATATTTAACCTTGACAGTAGTTTCAATCTGCCTGCTAAAATTTAGCTCAGTAAGGAAAAGTATTCTCTTAAAGTTTATAATATTTATGGCACTTTATAGATTATTATGTGATTTCTATTTAAATAAACCAGCTATATTATTCCATATAAACTTCATTATGAGAAACAGAGAGCAGAAATGACCTTTTTTGTTCCAAAGGTAGACAATGAGTCAATTATAGAAACTGAGGGAAAATATATTGCTTTTAGACCATGTATTGGTATGTTTTGCTTTGGCAGTTGGGTTAGGGCTAAAGAAAGATTTTGTATATAATTAATATGTAATGATTGTATTTCTTTTTCAAAATGAAATAATTTTTTGTTCTTTATTTTAAAATTAAAGCAAATTTTAATATATAAAAATGTGAAACTTAAGTAATAATTTGTAGAATTGTGAGGGTACCAGAAATTTAAACATTTATTAAATTTATATATATATTATGTATTAAAAAAATAAGAAATTTTTAAATAAAATACCTGATGCCTCAAATTTTCACCTAGTGGTAGATCTTGGCACAACTGAGATTTGTTGATGTAAAAAAAAAAACACATTACAACCTGTAGAGAATTTTTGCAACTTTATTTGAGCCAAAACTAATGGCAGTTGACAAGAAGCAAGAACTCAGATGCTTTGAAGGACGGCAGCTTTGTAATTTCTTATGTATTTAAAGTTGAAGAAGGAAGAAAAGAAAGATTACATGAAAGGGGGAGAAAGTAAGGCAGGCATTGATATACAGTTAAAGTAATGTACTCTCTTGAGGGTGGTTATACTTCCAAGGGATATTATTTCTTCTTTTCAAAGATTTGTTAATTTAGATGCACAAGAATAATGGACAAGGTTGACTTAAAAACTTTTCACAGAAATTTATAGGCTTGGGACATGACTCTCCACCATTACCTGTCCAGTTAGGAATTTATGCTATTTTACAGTGCCACTTTTTCATCCACAGGTCTGTGTTAAAATAATTACTAGATTTTCTAAAATAATCCTCAATTAATTTCATTGGAAATCATGGTCAAATTTGTTTTCAGGCCATTTTTTAAGGAGTAGCATAGATTAATTATTACATTCTATTTTTGAAATAAAGATAAACTGATATTGATTGTAAAAGTAATCCTATATAATAGAGGTAATATGCAAATTGACCATAACTCCAACACACAAGATAGCGCCCCCCCCCATGTAGACACAAGATGGGTGCCACAAGATGGCTGGCAGGGGAAGGCAGTTGGGAGGGAGAAAGTCTGCAAGGGAGGACATTTGGGGGGGACCAGGCCTTCAGGAGAAGGCAGTTGGAGCTACCAGCCCAGTAGAGGAGGACAGTTAGGGCTGAATAGGCTGGCAGGGGAGGGTAGTTAGAGGTGAGTAGGCTGGCAAGGGAGGGCAGTTGGAGGTGACTGGGCCTACAGGGGACGACTGTTAGGGTCAACTAGGCCTGCAGGAGAAGGAGTTAGGGGTGACCAGGCCAGTAGGGGAGGGCAGTTAAGGACAATTGGGCCAATAGGGGAGCAATTAGGTGTCAATCAGGCAGGCAGGCAAGCAGTTGGGAGCCAGCAGTCCTATTTTGTGAGAGGGATGTTGAGCCTAAATGGGCAGTCGGACATACCTTGAGGGGTCCCAGATTGGAGAGGTTCAGGCTGGGCAAAGGGACAAGCCCCCCCCCTCCAACCACGTGCATGAATTTCATGTATTGGGCCTCTACTATTCTAATAATAAAATAAAGCAAAACAAAAATTATTGGGTTTTAAGTCCTGTTTCTTACTACTTGGTTTTAAATTTTAACTTTATAATTTCCCAGTAATTTCCCAAGTAAGTTACTAGTCTTCATATTTTTTTGTATAGAAAATTATATCTAACCATTTATATCTCATATTGTTATGAAGATCAGTCTACATTAATGCCTATATAAAAGTTCTTTAAGAATTCATAGTAAAAATTTTATTTGTTATTATTTGAATGAAAGATAAGGGTTAACTTGAATAAAGAAATAGAGGAGCATGTATATAAATAACTCATATTCAATAAAAACTATACAAAGAACAAAATGAGAACACTGTATGGCATAAACACTAAAATATTGAGTGTGTATTATAACTGCATTTATTTTTTATTGTTCTCAATTCATTTCTCTATTTTTTTCTTATTCAAGTTTTAAAGAGATAGTTGGTTTTAATCATTGTTCTATGGTTTTTCTAAGACAATCTAAGAAAATTTCTTTGAATCTGCCCCCTGCTTTTTTCAAAGACAGTCCTTGGTTATAAATAAACATACAGTGGTACCTTGAGATACGAGTGCCCTAACATACGAGATTTTTGAGATACGAGCCATTGAGCGAGTGATTTTTGCTTTGAAATACAAGCAACATTTGAGATAGGAATAATCGCGCGAATCGGCCAGCTGCACAGGACCCAACAGTTTACCTCGACTCGAGCTTCTCATAGTTTCCCACTCCTCAAGGTTATGGAACAAATTAAACTCCTATCTCGAGGTACCACTGTATATAGAAAGTACTTTAATCCTCTCTGCTGGTTTCTTCATCTTGGATTTCTTGCTCTGACTTGTTTGTTCTCCCTCTGGATCTCTATCATGAATGATTTGAATCAAGATAGGTAAATAGTGCTTATATCCCCAAAGACACATGTTCTTGAAGTTCCTGGACAAACTCCATACTTTGAATATGTACTATAAAACAGTCAAAGAAAGTTTTAACTTCATACTTTATTTACAGTGTAAGTTTTAATACATGAGTTTTACCAAATATAATGTAATGTTTTACATTTTATTTAAAATACATGAAAAACAAATTTAAATATTTTAATATATTATAAAGATTTACTATTTTAATTTCATGCTCTCTGGCAATGAAGTACCCAATGTGCTAGCAAGATTGATTTGCTAGACTGTCCTTTTTAGTGTTCTTGAGAAAATCAGCTAACCATTTCATAAATCTCAATTTCATAAAACTCAATCATATTTAGAGCCATAAAGCCCCAAAAGGTTGATACTAACTACATTTTTTGGTCTATGTATTTTTAATAGTTTTATTGAGGTATAATTTCCATACCATAAAATTTACTCATTTTAAGTGTACTATTCAATGACTTTTAGTAAATTTACACAGTTATACAGCTACTAACACAACACAATTTTAGAACATTTCTATAACCTCAAAAAATGGTTCATCATGCAGTTACAGCTCTCACCTCCAATTCCAGGCAACCACTAGTTTATTATCTGTTTTTATATAGATTTGTTTGTTGTGGATATTTCATATGAAAGGCACTATATAAAATAAGATTTCTGACATGTATCTTTTTTCATTTGTCATGATGCTTTAAATTCTTCTATGTTGTAGCATGTGCCAATTCTTATACTTTTTTATTGATAAGATTCAATTGTATGAATATGCTCCATTTTGTTTTCATTCATTGATGAAAATTTTTATTATCTTTTTTTATTATTATGAATAATATTTCTATGAACATCACATATGTCTTCTGTATCATGTGTTTTCATTTCTCTCAACTTTATGAGAAGCTGCCAATTATTTTCCCCAAAGTTACTGTATTAATTTGCATCTCCACCAGCAGTGTATGAGGTTCTAATTTGCATTTTTCATTGTCTGACTTTTTGAGTGTACACATTCTAGTGGGCAGGAACAATAAGTTATTTTGGTTTAAATTGTTTTTCCCAAGTAAAGCATCATATCATGCGTATTTTATTTTTATCATTCTTATATCTTTGTTGAAATATTGTCTTTGATTAAACCGGTTATTTATCTTTTCATTATTGCATAATAAGATTTAAAAAAAAATTCTGGCTATAAGTTCTTTTTTTATTAAATCTTTATTATTCAGATTATTACATTTGTCTCTCTTTTTTCCCCTCCATAGCTCCCCTCCACCTGGCTCCCACCCCTCCCTCTACCCTTACCTTCCCCCCCAATTGATGAGTCCATAGGTGTATTATTTTTGTCCAGTCACACCCTGTACCCCCCTTACCCCTTTCCCCCTGAGAATTATCAGTCCACTCCCTTTCTGTGCTCCTGATTCTAGTATATTCACCAGTTTATTCTGTTGATCAAATTTTTAATTCACTTAATTTCTAGTTTCACTTGTTGATAGATATGTATTTGTTATTCATAATTTTTTATCTTTGACCTTTTTCTTCTTCCTCTTCTAAAAGAGTACCTTTCAGCATTTCATAAAATACTGGTTTGGAGTTGATGAACTCCTTTAGCTTTTTCTTCTCTGTGAAGGTCTTTATCTGCCCTTCAATTCTGAATGATAGCTTTGCTGGATAGAGTATTCTTGGTTGTAGGTTCTTACTATTCATCACATTGAATATTTCTTGCCATTTCCATCTGGCCTGCATAGTTTCTGTTGAGAAATCAGCTGACAGTCGTATGGGTGCTCCCTTGGTAGGTAATTAACTGTTTTTCTCTTGCTGCTTTTAATATTCTTTCTTTGTCTTTTTCTCTTGGTATTTTAATTATGATGTGTCTTGGTATAGTCCTCTTTGGATTCCTTTTATATGGGGTTCTGTGTGCTGCCTGGACTTGTAAGTCTATTTCATTTACCAGATGTGGGAAGTTTTCAGTCATTATTTCTTGAAATACGTTTTCAGCATCTTGCTCTCTCTCTTCTGGCACCCCCACAATTCTGATATTGGTACACTTGAAGCTGTCCCAGAGGCTCCTTACATTATCCTCACATTTTTGGATTCTTTTCTCTTCTTGCTTTTGTAGTTGAGTGTTTTCTGATTCTTTATATTTCAAATTTTTGACTGGATTCTTGCCTTCCGCTAGTCTGGTGTTAGGTCTTTGTATAATATTTTTTATTTCAGACAGTGTATGTTTAATTTCTATTTGGTCCTTTATCATCGCTAGTTGGATCTTTTGCATCTCTGGTTGGTCCTCTTGCATCTCCTCTTGGGACTTGATAAATTTATCCATCTTTTCTAGCATATTCTTGAAAAACCTTATAAGCGTGGTTTTGAATTCTATATTCAGTAGTTTTTTTGCCTCCATTTCTTTTGTTTGTGATCCCTTCCCTTGTCTTGGCATTTTCACTATGCTGGGAGAACTTCTGTGTTGGACTCAGCCCTATGATACCAGACTTGAAAAACCGCAAAAGTCTCTCTTGAGCTTGGGATGGGTGGAGGAGTCTCAGGGCTTAAGGAACCTCCTTGTCTTCCATTCGGGCCCGCCTTCCATGTCCCCTGAGTCTCAGGTGACTGGGTAATCACTGGAGCAGTCCCAGTGCACACACACACTCTCTTGCAGTGCCTCTAGACTGCTGCCTCTCTGGCTCCCCTGTGCTACGGGACCACAGGAGTCTGGGTCCCCAGGGTTTCATCCGAAACTGGGGTTTAGTGAAGTTAGAAGTGGCACAGTTGGGAGGGTCTGTCTCCCGCCCATTCGTGAAAACCAGCGGCACAATCAGCAGTCGATCTTCTGCATGCAGTGCCATGCTTGCCACCAGACTTCTGATCTTTTGCAACTCCCCTAAATTTCTGTGCACTTCTCCCCCTTCACAGTCCAAACTCCCCTGCAAATTAATTTGGTCTGCATCAGGCATTTAGTGTCGTAGGAAAAGGAGTTCAAAGCCTTTGAGAGTCTCCGTCTCCCTCCCGCCAGAGAAGGCCAGCCAGGTTCTCAGGCACCTGCTCTCTCCACGCGCGCATCTCCATACCTCAGCTTTTTACAGCTCCTCTGGGTCTCTGTGAGCACCTCTCTTTCCCTCTAGTTGTAGAATTTCCACTCCGCCAGCTTTCCTGTGGTTCTGGATGATGTCCGTTCTGTCTTTTAGTTGTAGTTGTGAAATTGTTGTACGAGGCAGCAGTGTAGGTGTTTACCTATGCCACTATCTTGGCTTCTTGGCTATAAGTTCTTTACCAGATATTTGAAAATATTATTTTCTAATTTATGAGTTGCTTTTTTAAATTAAGGGTACAAAGATCCTTTTTCTGTCTACTATTTATTATTTTTTGTATAATTTACATAAAATAAATACATTTATAAAACCAAGTTAGAAATATTTAGTGTGGTTATTGCCAAATCTAAAGAATATTAATAAGCAGGTCAAACACTGGCTACAATGCATGAAATAAGTAAATGTGAGTTTATTTATTCTAAATAAATAAATCAAACTGCAATAGTGGATCAACAAATGAAAATTATATTCAATCTCATTATATTCAAATAAATACAAATACAAGTCATAACACTTTATTTTTCTTATTAAATCAGTAAAATGAATGAATTATAGTACCTCTTAAAGTAGTTAAGAAGGGGTCAGGTGATAACATCTATTTTCTCACCTAAATTTTATATAAATTGACAATACTTAAAAGTCCACACAGAAGTAGCACAAACATATCTTCTTTATTATTGATAAAGAATTAGCTGGTGGATATACTGTGGTATGAGAACCAAATGGGCTTGCTAATTCCATGTTAACCGCTTCTGTCAGTTTAGACCTTGAGACAGTTCATAGGTGAGTAAGCTGGAGTTTGTTACTACCAACACTTACCCAGGTTACTTTCTCTCACTGGTTCAGTGAGAGAAAAACAGAACCAGCCATGCTTTATACAGGAAAGAGACTTATCAGATAGGTTATCAGAGAAGGGATTTATTATAGGAATGAATTTCTCCTTATCATTAGGAAAAGCTGAGTAGATAAATATCTAAAAGGGAGAGGTATATTATTAGTAAATCCATTTTATTTGAGAAACCAACTGTGTAACCAACAATGTGGAGCTATTGAGAATGCTGGCAAAATGTCTCTGGTAAGCAGTTTCTTATGTGGCTCTGGGTGTGATAACTCCCATGGTCAGCAGGGTCAGTAGTTTGGAAAAAGAGCTGGGCATGAAAAAGAAGAAAGTAAAAATGAACTGGACCTTCTCAGCCCCTCTGTGATCCCTGTCATTCCCTCTAACTGCATGGACCTTAGCCAGTAATAGTTTCCGATTTTAGTTTTCAAATCTCATGTAAATTATTCGTGGGACAACTGTAACCTGAACTCATACAGGCAAGAGGGTTCTGGGAACTGCAATTCTGGTTTAACCCATTGACAGTACAAACCATCAAGGAATAGTGTATCCCCTTGACCTCACATTAACTTCTTCCAATCAAGAAAGATGTTCAGTTATAAAAAATAGTCACGGGAATGTAAAATACAGCACAGGAAATATAGTTAATTATATTGTAATTATTTTGTATCTACAATCTGGTAATAGATTTATTTTGTATATTGTAAAAAAATAAAAGAAAATAATAATAAATAAATAAAATATTGTAGTAACTATATATATTATTAGGCAGATAATAGATTTACCAGGGTGATCATTTTATAAGATATATAAATGTCTGATTGTGATGTTGTACACATGAAACTAATATAATATTGCATGTCAAATATAACTGGAAAAAATTTAAACAGAAAAAATGTTAGCATCAAACTTGCTTCTCTGTAGGATGGAGTAACAGTTAGTCAGAGGTTCAGGTTTTTTATAGAAAATTATTATTTTTAAAATATATTTTTATTGATTTCAGAGAGGAAGGGAGGAGAGATGAAAATATCAATTATGAGAATCATCAATCAGCTGCCTCCTGCATACCCCTTACTAGGAATTGAGTCTGCAACCAGGGCATGTGCCCTAACTGGAATCAAAGCATGACCTTTTGGTTCATGGATCAATACTCAACCACTGAGTCTCACTGGCCAGCCTAGAAAATTATTTTTAACGAACTTAAAGACTGGGCTAGCCTACAGGGGCAAGATGTTTTTAAAGATAAGAATCAGGGGGTGGGGAGAAGCAGATGCAGAGTCAAAGAAGCAATGAACAGACTGTCGTGCTACAGCGGGAAGGCAGGGGAAGTTGTGGAAGAGGGGCCTGTAAGAGATCAACCGAAGCACTTGTATGCATGTGTGTGTAGGCATAGCCAGTGGATACAGGGCAAAGGGTGGGGGGGGGTGTGGAGGGAGGAGATGGATGAGGACATGTACTGGGGGGTGAGGAGGGCAATAGGGGAAAAAATAAATGATAAATAAATAAAGAAAAAAAGAACAGTAAGAAAAAGAAAAAAGACTGGGCAAGAGAGCTTTCCCTTGCCTATGAGGATATTTGAAAAGGAATGGTCTCATATATTGTTGGGAAAATATGTTAATACATTTTTGGAAAGCAATTTGAAAATATACATGAAAATGCTTAAAATATGAATATTCTCCAATGTACTATTTCCATTTATAAGCATGTACCAAAGAGAAGTAATTGGAAAAGTGTGAAAAGATATATTCTTGCCATTTTCAACAGCATGGATGGAACTGGAGATCATTATGCTAAGCAAAATAAACTAGTCAGAGAAAGACAAATATTACATGATCTCACTCATTTGTGGACTATAATGAACAACAAAATGATGAACAAAAACATATCCAGAGACAGAAACATCGATCAGACTGTCAAACCTCAGAGGGAATGTAGGTATGAGTGGGGGTAAGGGAGAGATCAACCAAAGGACTTGTATGCATGCATATAAGTCTAATGAATGGACATAGACACTAGGGGGTTGAGGGCATGAATGGGGTGGTAGAGTCAATGTGGGGGGGTATAAGGACACATATGTAATACCTTAATTAATAAAGAAAAAAATTTAAAAATATATATTTACAAATACATATGTGTATCCTTATTTATAATAGGAGAAATTTGTAAAACAACTTCAAGATCCTTCAACATTAAATTGCTTTTAAAAATTCTGGTATAGACATAACTGTTATTGTTATTAATTGTAAAATATTTAACTATATATAAGAAGATTTGATAATGACAATGATAGTACGTAAATATATTAATAGGGTTACTAATAGATGACAAGAATTCAGCTAATACTATTTTTTCATATTCAATGGACATCCATTCCTCTTAAAAATGTAGTGAAACAGCCCTAACTGGTTTGGCTCAGTGGATGGATTATCGGCCTATGGACTAAAAAGTCCCAGGTTCGATTGTACCTTGGTTGCGAGCACATTCCCAGTAGGAGGAGTGCAGGACTCAGCTGATCAATCTTTCTAATGCTCTATCCCTCTCTGTAAAAAAAAAAAAAAATCAATAAAATATATTTTAAAAAATATATAGTGAAACAACTATTTTCACTAGTAAGCTAACCAGTGAAAACTGATTTTTCAAGTCAATTCTCTGACCAAGTTCAAATTATTTTATTTCTTTTTTTATTTAAAGAATATTAAATGTATTTTGAATGACAGTAGTAAAACACACCAGGTCAAAAACTCCTAACAATGTTGGGCTTGTTTGAAAAATTTTAATATAAAATTGAAAAATGTGAATGTATTTACACCTTCTGAAGTTTTAATGAAATTGAGAATAGCATTATTCCTTTAAGCCTAGTGAAATGGTTTCAGTATAATGATTTTCCTAAAGTTTACTGCATTTAATGGGAGCATCAAAAACACTTTTACTTCCTTTTCATAAAGGAGATAGAGCTTATTGTGGCTATTCTATTCTTCATTTTTTTCTTTGGCTTTGATTCTAAGGACAGAGCACCCTTTTCTTCCTGCTACAGCTCTGACTCTGCATAAATCTCTCAGGAAAGCTCTCTATGCAGGAAATGATATGGTAAAAAAAGCAAGACTTCCATATATATAATCTGTGAGTCTCTGTTCTGACCCTGAGTTTTATTATAAATCTTAGTTCCCAAACAACTTTCTTTTGTGAATTATAACCTTTGGCTTCTTGCTTTGTTAGAGGCATAGGCATTTAAACTGTAAAGGCTTTTTTATATAAGCACCCCTACCATACTCATTTGTCCTTTTTCAGCCTTTTTCCTGGAAATAAAAGGGCTTTTAGAGTATATGCTAAAGGTCAGATTAATGGACAAACATTTTTTTTGAAATGATTAAAGGTCAAACTATCTGATTTACATTGGTGAAATGCCATAAAAACATAAGCACATTAGCTAGTAAGAGAGACAAATGGCTAAGTATGGAATTAAACTTTATATTAACCCCTACATTAAATGAATGAACTGGAATGCACATTTTGGAGCAATCCACAAAGTGATGCACATTAAATGACAGTAGTGTGGTTTAAAATTTTGACCAGAACTCTGACACCAGACTTCCTTAGCAGTGGCATTCAGCTCTGCTGTGTATCTTTATATCAACTTCTAAATCTCTCTGTGACTTACTTTCCATTTATGAAACAGGAATAGTGATAATGGCTACTACATAGAATAGCTATAAGGATTCAAAGGGTAAATATATATCAAATATTTAGAAAAGTGCTTGCTGCTACTCCAACTATATGCTGTGTAATAATCATTCATTTGAATATTTTTGTAAAGGTAACAGGAGAATCAGAGTGAGTTAGCATCATTCCCCCAATATTAGAGGGCTTAATGATTTGATACTTTGTGAATATTGCATGCCTTCACATAATAACACAGTGGTGGGCAAAAGTAGGTTACCAGGTGCATTCTGACATTCTTTTGAGTTAATATAGCTATTATAATAATCACTAAAGGCCTGGTGCATGAAATTCGTGCATGGGGGAGGGTCCCCCTCAGCCCAGCCTGCACACTATCTAATCCAGGACATTTTACGCACAATCCGGTACTGCTGGCTCCTAACTGCCCCCCTGCCAGCCTGGTCACACCTAACCACCTCTGCTAATCAGGTTGATCACCCCCAACTACCCTTCTCTAGCAGCATGGTCATCCCTTGCTGTCCCCCCTTCTGGCCTGGTCACCCCTAACCACTCCCCATCACTCTCCTAGTCACCCTATACTGCTTCCCCCGCTGGCCTCATTGCCCCATACAGCCTGGTGTTCAGTCATTTGGTCATCCCTCACTAACTCCCCTGCCAGCCCAGTCACCCCACACAGTCTGCTATTTGGTTATCCCTCTGATTGTTTTGTTCATGATGGCCCCTTGCTTTTTATATGTTAGGATAACCTGCATGTCACTTTCTATACAAACAACTGTAGCATAACTCTTGTCCACTCTTGTATAACAGGTACAAGCAATTTTAAGGACTTAAACTGAGATAGATTTTGTACCCAAAAACATTTTATATGTATTATCTCATTTTCCTCAAAACACTCTGTGCAGAAAATTAAATATACATATGAGCAAACTGAATCTGAGAAAGTTTGCTTATGGTCATTTACTGAGTGATAGAGCCAGTATGCTTAATGTTAAAGTTATTGCTCTTAGACTGTATTTGGTGTGCTTTCCATATTAAAGTTGGAGGCCAAAGACAAGCATTCATACTTATTTAGTTTCACTAAACCTTTTTTATAAATTACTTTAAAACATTTTAAAACCTAACAAAAAGTACTTCTGTTTTTCAAATAAATAATTTATATGTTATTTATAACCCACTGTGTTTTTTAATACATTTTCTGAATTGACTCTAGGTAACCATATCTTTCATAAATCAAAATAAACCAAAGATTCTTAAGTTTTTATAGGGTGTATTTTGTATAAGCTTTAATCATCTATCATATTAAAATCATAACATGTTAAAGAGACCAGAGTTCTTCCAGATAACCTTCCAGATGAAGCCAGGGCTACAAGGGAAGCCAGGGTCCTGAGCGCCAGAGGAAAGCCGATGCCGGCAGCTGAGGGAAAGCAGTCCTACTCTTGCACAAATTTCATGCATCAGTCCTCTAGTAATGAAAAAGATCTAAAATAAACAGAGCTACCATCAATAGATGAGCAGGATTTAATTCACCAACATTATTACAAAGTCATATTTGATTACTTTCCAAAGAAGATAGAAACCAAACATATGTTGTATTAGATATTTGCAATTTTTTAAAAAGTATATCTCTTTTTATTTTGTAGTTCAGAGTTAATTGTGTTGTGTTAAATCTTTTTATTTTCCTCTTGAAATTGTAAATCAGGGATATCTTTTTTTTTTAATTGATTTTTTACAGAGAGGAGGGGAGAGGGATAGAGAGTTAGAAGCATCGATGAGAGAGAAACATCGATTAGCTGCCTCCTGCACGACCCCTACTGGGGATGTGCCCGCAACCAAGGTACATGCCCTTGACCGGAATCAAAACTGGGACCCTTCAGTCCGCAGGCCGATGCTCTACTCACTGAGCGAAACGGTTTCGGCTAAATCAGGGACATCTTAATTTCATTTTCTTTTCTTCTTTCCCCCAGACTCCTGGATCTTGGAGGATTAAAACAGGAAATCTTTAATTTATCTAAAGAATATAGGTGAATAGTGGCTGATGGAAGAGACTAGATGTTGTAAACAAAAGACTTTCAATTTACTTTTTTACACTCCCCTTCATCTGTGTTTTCTCTTCAGGTCCACCTGCTCTGAAATGGCTATCATCAATAATTAACAAACACGAGTTGATGAAGATATGAAAAAAAGGGAACCCTCTGCTCTGCTGGTGGGAATGCAGATTGGTGCAGTCACTGTGGAAAAACAGTATGGTGGGTCATCAAAAAAGTAAAAATGCAACTGCCTTATGACCCAGCAATTCCACTAGTGGATACATGTCTGAAGAAACCTAAAACATTAATTAGAAGAACATATGCCTCTTTGTTTTTATTGCAACATTATTTTCAAAACTCAAGATGTGGAAGCACCTCAAGTACCCATCAATAAATAAGTAGATAAAAATGTTGTGCTAAAAATATACAATGGAATATTAACCATCTAAAGAAATAAAATCTTACTATTTACAAAATGGATGAAATTTTTGGGTTTTTTTGCTGAGTTAAATAAGTCAGTCAGAAAAAATACAAATGTCATATGATTTTATTCATGTGTGAAATCTAAAGAATAAATAAATGAACAAACCAAACAGAAACAGACTCATAGATACAGAGAACAGACTGATAGTTGCAAGGGGAGGGGCTTTTAGGGGACCAAGTAGAAAAAGTAAAGGAATGAAGAAGGTAAAATTAGTAGTTATAAAATTGTCATAAGGATTAAAGTACAGCATAAGGTATATAGTCAATAATATTATAATAACTATTAATGATGCCAGGTGAGTACTGAATATATGGGGGGATACTTTGTAAAATATATGATTAACCATTATGTTATACACCTGAAATCAATACAGCATAATAGTGAATGTAAATAAACTGTAATTGAAAAAGAAAATTTAAATTAAAAAAAAATCCCTGTTCTTGTGAGCTGTTATTCCTTTCTTTTCATGAAATAGAAAGTAATACATTTTTCTGGGAAAATTTAGTGTCTTTGGCAAAAACAGCACCATAATACATATACAAATCTCAAATTATTCTGATGCAATGGAATCTACTACAGTTCTCCAGTGCCCAAACAAACATGCAATCCAATCCCTCTCTTATTTCCCTCAATATCCAATTACTTATAAATAAAGATGGTAAATATTAAGTACAAATAAAAATAACCAGTGGTGTGTATTAAATTATATTTTAAAGAATGTTAAGATATATTTTAGTATTTTACTTTTCTAAATTGTCTTGAAACTGTATGTTTCATCCTACTTTAATATTCCACATTAATTTAATTTATAGATCTCATGATTTATCAAGGGTTCTTTTTAAATTGAGTTTATTGGTGTGACATTGGTTATTAAATTATATAGATTTCAGAAGGGTTTTCATATTACAGTTACATTTATGTCTAAGTTATATTCTAAAACCACATGCTTAAGATTAAATAGTGTTGAATTATTTGCAAACTTTTCATCATCTTTTAACTTATAGATGGATATTTAGAATGCAAAGGTATCAGTTTCCAAGAGAAGCCATAATGAAGTACCACAAATATGTGGCTTAAAACAACAGAAAGGTTGCCCTGGCAGGTGTGGCTTGATTGGGTGAGTGCCATCCCATGTATAGAGGAGTTGTTTTGATTTTTGAGACAGGACAGACAGTATCAGGGATGGGGGGTGGGGGGCATTGGAGAGGAATGCATAGATAAGGACTTGGAATCACCAAAATACTTATCTTACTTTTACAGAGGATAGAGAAAAATCACAGGATACTAGGGAGAGGGAAATATATTTTCACAGAGGATAGAGGAATGGTGCAAGATAAGGAAAAGAGAAAGAGGAGGGTACCACATGGGCTTTGACCTTTAAAACTGAATCTATGTGGCAGAGTGACAAATGAGGGAAGAGCAGGAGTCCTAGATTAAGGAAGGGTCCAATTAGAAAGGGTCATGTTTAGACAAAGAACCACAGTATATGTAAACTGGAGACAAAGGGACAAAAGGCATATTTATTATTATTATTATTATTATTATTATTATTATTATTATTATTCCCATTAGAGAGAGAGAGCAGGTTTTTCCAATTTGAGGACTTCTCCCCAGGGAGAGCTTCCACATTTTTATTAAAGGAGTCTTTTTGTTCCTGGGGAGGGGTCCCCAAATAGGAAAAACTTGTTCTTCAACATTGTAGGACAAGGACCCACAGAAGAATCTGCACCCCAAACCCTACATATCTCTTTTATATAAAATGAGGACTTGGATATAAACTTTATGCTTATTTTTGACTTTGACCTGCTTGTTGTCTACTACTCTCAAGTTCATGATCTGTCTCTCCATGTCCCCTGCCTCAATTCAAAAAGCTTTCTAGACACTACGACTTTGTTTGACAATTATATTCTACTTTCCTCACTTACCATTGGTTTCTGTATGGTTCTTTATATTTAAAACAGAATTATGTTAAATTAAGAGTATATAAATTGGAACAATTTTATAGATACTATAACTTCAGACTTGCACATACTTCAATAGATTAACTGATCATTTTGACCATCCTCTGCCTTTATGTAGTACATTATCTTTATTCTAATATTATATAAGACTAGGGACACAGTGCATGAATGTGTGATCTTTGAAAGGAACTGTGGGCCACGAGACTGTGGTGGGGACAGGGGTGAGTCTTGGTCCATCCTCCACACACCTACCTGGCCCCTTCCACTGCAGCCTCTGGTCCATTGTCTGTTGGCAGCCCACTCTCACTCCTGCCATTTCCATCTGCTAAGGGCACATGTGATTGGGGCTGGCACCAGCAGCAGGTGGAAGTGGGGCTGGTGCTGTCAGTAAGTGCAAGAAGCAGCTGCTGCCCCTATCGCTGCTCAGGAGCAGGGGGATGTAGAGAAGCCCTGAGGGGCAATCAGGGCCTGCAGCCACTGCACATACCCAATGACAATGCCGAGCGATCGGGGCCAGTGCCAGCAGTGGGTGTGAGCAGGGTTGGCACTGGCAGCAGGTGCAAGCTCTGGGTAGGAACAAAGAATTTTCAGTAACCACCAGAGGCTCGCCTTAATGACAGCGACCAGCACCCCACCTTGGTCAGGTGCCACTGCTTACCTTCTTTACCA
>JAAGEH010000012.1:29659097-29680032 GCA_011751065.1 Lasiurus cinereus
ATATGCTATTATATATATATATATATACATATATATATTATATATATTATATATATATAATATATATACACACATAGATATATTATATATATAATATATATTACATATGTGTGTGTGTGTGTGTGTGTGTGTGAGAGAGAGAGAGTATGTGTGCATATATATATATATATATACACACACAAATATATATAATGCAATTATTTTAGGAAGTTATATAGCTATGAATGCATAAAAAATTCATGATAATTTAGTAAAAGTAACTGTTAATTTTATATAACATCTACACCTATAATTTTATGATTATTTTTTACGGTTAATACCTAGTGTAGGTATTTGGAATTTTTAAAAAAATCATTAGGGCAATTGATTGGTTCCAGATAAACACAGAAGGATGCACAGAAAAAACCCAGGCTTGCTTTGAGACCTTGGAAATACTGATAGTCACTTTGTATTAAACAAACTATGTGAGTAATACTTGGCAGTCTCTATTTTAGATCTCCTTTTATATCTGAACTTTAAACTAACTTTCTGGGCTTTAGCTTCAGTTATATTCACTATTTCAGGAAGTTCCTTGCTGAATATTTCTTACTCATTTGATGAAACTTGATCCTTCTGTCTGACCTTGTTTTAGAAGTAGTTGCTTAAAAGCCATGAAGTCTTCCATTTATCACTAGAAAGTCTTCCTCTGAGAAAACTAAGTTAAATTCTCTTCCTCTGGGACTGCATTCTTTGTGTTAAGTAAGGCAAGCCCCTAAGCAAAACTGTGTTCATTCTCCTGGATAGTCTTCTGGGGAAACATAAGGACCTTCCTACAGTACCAAGGAGGCCATTTCAGACACAGGCCAGCTCCCTGGGCACTCCTTTCAGTGTTGCCTGAGGCCACTGGGCTACAGGGGTCCTCGCCTCTGTAAAGCTAGCACTGCCCACTGTGCCTGTGGGCTTTAGCTCAACACGTGGTTGAAACCTAGAAAGCTGTCTACTTCGTTGCCATCTCTTTCTGGCTTCCAATGCAAATATGTGGATACTTTTTAGTTGCAAGAGTTTTGTTGTTAATCTGGCACCTGCGATGACTTAATATGTATATTGAAATATTAAAAATTAAAAATGACTGTTCTGCTATTATGATTGTCTTTGATTAGAAGCACCTGACCAGTTTCTGCTAAATTCTGCAAGAGGGCCAAGTTTTTCTTTTATTTGGCTAAATTATAAATGCTGGTGTAAAAGCATTTGAGATTTCAATTGAGGTTAAGGGATGCTTAAACTTTAATTGGCTCTCACACTGACATATTTAAAATAGGAAAAAAAAACACAATTCAACACATTTAATATTTGGGGATAAACAAGCAGAGAGTGAAATATTTTTCAGATAAAAGGCCATCATTCTGTATCAAGAAAGCTAATAAATAGTGCTGGGGGGATCGAGAGGGCAGAGAGAGGTCAATGGTGGGAAATGAGACATATGTAAAACTTTCAACAATAAATATTTTTTTTAAAAATCTAATAAACAAATTAACTATTCTAGTAACTATTGTTATAAAACAGTATCCCCACATATAACCACTCCTTACCCTTTAAATACTTTCCTGAATTCTAGACTTCATTTGTTTGTGTTTGTGTATTTCTGTGTGTAAAGAAACTGAAAATACAAATGAGACATAACTTCATATACAAATGACAAATAAGTTATACATCATTTATCTTTAAGTTGCTTTTTTTACTTCCTTTTTATTTTTCTCCCTTTTGTGTTTTTTAAATATACATGTCAAATATTGTATTAGAAATTCCCATACTAGCTATGCCTGTACATAAATTATCGGGCAAACCTTGGGAACATCATTTAAACCTTTTGTCTCAATTTCCTGATTTGTGAAAGATAAATTGAATAGATAATAATAAGTGAATCTTATAGTTCTTAAATAGTTTATCATATATTCTAAACTCACTTGAAATTAAGCTGCATAGTTATTACTCACAGAATATTTCCCCCATCATAAAATTGAGCCATAGAGAAGCAAAGTTACAGTTTCTTGGTGAATTTGTAGTAACGTATGCATTTTTTTTTCTTGGACCACCTTATGTTTGTACCTTAATTTTTCACTCAGAACTCTGTCCTTTTCTAAATCCTACCCACAATGCCAGAGCATACCTCTTAAGTTTGAAAGTCAATGACAGCAAGTCTCATTCTATAGCTTTCTAGCTTTGTTACTTTGGACAAGGTACTAAACCTTTTGAACCTCAGTTTCCTTAGAAAGTTGAAACTTGTAGCTAATATATAGAAGACTACAGGATGGAAGAGAGAAGAGATAGCAATAAAAATGTAAGAATATGTAAGTCAAAAAGTATGCAGCCCTGGCCAGCATTCTCAGTGGTTAGAGCATTGGTCTGTGCAACAAAGGGTCTTGGGTTTTATTCCCAGTCAAGGGGAGGTACCTGGGTTTCAGGTTCAATTCCAGCACCAGTTGGGATACATTTGAGAGGCAACCAATGAATGTGTCTCTCTCACACCTCTCTCTCTCTCTCTCTCTCTCTCTCTCTCTCCCCCCTCCCTTTCTCTCTAAAAAGCAATGGAAAAATATCCTCAGGTGAGGATTTAAAAAGTATACAAAAATATATCATTTGATATATTACTTACTCCCCTTTTTAGTGATTAAAAATAAAAAACTATAGAATGAATTATGATTTTGTTTACATAAATTACCTACTCAATGAAAGAGTCTGAAGTCCTTCAGTTACAATAAAGTAGCATCCACCTTTCAACTTGCTATATTTTTGAAGAAAAAGCAATCAAGTTAAAAATATAATATATGGTACAATTCCACCAACAAATCTCTATACCTATATTGGTATCATTAGCTACTATAGATACATATGTAAAGAAGACTCTAGATGAATATTTTATAAAAACTTAATAGTAGTTATATGTAATATATCTGTTTATTTTGATTTTTAAAATGTTATTTTTTTCTAAATAAACTATACTAATGTTAAAATAAAAAGAAATTCACAATTAGAACACAAAAGTATGCCTGAAAAATAAACATAATAAAATATGCCATTTTGAAAATGACAGTCAAATGATGGTTCTGAAGAATTAATACATTAAAAAACAAAGCCAACCTAAACAATCAAAATATTTTAAGGAGAAAAACATTTCTAAAAATATATATTTGATAACTGCTCCCTTTGTTTTTCACTTTAGAGTTGAGAAAAGGAAAACAATGAATTTATTTACAGGTGAATTATAATTCATATACATTCATTTTTTTAAGTAACTGAACTTTAACAGTTATTAAGTACTAGAGGCATAGTGCACAAAATTTGTGCATGGGGATGATGGGGGACAGTGTCCTTCAGCCCAGCCTGATCCCTCTTTAACCTGGGACCCCTTGAGGGATATCTGACTGCCTGTTTCGGCCTGATCCAGGCAAGATTGGGCCTAAACGGGCAGTTGGACTTCCTCTCTCAATCCAAGACTGCTGGCTCCCAACTGCTCATCTGCCTGCCTTCCTGATTGCCCATAACTGCTTCTGCCTACCAGACTGATCCTCCCCTAATCACTCCCCTTCTAGCCTGATTGATGCCTAACTGCTCCTCTGCTAGCCTGTTTGCCCCTAACTGCCCTCTCCTACCAGCCTGGTCATCCCTAACTGCCCTCGACTGCAGGCCTGGGTCCCCACATCTGTCCTTTCCTGCAGACCCAGTCACCCCCAACTGCCCTCCCTTGCAGACCTGGTCCCTGCCAGCTGCCTTCCCCTGCTGGCCATCTTGTGGTGGCCACCTTGTGTTCACATGGGGGCAGGATCATTGACCACATGGGGGCAGTCATCTTGTGTGTTAGAGTTATGATCAATATGCATATTAATCTTTTATTAGATAGGATAGAAGCCAGGTACATGGGTGGGGGCCAGCTGGTTTGCCCTGAAGGGTGTCCTGGGTTAGATTGGGTGTTCCCCTGGGGCATGGGGTGGTCTGGTCGAGAAGCCTGTGGTGGTTTGCAGGCAGATCATGCCCCCTGGTGACCCCAGAGGAAGCTCTGGTATCTGGGATTTATTTATCTTCTACAATTGAAACTTTGTTGCTGGAGAGAGCCAAGCCTCCTGCTTGTTCTGTAGTGGCAGGCATTGATACTTTGTTACCTTAAGCAGAGGCCTGCTGGCCAGGGTGTGCAGAAAGCTTGGCTTCCTCCATCGCCAGGGGCAATCCAAGCCCCCCTCCTGCTCTCTCTGTGGCCATAGCCACCTTGGTTTGGTTAATTTGCATACTTACTCTGATTGGTTGGTGGGTGTGGCTGGTGGGCGTAGCTGGTGGGTATAGCAGAGGCATGGCCAATTTGCATATTACTCTTTTATTAGATAGGATTAGAAGATTTACATTATTTTTAAGGATGATGTATAACTATGTCTGCTGAAAAAGAATGGATCCTATCCAACAAGCATGGAAATAGTTTTGCATTTATACATAAGGAAAGGGGATTTAATTCCATCATTATTATTGCCACTTCTAATAGCAACACAACTCTATGGCAGCCATTGTAATTATTGTCATAGGCTGGGAAGTGGTGGGAGGATAAGAAGAATTTTATAGATTAACAAGAGGCCTGATACATGAAAATTTATGCACTTGGAGGGGGGCATCCTTCAGCCCAGCCTGTGCTCTCTCATAGGCCAGAATACCTTGGGGGATGTCCATCTCCCTGCTTAGGCCCACTTTCCAGGGTATTTGGCTTAAGCTAACAATCAGTCATCCCTCTGGCAGCCAGAGAGCCCTTGGGGGTTGTCCAACTGGTGGTTTAGGCCTGCTCCCTGCAGAAAGCCGACCTAAGCCACAGTCGGACATCCTTAGCACTGCCATGGAGGCAGAAGAGGCTCCCACCACTGCTGCTGTGCTTGTGGCCATCAGCCCTGCTTATGGCAGAGCAGAACTCCCCCTGTGGTGGGAATGCACTCACCACAGGGAGCAGCTCCTATGTTGAGCATCTACCCCATTGTGGCCAGTGTGCATCATAGCACTGCTCATTCTCCTGTTAGGGTCAATTTGCATATTACTCTTTTATTATGTAGGATAATCTCTTGAGGTTGTGGAACACCAAATGTGCTTATTCTCTATTAGGGAGAGGGACGGGGGGACAAGCAGGGTCTGATTAAACCCAAGAAGCCTGGGTTTCTGTATGAAGATCTTAACATACGAAGACTGAGATTGAGCTGCTTTAAAACTCATGCAGCTTAACTTCAGTAAATATTGCTTAACAGCAATAAAATCTTAATTAATATTTTCATCCTGTTTAATAATTCCAGTAAGTAAGAGACACTGAAATAGTGATATTTGCCACTCCTTAAATATTCTTTCTAAACTCATTTTTTATTCTCAAATTTTCAAAGAAGGAAAACCTATAAACCATCCATATCTTGTTATGATTATTTGCCATTGCCTTATGTCCACCTGCTTATTATTTACTTCTCTATTTAAATTTTATTATGTTAAATACAGCCTAAGAAACTATTTCTCTTAGGTGAGGTCAAAATCTCAGTTATAGTAAAACAGAGATGTTTACACACACACACACACACACACACACACACGGCTAAAGCAAAAAGTGAATTATGTCAGTACTGTCTGTTTTAAGAGACATAGATACTGTTTTCAGATTTGGGTTTATAAATATATTTCTAGGATAATAGCATGACTCTTACCTATATTTTAAGTATGATGCAATGTGATATAGAACCATAAACAATGTTTCTGAAACTGAGACTGACATTTTTCTCAGATATACCCTAAATTTGTAACAGAATTTGGACTCACACTTTGTTCCTGTCATTCATTCAATATCTATTTAGAAAATGTAAATATGTTGTGGAAAAATACTAAAGAGACTAAGACATAGATTCTATACTCGAAGATTTCCATACTATTTTGGGAAGATTAATTACACAGGGGAAACAAATTAATATCTGAGTTTCAAAAAATTTATTTTTATGATGAAAATTTAAGAGCACCAACAGCCCTGGCCAGATGGCTCAGTTGGTTGGAGCATCATCCTGTGCACCAAAAGATTTTAATTTTGATTCCTGGTCAGAGCACATACCTAGGTTACTGGTTCCATCCCCAGTTGTGGCTCATATAGAAGGCAACCAATTAATGTTTCTTTCTCTCTTAAATCAATAAAAACATGCCCTAGGGGTATAGCTAAAAGAATAATAAAATAAATGAGTTGCAACAAAACAAAATTTAAAAAATTATTAAACTAATTTTTGGTGCATAGTTTTTGTTAACTGGTTTAAATGTTTTGTTTCCCTCCTTTATATTAATCAATCAGGCATGTAAACTCCAAATCAGTTTACTTTTGTGAATGAAAAAGGATAGTAAGGGGATACGATGTTGAAATATTGCTGTAAACCAAGACTATCTTCAATAGAACTGGACATATACTTATGATTTTTAGTTTATTATTTAGTAGACTCAAAAATATTAATGATTCTGCTCTTTTCTGCCTACTATTGTTTCTACACACTGACAATGAAAATACATAATTCCTTAAAAGTAATCTTAGCACAGTCAAAAGAGTAAGCTATTCATCCCCAATTGCTTCTCAAGAGCTCTCATGTTCTTGACTAAGCAATTGAGAACATGACTATTATCTCTCTATAGCATTTCTTGGCTACTCTGACCAATTCCTGCCTTCAGATCTTCTGGCAAAGGAAAGCAGGCATAGTCCCTATGTCCATATGTAGGCCAATCTCTATCTAGCGCACACCAATCTGTTCTAAGTATTGTCTGTTACATGAAATTACAATTGTTGCAATGACACAATGTAGTCAAAGTCCCTATAGGCTGTAATAGCAGGCTTATGCTCTTGTAAGAAATCCCCATCTCTAAAAATTTATGTGAAAAACTTTTCCTTTTCTAGACTTCTATCACCTAACTCATTTGGAATAGGAGTTTTGCTACTTTTAGTAAATGCTACATGGATATTTGTACATGGTTGTTATTTTATACCTATTGCCTTCAGCTTTAGACTTTAGTTAGAATTCTTTTTTAAAATGCATCTAACATTTCGATCTATTAGTCTTGTCGGAAACCAAATATTGTTCTCACTAAATGGATGTAAACAGGAAGCCAGAAGGCTGGTCAACCTTAATTGCTCTGAAAGGTCAGAGCTAATTACTCGTTTAGTTGAAACATTATTGGTTGAAACAACCTCTATGTTTGTTTCTTGTTAATTTCTGTTTTTGTTATTTCCTGCCTAAAGGCTAGGGGTGTGTCCCAAAGCCTTAATAAAAGGGAGAAAAAGGCCAGAGCAAGGGGCAGTCCTTTCCACTAGAGGAAGGCTCCCGCCTGGCCCCCCAATATCGCCAAATTTATGCTTTCAGTCTCTCATTTCGTTTGCGTGCGGCCTCCTTCAGAACCCGAACCCTGACCCGGGAACCCTGAACCACGCGGGACGTGGAAAGAGGTTCCCACAAGTCTTATCCTTTACAAAACATGGTAAAAGAATAAAAATTATTAGCTTAATCTTTATATAAACAGTGAGAAAAATAGAGTTGTAGTAAGAGGTGCTGAAAGGCCCTTTGTACCTCAGTTCCCCACTGTTAGGCAAAAATATTTAACAGCATGAAAACAACTTAATAGTCATAGAGTCACTAGTCCCATCATTTCAAACCCTGGGTGCATTCATTCAAAATATATTTATATAATTCTTCTTTCTATAGGCATCTCAGTGAGAAAGAGAAATCTAAATGCATGACTAACATAATGCTGTCAATATTTATGACAGCATGTAAAACTAATTCACATTGCTGGGGGGAAATCAGTTTCTTTATAGTCCAATAGTTCTTAAATAATAAAGTTTACTTTGGATAATTAATCATAGGAATCCTGCTTACATATCTCTACCCTTATCTGTTACATCATATTACCTTTTCTTTTCTTTTACTAAGAATCTAGATGATTTGTATACTTTTCTTGATTTATGGTTTTGAAGTGGAACACTCAAAGGGCTCAGTTAACATGTAAGTCAAAAACACAAACACTAAAAGGTATCTGTGTAGATGTGTTTCTTTCTTTCCTCAAAATGCCATCTAGCACACTTTCCTGAAAGGTTCTTCCAAATATGTTATTTTAGCATTACTATGAAATTAGGGACCAAGAGTGGCTCATTTTAAAATAAAAATTTACTTTAATTCTTATGATTCATAATTTAAATCTATTTATTAATAAGTATTTACTTCCTATAAGTTATCCCAAAAGCTAGCTTTAAAAAAATAGAATGAAAAGTAGAAATTCTAGTAATCCATTTTAATATTAATCAGTTTCTTGGCACCCTATGTGAGTTATTTTACTATGCATACCTTAGTGCTTTATTAAAAAAAAAGATATCTTACAAAAAACATATACTATAGCAATATGCCATTCATATTTAAATAAGTAAAGAAAAACAATGAGATATTTAGCTAATTGAGGGTAATTAATTAATGAAGGGAGTATTAAAATTATAAAGTATCAGTTTAGAAAGGATTTATAATGATACAGTGGACTCAATCTTGTGTTTTGAGAAGAATGTTACCCACATCTGGAAGAATAAAATATATATGATTCACAAATACTTTTCAATGAGACATGCTATCACTTTTCAAAGTAAATCACTTATAAATGTTTAAAAATATTCATTATAAAATCAGAAGGAAATTCTTTGAGGTGTCTCAAGAAAGAATTCAGGAACACACACATAGGAGTTCAAGAGGCAGTGGCAAAATTTATTAAAGTGAAAGTACACTCTTGGAGGGAGAGAAAAAGCAGGCAGGCTAGAGAACAATTGCCCCAGATTTTTGTGTGAGCTTTCTTACAGTCTCTCGTTGAGAAAAGAGAGGTCTTTTTACCTGTTTGTTAACTATCCAACTCCAAAAAGAGTGAGCTTATTTTTAAACTAAACAATGTTATTCTCTGATTTTCTTTGAATAGTGTTCTGCAATTTTAGCTCTTACCCGTAATTCTCTAGTCTGCTCACAAAACCGCAGTGCTAATTTATTACAATCAAGCATAATTGAAGAGAGGTCACTTGAGGTGATATATGTAAGTCTGCACATGCGTTAATAAGTGGAATTTTTTGGGTCTCGGGATGTCGTGCTTTTCCCCCAGGCCTGCTAAACTAGTGGAACTATGTCAGTTACTCCCTCAAGTGACCACAAAGATCTTTACCTGCTTAGCCAGATGTCTTTCTCCCGCTTTCCTTTTTAATATTTAATAGCCTACTCTAACAACTGTAAGGAAAATGTTTAAGATACTTAATAAGTTATTTGTAATGTATATTACGTCTATGTCTTCTTTTTCATTTTCCTTGATAGAAATAAATAATTACATGTTCTTTTAGTCTACATATTAATCCTAATAAATATTTGTTGGTTGTAATCTACCTCTTCCTTGACACTCCTTAAAAACAAACAAAATGCTTCTTCTACTGTTTAAATGTTTTATACTTTAATATAATTGACTCTTTTGAAGTTTTTCAGTTCTCTCTGTTTAATAAGCTTGCTAAACTGTGGATCCAAGATCTAACTTTGGAATACCTGTGAGAAGTGATATGTTTGTCCATGAATTTCCTCCTGGGATATAAATCACTTCTGATCATTGATTTTTCCCTGGAGGATCTTTTTTCAGGGTGAATAAACAGCCAATCTGTTCTTAATTCCACTATGTAAAAACTCTTATAGTCAAGAGTTTTTTTTAAATTGCCCATACTTGCCTTTATGTGTGAACATGTTTTTATGAAGGAGAATGACCTGCAGATCCTTATGCTTTGCAGATACATGCACTGGTCACCAACTGTTGGTCTGTGGACCATTGGTGGTCTGTGAAGTCTTAAAGATTGGCAGCTGTTGCATTAAGGGGTTTCTTTCTTATTTAATTTTTTGTTTTTATTAAATTGATTCGGGTAACATTGGTGAATATGAACATATAGGTTTCAGGTGTGGGTTTCCATGTCAGAATATCTGTACTTTGCACAGTGTGCCCACCATCTCAAGTCAAATTCTCTCCTGTAACCTTATATTAGTACTAGAGGCCCAGTGCACAAAATTTTTGCATGGATTCGGGGAGGGAATGTGTATCTTTCAGTCCAGCCTACATCCTCTCCAATCTGGGACCCCTCAAGGGATGTCCAGTGGGATCTGACATCTCTCTCATAATTCCAGACTGCTGGCTCCCAACCACTCACCTGCCTGCTTACCTGATTGCCCTTAACCACTTCTGCCTGCCAGCCTGATCACCCCCTAACCACTCCCCTGTTATCCTAATCACCTCTAACTGCCATCTCCTGACAGCCTGGTTGCTCCGAATTGCCCTCCCCTGTCAGCCTGGTAGACTCCAACTTCCCTCCCCTGCTGGCCCAGTCATCCCCAACTGCCCTCCCCTGTAGGTCTGGTCCTGCCCAACTACCTTTCCCTGCCAGCCTGGTTGCTCCCAACTGTCCTCCCTGATAGGCCTGATCCCTCCCCATTGCCCTCCCCTGTGACCATCTTGTGGTGACCATCTTGTGTCCACATTGGGTCAGCCATCTTTGACGACATAGGGGCAGCCATCTTGTGTTGGAGTGATGATCGATTTGCATATTACCCCTTTATTATATAGGATAAGAGATCCAGTACGTAAATTTGTGCATGGATAGGGTTTAGCTGACCCACCCCATGAGGGCTGATTGGGACTGGGTAAGAGGGGGAGGGACTGTGAGAAGTTGGCCACTGGTCCTGACCCCTACTGGGGCCTGACCACGGATGGGCAGGCCAGAGAGGTGCTGCCAGAGGTTGACCAGTCAGCCCAGCCCCTGCTCAGGGTGGGTGGGGGCAATCAGGGGCCTGGTCATCTAGGAGGAGAGGTCATGGATGGTTGACCACTGGCCCTGCCCCTACTCAGGCCAGTGGGCATCACAGCAACCGATTGTTCTGGTCCTTCAGGTCACTCTGGCAATCCTGTCACTGGATATATATATATATATATATATATATATATATATATATATATAGTCTTGAAAGACACTACTCCTTAAAATCTGGTGATTCTTGAAATTCCATTTCCTTGCCTTAAATAGTTACACACATCTTTCACTCTATATTAACTAATTTTAATACAGCTGAGTGAAAATTTTATTTTCTTTTGAATGTTGGTTGTAAACTTTAAAATAGTGTATAACAGTATTTTTGAATATCTGGAACTTCCACCCACTTGAATTGGAAAAGTAAAAGAAAACAAACTATTGCATGATATAGTCATTATTTTATGTTAGTGAAACTGAATGCAAGTTTGGTTGCTTGCCCCAACAAAAAACAATACTAGAGAGGCTGGTGCTTGTGTAAGGAAAAATGGTTTATTCAAGTGCCAGCAACTTGAGAAGATGTGAAGCCAGTCCCAAAGCCAATCTTAACATATCAGTGCAGACAGAAGGGAAGGAAAAAAAGAACAGATCAAGAGAAAGGGATTGAAAAGCTCTCTACTTCTATATCAGTAAAGTCTATTCTGATGAGGACCTTGAAACTGCTCAAATGATTGTCTGGGGTGGTCATCCTGGTTTTATGATTGAAAGTCAGCAAATTTCCCTTAGCTAGAATGCCTAAAGGTCTGGGTTTGCTTCTTTTGAAATTAGTTCCTAGAATTGTTATACAAATATGCTGTTTATCTACAAGTTATGTATTAGTCAGTCAGCATTTATAAAAACAATGTCCAAAGAACTGTGGGGTGGGTTATACTAGCACCTAACATATATTCATTCTCAAATTCCTATGTATCAAATCCTATTTTAAGGTTACAACAGAAAAAGAAAAAGGATTCCCTCCTTCAAGGAGCTTCCACTAACACTTGGAAATAATAAACATTATAGGTTATTTTATTGAATGAATGAATGAATTAGTATTTTCAGAAATTATTCTTATATTTATAAAATGGTTTGCAAATAGCTATGTAGTTTTTTAGCCTCTGAAGACAAATTACTACTTGAGAATTTTTATAATATAATTTTCTGTTTTTTTTTCAGTGTGTGTTTCCCTCTTTTATTAATTTTATTCTCTTTAAACAACCATCAGGTGTAATTATTTATGATTAATTATTAATTCTATCCAGGAGGCAGCTCCATTTGCTGGGGTTCTTGTTCCAGCCCCACAAAGGGTTTAACAATCTGGAGAAAGGGGCTGATGCATAAATTAAGAAGGAATCCAAAGACAAAAGATAATTTTGAAAGGCATTGGGAGTCAGAGGATCTTCAGCTAAAGGAGCTAAAAAACTACCCCTTGTCTAAGAACCCCATGCTATTTATAACACAATGTCTCCTAAGGCAAGGTAGAGAAAATATACTTCAAAGGGTATTGTTTCAAAGGGTAGGTTTACAGAAGCATTGCCAGTTTGGTGAATAGCCTACAGCTGTTTGGGTGTTTGGCCAACAGGAGGCAATGAAATGCCCTGAGCTGTCAGGCAGCAGGCAATCCTATTCAGGCTTGGGGGAAGTGCTCTTTAGCCATTCCAACAGGTAATTACATATGTGTGGCTCAGCCCTTGTTGAGCCCCCAAGTCCTCTCAACCTTTTGATGAGATTCTTGCAATAATGACATGTTGGAATTGGTTCCGGGCATCCACTGAATGCCATTATTGCCACCCCAGAATTTTAAAAATTATGTATTAAAAGAAGATTTCAGGCTTATGATACTATTATAGACAATAAAATAATAGTATCAATAATTCCTTATTTAAGTATATCTTTAAATACATATTAGAGCCCTAGTAGGTTTGGTTCAGTGGATAAAGCATGTGCCTTTGGACCAAATGTCCCAGGTTCAGTTCTGAACAAGGGTAAGTATCTTGGTTTCAGGTTCCTCCTTGGCCCAGGCTCTGATCAGGGCATATGCAGGAAGAAACCGATTAATGTGTTTCTCTCACACTCTGTCTTCCACTCTCTCTAAAATTCAGTTGAAAATTATCCTCTGGTGAAGAATAAATAAGTAAGTAAATAAATAAATAAATAAAATATAGATTAGAGGCTTATATAGAAAGTGACATAAATAGACTTAATGTTAGATTGTATAATTTTTTCATCTGGTATGAAGAGTCAAATAGAACTGCTAATTATTGCCTCCCCTAGAAAATAATGAGATCAAATTTTTCTGAATTTTACTTGTTTCAAAAATTCCAATCATGCAGCAAGATGTTCATGTATTTCACTAAATTGACATTTATTTTGACTTAGTTTTATACATACTTTCATTAATTTATTAATTTATTTTTTTAAATTATATTCATTTTTCAAATCTATGTCACATTAGCCTATCGTTACAGTGCTTAACCACATGCAGAAGACCTTCTGGGCCACCATTGCTATTATATATACATTAAAATCATCATTATTGCTAATTTGGTCATATATAATTTCTATTGTGACGAATGCATTTTATTTATTTTATTATTATTTTTTAAAATATATTTTATTGATTTTTACAGAGAGGAAGGGAGAGGGATAGAGAGTTAGAAACAGCGATGAGAGAGAAACATCGATCAGCCACCTCTTGCACGCCCCTACTGCGGGTGTGCCTGCAACCAGGATACATGCCCTTGACCAGAATCGAACCCAGGACCTTTCAGTCTGCAGGCCGATGCTCTATCCACTGACCCAAACTGGTTTCAGCGATGAATGTTTTATATTATAAACTATTTAGTATGTATGAGCATAAAATATTTATATTTGGTATATAGTATTAATAGTTAGGGTTATGAATAGAAGAATAATTTAGACCTTGGAAGATTCATTGAGTCCAACTCCTTTATGTTCAGATGCTATTAATAAAAAGGATGTGCAAAAGAATGTTTACAGTTGTATGAGAAACAGTTTATTCTTATATTGTTATTTATTAATTATTATAATATTTATTTGTATTATAACTATAAACCTACTTTTTCCAATCCCTGTATAAGAATATTATGTTGCTTATGAGTTTATACAAGACTAGGGAAGCTGTGGGTTTACTTTGGTGCAATTTCTATGCAGTTACTCACTAGTATGAAAATTCAAATTTTTAAAATAATGAGAATATCACTAATATTTATATACATTCTTTCTTTAGTTAACAATTTAAATTCCAGATTTTCCATGCCATAATAACCCCATGCCATAGATAAAAAAAAAAACTTAAAGTATCTTTCAATGGATAGAATGTATTGGTCATAATTACTTAAAACCTATGCTATGTATAGCAACACCCAAGTGATTTAAGATAGTTACAGATTTTAACTAAAAATAGACTTTTGGAAAAATAGAAAAGTTAGCTTCACTTAATCCAGTATATACATTCTCATGAATGCTCTCATATTCAACTATGAACTGTCAGAGTAATCATTTGCTGTGGATGCCTTTGATGGATGATTTACTCACTTCTGCCTAATGGACCACTCAGCATTTCAATTCAACAGTAACTAAGCATGTTCTTTATAGTTCTAAATGATCAAACACCTAGTATATTGCTAAGTCCTTAGGGTACTCAGTAGTTGTTTGATGATGATTTTGCTTATAAACCAAGTACATTAGGGAAGCAGAAAATAGAAAAATAGCAATAATAAAAATATACATACATTGGTACTTTAATATTAAAGGAAACTGACACAATTGTGTACTAAAACTGTCATTATAATAAAAAAAAGTTCAAAATTAACATACTTAAACATGTATATTATATACTAGAGGCCCGTTGCATGAAGATTTGTGCAAAAATAGGCCTTCCCCTGGCTTCACTCCCAGCTGCCCGGAAGACACAAAGCCCCGCTCCTGGCCAGAGCACCATGCCTATACCTCCCTCTGCATCTTTCTCCCCTCAGCCCATAGCAGGCATCCCACTTCACCTGACCACTCCACATCTGCATATGCAAATCAAACTGCCATCTTTTTTGGGTTAATTTGCATACTCACTCCTGATTGCCTGAGGTGCAGTCAATTTAAATAATTGACTATTATTAGGTAAGATGATAAATATATAGATATAGATTATACAGATTGGCAGATCTCTTTAATGAAAACTTTTCACAGATGTTTTTAGCCTTAATAACAACTATTATTAATTCATAACAGTGTATTGTATCTATAATGTTTATTATGCATTATATTTACAGATTTTTAATTAAAGATGCACAGTAGTTTTATATTAAAAATAGTATGTACATATTAAGATTAACATTATGTATTTTATATAATTGCCCAGTTTTAATGTATGTGGTCAAACCATGTTTTATTTAAAATTTGAAATCTTTATTATATCACTTCATTTTCTGTGAGATTGAGGATCTGCTAATTTGAAGGTGCCATTCCTTACTGGGCAAGATCAGTTTTAAAAATTTCAATCAAATTATGTTGGAAGTTCCAACTTTGGAGACAGAGTATGATCAAAAGGTTTTGCATAGCCTGGTCTCCTTTTAAAAGAACAAACCTAAGCAATAGCCACATGTCACCACTAGCTCTACTTCTAGATCTTTGACACAATGTCACAAACTTCAGTGGCTGGAAGGATCCTGAGACCTGGAGCTGAAGTTACTAAGAGATTGGTGATGTTTGCAAAGGAAAATGTCCTCAGCCAAACTCTAATAAGGAGTCTCTATTCACTATTCTAGCAAGAAGAAGGTTGTGTTCTGACCCTTTTGTTATAGTCTAAGGGCAGTATCCCCACCTCTTTTATTTATTTTTCCCTAGGGCAAGATGGTGGATCCCTGATGAAATTTAATTACAAATGTTGTCTTATCTTCAAGAAAACCAATCACACTCTTGTCCTCATTGAAGGTAAATAGGAAAATAAAAATCAAAAAGAGCTAAATAAAATTCCTCAAGCAGGAAATGTCTGCTATTCATTCTCCTTTATACTGATATACATATATATTAGAGTAACATGTCCTAAATTACCATGATTATCCCAAAGACTGTGTAACAGCTTATAGCATATCACTTGCTGTAGTAGTAGGAGCTATTCTTATTTATTCATTTTAATTCAGACTAATACAAATATATCCCAAAATGAGACATATCATCGTAAAAGCTTATAGATGAAGATTTTCATATGTGGAATTGGCAAGTTTCAAACTGAAAATTAAATGAGCACAGAGGCAACACAGTGAGTTCTACATGGGCTTCAGAGCTGGGTGAACTGGGCTAAAATTCTGTTTTTTCTACTTATTACCTGAGAGATTTTGTGCAAGTCAACTGAATTAATATAACCATCTCTCACATACACAGAGCCCATAGCAGTCCAGGTATTAGACCTTAAATTCCACCTTTGACATTTAAATTTAACATTCTATAAGTTAAATGATTTCTGCTGTGAATTTATGTTCTCCATAAGAGGGTATGCAGGAAAATTAGTTGTGCTAAAACTCTAAGAATGAATGGAGATAAAACATGAGATTTGTAATCCCAAAGCTACTTGCCATTCTGAATCTTCTGAATGGCTTACAGAAAACACTGAACAAGCCCCTTATCTTCTCCATGTGCCAAATGTTAAAGATAAAATTGGCATACACTGGCTACAAATTAATAAAACACATGTTCAAATGAAGCATTTTACTTTTGGAATATAATAGTTTGAATATTTTATATTTAAAGCTATTAAATATAGGAAGCTGGAAAAAAATAGTTTCCTTCCAATAAAAATCAGGTAATATAAACCTAATGTCTTATTACACTTTTTTTTATCTAAAAATGTAGATTTTAAAAGAATATAATTTATTGATTTTTTTACAGAGAGGAAGGGAGAGGCATATAGAGTTAGAAACATCAATGAGAGAGAGACATTGAGATCAGCAGTCTCCTGCACGCCCCCTACTGGGGATGTGCTTGCAACCAAGATGCATGCCCCTGACCAAAATCGAACCTGGGATCCTTCAGTCTCTAGGCTGATGCTCTATCCACTAAGCCAAACTGGTTTCAGATAAAAATGTAGATCTTGATGTTCAACATTACATTTATTTTAAACTAGAAGCCTGGTGCACAAAATTCATGCACAGGGGAGTGGTGTGTCCCTCAGTCCCTCAGCCCAGCTTGCACCCTCTCTAATCTGGGACCCCTTGAGGGATGTTCAACTGCCCATTTAGGCCCAATCACAGAAGGATAAGGCCTAAACTGGCAGTTGGACATCCCTCTCACAATCCAGGATTGCAGGCTCCCAAATATACACCTGCCTGCCTTCCTGATTGCCCCTAACCAATTCTGCCTGCCAGCCTGATTACCCCCTAACGACTCTCCTGCCAGCCTGATTGATGCCTAACTGCTCCCCTGCCAGCCTGGTCACCCCTAACTTCCCTCCCCTGAAGGCCTGGTTCCCCCAAACTGCTCTCCCTACAAGCCTGGATCCCCCCCAACTGCCCTTCCTTGAAGGCCCAGTTGCCCTCAACTTCCCTCCTCTGCCAGTCTGGTCACCCCTAATTGCCCTTCACTGTAGGCTTGATTGACCCTAACTGCCCTCCCTTACAGGCCTGGTCCCTCCCAATTGTCCTCCCCTCCTGGCCTGATCACTCATAGCTGCCCTCTCCAGCTGGCCATCTTGTGGTGGCCATCTTGTGTGCACATGGGAGCAGCCATCTTGTATGTTGGAGTGATGATCAATATGGATGTTACTCTTTATTAGATAGGATAAACTTTTTGAAAAGTAAAGGGTCATTCACACACATTGTAAGAAATTGTAAATGCTCAGCTGTATAGCTTTTCAAAAAATAAACACTTCAGTGTAATAGAGTTAATATATAGATTATGAGCACCATATACTTCCTCCAGTAAATATTACCCAAATGAAAGCACCATTTTGACTTATTTGCTCATTGATTAGTTTTGTATATTTCAGCAATTCAAATAAATGGACTCATACAAAGGTACCATTTTGGTTCTGACTTCTTTTAATCAACATTATGTTTCTAGATACAAGCAGCATCTACTGGTACATTGTTATATAGTTTTCTATTGTATGACTATAACAGTACTTATCCAGTGTATGTTTTCATGAATACTTATTTTCATTTGGAAGTGATTATGAATAAACAATGTTCCAAAAGTAACTTTTGTTTGTCTTTTGCTATATGGTTATTGGTATTTGGGGGTACATACAGGTACTAAATTTTATCAGGACTTGACATTAGGGCTATTTTGGGTATCATAAGTCATGCTGAAATCATCATTTGCACATGTGTATTTATTATGTTTCTGTTTGGAATATACCAAATGTCATAAAGTACACCAATGTTCAACTTTATTAAGTATTACTGAACAGCTTTTCAAAGTGGTAACTCTAATTTACACTTCTATCAGCAGTTTTTGAATGTTTTAATTATTCTACAACCTCACCAGTGCACATGGTATCATCAGTCTTTTTCATTTTAAAGTCTTGTGGATATGTGGCGATTTCACCTTGTAGTTTCAAGTTGCATTTCCCTGTGATTAATGAGGTTGTGAAGATTTTCATTTGTGTATTGGCCATTTGGACATCCTCTGTTATCAACAGCATTTTTTTAAAGTAAGATTTAAGTAAGTTTTAATATCTTTATTTATTCATATCCTAAAGTAAATATGAGGTTTCTGGAGCAGATATTTTATTACTTATAGCAGTATCTACCTTAGTACTTTATGCCCTATATTTTCTTCTTCTTCAGCAATATAATGAAAGTCAAATAGGTAGGTCTAATTCAGTGGTTCTCAACCTTCCTAATGCTGTGATCCTTTAATACAATTGCTCATGTTATGGTGTCCCCCAACCATAAAATTATTCACGTTGCTACTTTATAACTGTAATTTTGCTACTGTAATGAACTGTAATGTAAATATCTGATATGCAGGATGTATTTTCATTGTTACAAATTGAACATAATTAAAGCATAGTGATTAATCACAAAAACAATTTTGTCTTGAATCATGGTGTAGCATGGGCAACAGTCTTCATATAACAACAGTAAACTATATTGCTACATTTTGCTACACCAAGGAGCAATGTGTTGGTTCCTAAGACCATAGGAAATATGTGTTTTCTGATGGTCTTAGGCGACCCCTGTGAAAGGGTCATTCGACCCCCAAAGGGGTCTCGATCCACAGGTTGAGAACCACTGGTCTAACTGAACACCAAAGGGGGATTTCCCTTCTTTCCCTCTTGTTTTTCTCTCAGAGTTATTCAGTTAATGTTATTGTGATAAGAACACTTACGTAGAATAATCCTCTATTAATTTTAAGTGTACAATACACTTGTTGATTATAGTATGATATAGTGCAGCAGGTCTCTAGAGCTTATTCATCATATTCAAGTGAAACTTTATGCATGTTAATTAATAACTTCCATCACTCTCCCACCCCTAGTATCTGATAATCATCATTCCAGTCATTGATTTATGAATTTGGTTAATTCATATGCCTTATGCAGTCTTTGGCTTTTTATGCTTGGCTTATTTCACCTAGCCTAATGCAGGTTGCATTGATATTATTGTGCACTGTAGAATCTCTTTCTTCTTTAAAGCTGAATATATTTCATTATATGTGTACACTACTAGTTCTTTATCCATTCATCTGTTAATGGACATTTAAGTTGCTTCCACATCTTAGCTTCCACTATGAATAGTGCTATAATAAACATGAGGGTGCTATTAACTCTTCAATATAATTTTTAGATTTTTATAGTATGACAGTTAATTAAATTATATAGGCCTGAGATGTACAATTCTACACTACATAATCTGTATATTATACTAGAGGCCCAGTGCATGAAATTTATGCACTGGTAAGGTCCCTAGTGGCTGCCAGATACCGGCCAGGGCCTCCCTCCTTTCCCCTGGCTGGCCCTGCTGCCTGGTAGAACTCCCAGAAGAACTACCAGTTGAGGGAGCAATTTGAATACTATGCTTTTATTATATAGGATTGTATATTTATCACCCAAGTTAAGCCTCTTTCCATCACCAATTATCCCCCCTTTAATCTCCTTTACTTCCCTTAACCCCCCCTTTTTCTCTGGAAATCACCATTATGTTGTCTATGTCTATGAGGTTTTTCTTTGTTTTGTTTAATTCCTTCACCTTTTAGGGATAATCCACCAAATCCCCTTCCCTCTAATAGCTGCTGGCATGTTCTCTGAATCTATGAATCTATTTTTATTTTGTTTGTTAGATTATTTTATTAATTATACTTCACATATAAGTGAAATCATATGATATTTGTCTTTTACTGACTAGCTTATTTCACTTAGATCCATCCACTTTGTTAAAAAAAAGTAAAATTTTCTTTTCTTTATGTTTTTTGTTTGTTTATTTTATGGTTGATTATTATTCTCCTGTGTAAATGCACCATGGCTTTTTTAATCCACTCATCTACTGATTGATAATTGGGCTGCTTAAAAATCTTGGCTATTGTGAATGACAATGCAATGAACAGAAAGGGGGGAATATATTATTTTGAATTACCATATTTTCCTGTGTATAAGACACTTTCCTTTTCTAAAATCATGAGACTGAAAATCAAAGAGCATCTTATACATGGAAGTCAGTCAAAAAGGGAACAGCCCCTGTGCTTAGCTGCTCAGACCTCATCAAACAGGCTTCCTCCAATCATTAGCCATATTTTTACTGATGTCAGCTGATGCCATAATTGGAAGTGGAGGTGGAAAGTGTGCAAATGCAACAGGGACCAGAGCATTCTGATCCCATAAAGATGTCAAAAATAAAAAGATAAATGCCATTAACTGATTGTCTTACTCTGAAAAATTCAAACTGAATATAACCAGCTATGGAAAAAAAAACACATGAAAATAGAGCTGCAGAGAGACAATTTGGACCTCTTCCCACTGAGTATATGATCAGACAGGGGGAGAAAACAGGAAGAACAACTCTTTAAAATGTGAAGAAGAAGAAGAAGAAGAAGAAGAAGAAGAAGAAGAAGAAGAAGAAGAAGAAGAAGAAGAAGAAG
>JAAGEH010000012.1:29680042-29843261 GCA_011751065.1 Lasiurus cinereus
AGAAGAAGAAGAAGAAGAAGAAGAAGAAGAAGAAGAAGAAGAAGAAGGCCTTAAGAGGAAAAATGTAAAACAGCCAAATTTGGAGCAGAGGCTTAAGATTTGGATTATGCAGCAGTGCTAGAGTGGCTTATGTGTGTCAATCAATCTTATTCAATCTTATCCAAAAATGTTTGCAAGTGAAATGAGCATTGTTGATTTTACAGGAAGGCCAAATAGTGTTTCAATCCCATGAGGAGAGAAGGGTTGGCCATGCGAACAAGAACAAAGTTAGCTCAGAAAATGCTACCAGTTTATGAGGATGATCTCACATATACAGTCAGTGACTCAGAAAACATCAATGATATAATAGAAATTGAAGAAATTGATATGTCTTGAATTAACAGTGATGAAGAAGAGAGCAGTGATTCAGCAGAGGCTGAATAAAGTGATATGCTGCATAATATCACAGTACTGATATATACACACTAGTGGCGTAGTGCATGAAATTCATGCATGGTGGGGGGGGTGGTGTCCCTCAGCCCAGGCTGCACCCTCTCCAACCTGGGACCCCTCAAAAGATGTCCTACTGCCAGGTTACAAGGATTGGGCCTAAATAGGCAGTTGGACATCCCTTTCGTAATCCTGGATTGCTGTCTCCTAACCGCTCACCTGCCTGCCTGACTTCCTGATTGCCCCTAACCACTCTGAATTCCAGCCTACTTGCCCCCAACTGCGCCCCCCCCCACCCCCGTGCCAGTGTGCTCACCTCCAACCGCCTCCCCTGCTGGCCTGCTCATCCATAACTGCCTCCGCTGCTGGCCTGCTCACCCCCATCTTCCCTCCCCCATACCCTGCTCACCCCTACCTTCCCTCCCCACTGCCCTGCTCGCCCCCAACTGCTCCCCTGCTGGTCTGTTTACCACCAATGGCCCCACCCTCCACCAGCCTGATCACCCACAACTGCCATCCCATCCTGACCTCTAACTGCCTCTACCTGGGCCCTGCCACCATGGCTTTATCCAGAGGAATATCAGAAAGGTCTCCTGAAAGGTCTCCCAGTCTAACTAGCATATTACCCTTTTATTAGTATAGATGGAGCCATGGTGCATGGGTGGGGGCCAGCTGGTTTGCCCTGAAGGATGTCCTGGATCAGGGTGGGGGTTCCCTTGAGACATGAGGTGGCCCGAGTGAAGGGCCTGTGGTGGTTTGTAAGTCAGCCATGCCCCCATGGGATGGGGGCAGGGGGGGAGGCTTGGCCAGCCTGGGTGACCCAAGCTCCCAGCCCCTTCTTTTTTCCTTTTTTTTTTTTCTTTTTTTTTTCCCAGCACCTCCTTGAGCAGAGGCCAGAGCCAGCTAGAAGCAGGTATCTGGAATTTATTTATCTTGTATAATTGAAACTTGTTGCCTTGAGCAGAGGCCAGGGATGGCCAGGGTGGGTGGGAAGTTTGGCTTCCTCCATCCCCGGGGGCAACCCAAGCCTCTTGCTTGCTCCAGCTCGGTGGCCACCACCATCTTTGTTGGGTTAATTTGAATACTTACTCTGATTGGCTAGTGGGCATAGTGGAGGTACAGTCAATTTGCATGTTTCTGTTTTAATAGTGTAGATTACCTGCAGTAATTACTAAATAAAAATGTGTTGTGTTTTATCTTAAATTTGGGTTGGAAAAGTTGGGGTTGTCTTACACATTGAAACTATAGTAGGTTCTGGTTTTCTTCAGATATATCCCCAGAAGTGGAAACTCTGGGTCATAAGGCCATTTCATTGGTAATATTTGAGGTAACTCCATAATGCTTTCCACAGTGGCTGCACCAATCTGAATTCCTACCAACAGTGCACAAGGGTTCCTTTTTCTTCCCATCCTCACCAACACTTGTTGTTTATTGATTTTTTTGATGACTAGAGGCCTGACCCATGAAGTTCATGCACTAGTGTGGTCCCTAGGCCTGGCCAACAATTGAAGTGTGAGCATCTGGCGAGGAAGGGCAGGTCACAGCTAACCTCTGGGCCCAGGGCATCATGTAGGCACCTGGGCCCCCTGCACATTTTCCCCCTGCCTGAGTCATGGTGCATAAGTCCCCATGAGGAGGTGTGGTGAGCACAGTCAGACACTGCTCACAGGATGCAATGTGGGCCTCTGGGTAGCCCAGCAGCATCGCATGGAAGCCAGGCAGACAGTGAGCTTTTTCCTGGCTGCTGTGCAAACCCATAGGGAGCCCAAACAGCCCCTGTAATCCCAGTGGCTGTGGCCTGGCTTCTGTGACCCAGCTTACCTGGAAAAAGCTGCATGGGTGTGGGGCAGGGTCAGTGCTGGTACTTGGTACCTGAGTGTGGGGGGTTTCCCCAGTGTGCAAGCCCTGGCATCCCAGTGGTGGGTAGCAGGGGGAGTGAGAGTGAGCTCACAGGCACCCCACATTTTCACCATACCTCCATCGTGTCACCCCCACCCCCAGGTAGCTAGTGAGAGGTCAAAGTCCCCTGTGTGGGTGGCCATGGGTTTCTGGCTGTGGGGAAATAGGTTGAGGCTGGACCCTCACCTGGATCCCTCAGTGCCTGGGAGTTGGGCATTGGCCTTGCCTGAGCCTTTGCTAGGCAATTGGTGGGAATATTGGGCCCCCACTAACACCCATCTCAGCCTGGCACTGCCTTCTCACCTGCTTCACCATCCTGCTGTGGTCCTGTTCTCCTCAGGGCTTATTATGATGAGAGTGCTTCCAGTGCTGTCCACTGCCAGTGTTGCATTGCTGATGCCTGCCATGTTCCATGCTGCCTCTTGGTCAGTGCCCATCATACTAAGCAGTCAAACTCCCAGTCAAACTCTGAGTAGAGGGGACAATTTGCCTATTAGGCTTTTATTATAAAGGACAAGAGGCCCAGTGAATGAAATTCATGCATGTGGGTGGGTGTCCTTCAGTCCAGCCTGGTCCCTCTCCAATCTGGGACCCCTTGAGGGATATCCGACTGCCCAGGTAGGATCAGGCCTAATTGGGCAGTCGGACATCCCTCTCACAATCCAGGACTGCTGGCTCCTAACTGCTCACCTCACTGCCTTCTTGGTTGCCCCTAACCAGTTCTGCCTGCCAGCCTGATCACCCCCTAACCACTCCCGTGCCAGTCTGATTGATGTCTAACTGTTTCTCTGACACCTGTTTGCACTAACTGCCCTCCCCTCCAGGCCTGGTCACCCTAAATGCCCTTCCCTGCTGACCATATTGTGGTGACCATCTTGTGTCCACACGGGGGCAGGAACTTTGACTACATGGGTTGTGTGTTGGAGTGATGCTCGAATTGCATATTACTCTTTTATTAGGTAGGATAGAGGTCTGCTGCATGGGTGGGGGCAAGCTGGTTTGTCCTGAAGGGTGTCCTGGATCAGGTGGGTGTTTCCTTAGGGTGTGGGGTGGCCTGGACGAGGAGCCTGTGTCTTTGAGATCTTTTAAGGCCAGTCATATAACTCCTACTACCCAAGCTGAGGCCCTTGTATCTGGGATTTATTTATCTTCTACAATTGAAACTTTGTAGCCTGGAGCAGAGCCAAATCTTCTGCTCACACAGCCATTGAAACTTTGTTGCCTTAAGTGGAGGCCTGCCTGCCAGGGTGGACAACCCATTCAGTGAGTTGTCTTTTCTTTTTGTTGATGGTTTCCTTTGATATACAAAAACTCTTTAGTTTGATGTTTGATGTACTCCCATTTGTTTATTTTTTCTTTTGTTTCCCTTGCTCAAGAAAATATATTAGAAAAAATATTGCTAAAAGAAATGTCCAAGATTTAACTTCCTGTTATCTTCTAGGACTTTTATGGTTTCAAGTCTTCCATTTAAGCCTTTAATCCATTTTTGTTTGTTTGTTTTGTTTTGTTTATTCCTGTGAATGGTGTAAGAAGATTGTCTACTTTTTTTAAATTTTTCAGTATCCATCCCAATTTTCCAACACCCCTTGTTAAATATACTATTTTTACCCCATTGTGCATTCTTGCCTCCTCTGTCAAGTATTAATTAAACATAAAGACATGGGTTTATTTCACAGTTCTCTATTTTGTTCTATTTATCTATATGTCTGTTTTTTTGATGTCTTGATTACTATGGCCTTGCAATATAATTTAATATCAGAGAATACCCTCACCCAGGCTGGCCATGCCCCCTCAGAGGAGACCCTCATCCCATTGATATCCGCCAACTTTGTTCTTCTTTCTAAACATTGCTGTGGCTCTTTGAGGTCTTTTAAGGTTTTATATACATTTTTAGAATATTTACTCTAGTTCTGTGAAATATCCATTGAAATCTTTATTGTTAAAAGGTTTGTGGTTATTTTTTATTTTTACATAATAGGAAAGAATCTCTAAAAATTAGGAACATTATGTAAGTTACATGTTGCTGTCCAGCTACTATCCTTCCTCCTTTAAAAAATGAAAGGAATCTGATCTTTCTAATAAAAACACATCCTTTTGGGGAATAAAAATTGGAGTTACCTGGATTTTTATCTTTTGGAATATAAATGTGTTTATTTATGTTGGGAGAAGAAGATAAAACAAGCAATGTTTCCAAGGCTACAGGTTTTATCCTACTCTGAAATGTAAATACATGTCTCCTGGCAGTTAAATCTCCCTGCAGTTCTATCTGCCCTGTCATCTTTTAACTTTTGAGACCTGTACATTAATCCAAATTTATTTTTTGCTCCTAAAATCTAACTTCCTGAAATATAATTTTATTTCTTATTTATATGGATTTATAGTTCTTCATAAATTTTGGACACTAGTTTTAGTCACTTTTTGTTATCTTATATAATAAAGATAATATGCAAATTGACCCTCACACTCTCACACAAGATGGTCACCTCCATGATGTCAAAGATGGCTACCACAAGATGACTGGCATGGGATGGCTGTTGTGGGTAATCAAATCAGCAGGGGAGGGCAGTTAGGGGTGACCAGGCCAGCATAGGAAGGCAGTTGTGGGTGACCAAGCCTGTAGGGGAGAAGTTGGGGGAGGACCAGACTACAGGGAAGGGCAATGAGTGATGATCAGGCTGGCAGGGGAGCAGTTAGTTGTTGATTAGGCTGGCAAGGGAGTGTTTAGGGGGTGATCAGGCTGGCAGGCAGAAGTGGTTAGGGGCAATTAGGCAGGCAGGCAGGTAAGCAGTTGTGAACTAGCAGTCCTGGATTGTGAGAGGGATGTCCAACTGCCAGTTTAGGTCCTTTCTTGTGAGATCAGGCCTAACCCGGGGTCCCAGATTGGAGAGGGTGCACACTTGGCTGAGGGACACCCCCGCCCCAGTGCACAAATTTTGTTCATTTGGACACCCATCCCCCAGTGCACAAATTTTGTGCACTTGCACTTGGCTTATTTTATTTCTTTGGTATAGTGTGTGTGTGTGTGTTGGTTATTTTATTTCTTTGGTATAGTGCATGTGTGTGTGTGTGTGTGTGTGTGTGTATGGCTTATTTTATTTCTTTGGTATAGTGTGTGTGTGTGTTATGCTAACTTCTTTCAGTGTATTAACCTTTCAACAGCTGTGTCTTATCTATTACAATACTCATTTAGTAAAATCCTAATGACAGTTTTTATATTATTTAATTATAGAATTTCCATTTTATATTTCTCTATTACTAATCCATGGTCAATCTCTTTATTTTGTCATTCACTTTTTTGAACATATTAATCACAGTTCATTTAAAGGCAATGTCTGATACCTTTGATAGATGGGTTGTTAAAGTTTTTTTTTGTTTGTTTGTTTTTAATATATTTTATTGATTTTTTACAGAGAGGAAAGGAGAGAGACAGAAAGTCAGAAACGTCGATCAGCTGCCTCCTGCTCGCCCCACAGTGGAGATGTGCCTGCAAGCAAGGTACATGCCCCCAACCAGAATCGAACCTGGGACCTTTCAGTCCGCAGGCCGACGCTCTATCCGATGAGCCAAACCGGTCTCGGCAGGTTGTTAAAGTTTTATTAAAATTGTTTATATCCTCTTTTGATAATTTCTAACCATGCTATAAATTCTATGTGAAATTATAAATGCCCTATATGATGGTTTTTGTTTATTTTTTCTCCATAGAGAATTTCTTTCTTCTTTTCTTTCTTTCTTTTTCTTATTTTGTTCATCCTCACCTAATGATATTTTTTCCATTGATTTTTTGGAGAGAGTGGAAAGGAGGGAGGCAATTAGGGAGTGAGAAATGAAGGGAAGAAAGAAGAGGAGGAGGAGGAGAAAAGAGACAGAGACAGAGAGACCAAATGTGAGAGAGTTAGATCAATTGGTTGCCTCCTGCATACACCTGGACTAGGGCCAGGGATCAAACCTGCAATCCAGGTACCTTCCTTTAACCAAAAATCAAACCTTCAACCCTAAGCCTTATCCACCAGAGCTATTTTTAATATTGTGAGCAAAGTCTCCATACTGTCTGTCATCTTAGTTGCACTGTTCTACATTCTCACCAACAGTGTACAAAGGTTCTAATTTCCCCACACTTTTGCCAACACTCGCCTTCTATTTTTGTTGTTGTTTTCATGATAGTCATCTGAACAGGTATAAGGTGGTATATCACTGTGATTTGATATGCATATTTCCCTGATGATTAGTGATGCTGATCATCTTTTTTTGACTTTGTATATTATTTGGAGATATGTCTACTCCAGACTTTAGCCTATTTCTAAATCAGATGATGAGTTTAGTTTTTTTTTTCTCTCTCTCTCTCTTCATTTGTAGAAGTTTCTCATATATTTTGGAAATTTATCTCTTATCTGACATTTAATTGTAAAATATGTTATTCTATAGGTTACCTTTTCACTCTATTGGTTGTTTCTTTTGCTGCTCAGAAGGATTAAAATAGAAAAAATAAGAACATTAAATGTGTAGCTGATTTGCCTAAGATCACAAAATTAGAAAAGGCAGAATCAAAATTTAAATTTAATCTGAATAATTTATATTTGTTTGTTCAAAATAAATACATGTTTTACTAAAGCTTTTCTGAGAATACATATAAAATAGTGATTATTTTCGACAACTTTGAGAAAATGATGGGAAATAGTGTAAAATTCTGGCAATAAAGCCTAAAAGGAAATAGAAATATGTGACAAACCCTGTAGGCAACATCTGTCTTTGTTTTATAAAGTGAATTTTTAATGTAAAATTACTCTGGAAGAGACAACTGGCTTCTCTTATTTGTCAATTCCGTGCTTTACATAATATAGTTTTGTTTAGATTGATTATAAAATTAGCAGCACAATATATTGGTGAAGATAGGATGCTCAGAGAAGAGAATACCTAAGTGCAAACCTCAGTTTTGCTACTTACAGGTTACTGTTATCATATGAAAAAGACCATGAATAAGAATCTTAATATTTTTATTGAGTCTATCTTCAAAATGGTATGGCCCAAATGTGGGCTGATCCAACAATTTCTGTTGTCATACTGACTGCTGACTCATAGATATTTGTCATAATCTCTTATTTCAGTACATTGCATTAATAAAATCTAAAGCTTGTTTCATTCTTAACATGTAAGATTAAGTCCATTTCTTGGTAATTAAATGGAAAAATAAATAAATTTTTATGATAGCTATGGTGATAGTATCTTGTAATTCAACAGGATGATGGGGAAATGAGAGTGCTCCATTCTCTTATTTTATTCAAAGTTGTTAGACACAAGACAATAAGGAAAAGGGGGAAGGTTATTAACATTCATCAGATACTTTGAAATTTTTACTGTATTTATGAAATAAGCATATATCATACATTTGAACTGACAAATGATGTATCTTGTTGGTACAATTATGATGATATATTCCATTCTGCATAATTTCATAACACCAGGCAATTCTTACTTGAATCAGCTACAGTAAAAATTTGGAATGACAACAATCCATTTAGAAACAACCTGTTATTCTCCTCAAAGGTAACACAAATTAATTTTGTTGTATACAACTAGTTCCTTTCTGTCTTAGAAAACATGAATGTTCTAATTACTCACTCATCTTTCTTCAAAGACTATTATAATTCTTTAAATTGGATTATTTTACAAAATACAGAGGTTTGGGAAATTGTTTTCTCACTGGAAAATGTGAAAAGTCAATTTATTGACTTTATATTCTTTCTTTGATGTATAAATATTTATAGTAATTCTGAATGATTCTGCATAAAGCACTTAATATTAACAATGTTTAATAGGTGGAAAGTGTTTAGACATTGTGTGAAATTTTACACAGCAGCACTCTTAGATAAGTCAGTATTCAGGCCACATCTTTGTGCATCCTAGAAAAACAAACTGAATGAGGGAAGTCTGTCATCATTTATTAACATAGTTTATCTTTAAAATGAATAGGAATTGCTACTATATAAAGCATGTACAATCTGTTTAGCTCTTTAAAACTGCTGCAGTTAGCAATAATGACTGATTTTGAAGTACTAGGGTCATTTACAACCTAGTATTTATATAGATATGTTTTCCAAGATAAAATACTTGGGTTGGGGGACACCTAAAATATATCACCCTGCTGTAGTATCCTGCACAAATTCATACTCAAGGTGAGCCTCTAGCTTAATACATGAATAAATGTTATTAAGACCATTTTTACATGGAGAGGCCAAATAAAATAAGTTCCAGAAGCACTAATGTAATCTGACAAGCCCATCCTGTCCATACAAATCTGATCTAGGAGGCATCAGAACTTTTAGGCTTGACTGACATCATTGGCTCCATGTTCTGTAAGCCAATAAATATTTATGCTGAAATGGCACATTTACACTGGAAGAACAGAGTAGATTAAGGAAAAATATCTCTTCTAATTTAATATCAGTAAAATTTAATATGGAGCATCAGTAGCCAACACAAAGGAGCCAATGGGTCAGAAACTTTCCAAAAAAGTTTTGCTTATGATTGCAATTAAGTGACCATAGTTCATAAGCACCAGTTAAAGGTAGAAAAACAAAGAGAAGAGAAAGAGAAAGAGAGAGAGACAGAGAGAGAGAGACAGAGAGAGAGAGAGAGAGAGAGAGAGAGAGAGAGAGAGAGAGAGAGAGAACTATACAAGAAATAGATAAATATAGATTTGAAGAGATAAACTGAATAAAACTATTCTATTTTAGGTGCTTTTTGGTGACATCCTGGTCACAGACTAACTATTATACTTTTCAAATATGTTGTATTGGGACCTAGTATTCATTCAAAAAGAGAGAAAAAAGGGGACGGTCGGCAAGAGGTAAAGTTTTATATCTTCCTCACTTATACTTCCTTTTTAAAATCAGGTTATTCTACATTTATATGTAGTTTCATGGTATTTTTACAAGATATTTAATGTGAAGAAAGAATTCTGCTATTCTAAAAGGTTATTATTACTTTTTATAGTCCTCATATGTGGGGTAAAATAATAAGTTGTGAGTAAAAATTTAGGCAGTTATCTTCATTTTACATTTGATACATCATATGTTTTAATCTGTAATCCACCAACCATTAACTACAGAAAATAGATCTTCAGACATGTATATTTTATGATTCCTATATCTATCTGTGAAACCCTCTCCTTCTATATCTCCTGTTTATCTTAGACTCTTCCTAAAGTGGAACTTAATTTGTCTCCTGACATGCTCTATACTTTCTCTCTTCCAAAACTTTGCTCACCTATTCTCTCCCCTACCTAAACCATCTTAGTAAAATTTTTAACCTGTCTTCAAACACATCTTTCAACACCTCCCAAAAATGAAATATATTTTAATTATGATTTCCATCTAGATGGGAACTTTTTCTTCTCTATATTATATTAGAGACCCAGTGCATGGATTCATGCACCAATGGGCTCTCTCAGCCTCTCACAATCCAGACTCCTCAGCGGATATCAGAGAGCTGGCATTGGCCCAATCCCCATAGGTCAGGGAGGAACCACGGGAAGGCTCCAGTGAATGTACCGACCATCTCACCCAGTCTGAACCCCAGCATCATGTTAACCTACCGGTTGGAGCGTCTACTCACTGGTGGTCAGTGTGCATCATAGAGACTATTAAAATGGTTGAACAAACATTTGAACACTTAGCATATTAGGCTTTTATGATATAGGATATTTCAAACATATATTATCCTATATAATAAAAAACATAGTATGCAAATTGTCTCCTTGACTGGGAGTTCATCCAAGAGTTTGACAGAGGGTGGGGCAGGCTGAGGGAAGGAAGGGAGGCCCAGCCAGCATCAGCTGCCAGGGGAAGGAGAGGAGGCCCAGTCAACAGTGGCAGGCTGCTGGGGGAAGGGAGAGAGGTCATGGCTGGTGGTGGCAGTTTCAGGGAGCCAGGGTAAGGGAGAGAGGCCCCAACAACAGCAGCAGGCAGCCAGGGGAAGGAAGGAAGTAACCAGCCAGCAGCATCTAGAGACCTTAACCCTGCATGAATTTCATGCACTGAGCCTCTAATGTATTATATATTTGCTTCTAGTTTTGTTCAGATTGATTATAAAAGTAGCAGCACAATATATTGTTGAAGATAGGATGCTCAGAGAATAGAAAACTAAGTGCAAATCTCAGTTTTGCCACTTACAGATGAACATGAGCTAGCATTTGTTGCTTTAGTTTTCTTTTTTGTCCTTTATATTCAATTTGTTTATTGATTAAGTTATTAGATATTTGTCCTTATCCCTTAATTACCCCCCATTATCCCCATTCATGCCCTCACCCCCTTGTTGTCTGTGTCCATTGGTTAGGCCTATATGCATGCATAAAAGTCCTTTGATTGATCGATCCCCCTAACCCCTCTCTCTGCTATCTTCCCTCTGAGGTTTGACGGTCTGATAGATGTTTTTCTGTTTCTGATATGTTTTTGTTCAACAATTTATGTTGTTAATTATATTTCATAAATGAGTTAGATCATGTGATATTTATCTTTCTCTGACTAGCTTGTTTCACTTAGCATAATGCTTTCCAGTTCCATCCATGCTGTTGCAAATGGTAAGAACTTTTTTTCCTACTGCTACATAGTATTCCATTGTGTAGATGTACCACAGTTTTTTAATTCACTCATCTGCTGATGGGCACTTAGGCTGTCTTCAAATCTTAGCTGTGGTTAATTGTGCTTCTATAAACATAGAAGAGCATATAGCCTTCCTAACTGGTGTTTCTAGTTTCTTAGGATATATTCCTAGAAGTGGGATCACTGGATCACATGAGAGTTCCATTTTTATTTTTTTGAGGAAACTCTATATTGTTCTCTACAGTGGTTACACCATCAGCAGTGTAAGAGGGTTCCTTTGTTTCCACATTCTTGCCAACACTTGTGGTTTGTTGATTTGTTGATGATAGCCATCCAGATAGGTGTGAGATGGTACCGCATTGTTGCTCTAATTTGCATCTCTCAGATAATTAGTGACTTTAAGTTTGTTTTCATTGTCTCTTGGCCTTCCTTTGGTATTCTTTCAAAAAGTATCTATTTAGGTCCATTGCCCATTTTTTAATTGGGTTGTTTATTTTCCATTTGTTAAGTTGCATGAGTTCCCTGTAAATGTTGGACATTAAAACCTTATTGGAGATAACATTGGCAAATATGTTCTCCCATACAGTGGCCTTTCTTCTTGTTTTGTTGATGGTTTCTTTAAGCTATATATATGACAAACCCACAGCAAACATCATACTGAATGAACAAAAACTAAAACTATTTCCCCTAAGAACAGGAATAAGACAGGAATGCCCACTCTCACCACTCCTGTTTGACATACTGCTGGAAGTACTAGCCATTGCAATCAGATAAGAAGAAATAAAAGGCATCAAAATTAGAAAAGAAGTAAAGCTTTGCTTATTTTCAGATGACATGATACTGTACATAGAGAAACCTAAAAACTCCATAAAAAATTTATTAGACTTAGAAATAAATTCAACAATATAGTAGGATACAAAATTAATCCCAAGAAATCTATGGTCTTTCTATACACCAATAATGAAATTACAGAAATAAAGACTTAGAAAGCAATCCTATTTATCATCACACCCCCCAAAAAATAAGATACCTAGGAATAAACTTAACTAAGGAGGTAAAATACCTATATGTGGAAAACTACAGGACACTGAAAAAAAGAGATAGAGAAGGCATAAACAGATGGAAGAACATACTGAGTTCATGGATTGGTAGAATCAACATCATTAAAATGTCTATACTACCCAAAACAATCTATAAATTCAATGCACTTCCTATTATAATACCAACAGCATATCTCATAAACCTAGAATAACCTTTCAAAAAATTCATCTGGAATAAAAAAAGACTTTGAATAGCCACAGCAATCCTGAGAAAAGAAAACAAAGTAAGTGCGATCCCAATACCATTTTTCAAGTTGTATTACAAAGCACTCTTCTCAAAACAGCTTGGTACTAGCACAAAAACAGACCTACAGATCAATAGAATAGAATAGATAACCCAGAAATAGACCCAAAACACTATGCTCAATTAATATTCAATAAAAGAGGTATGAACATACAATGGAGTGAAGAAAGCCTCTTTAATAAATGGTTTTGGGAAAGTTGTACAGGTACATGCAAAAAAATATGAAACTAGATCACCAACTTACACAAAAATAAACTCAAAATGGATAAAGGACTTAAACATAAGACAGGAAACCATAAAAATATTAGAGGAATCCACAGGCAGCAAAATCTCAGACATATGCTGAAGTAATTTCTTCACTAATACTGCTCCTAGGGCAATGCAAATTAAAGAGAAAATAAACAAATGGGACTACATCAAAATAAAAAGCTTTTGCACAGCCAAGACCTGTTTGGCTCAGTGGATAGAGTGTCGGCCTGCGGACTGAAAGTTCCCAAGTTCGATTCAGCTCGGGGGCATGTACCTTGGTTGCGGGCACATCTCCAGTGTGGGGTGTGCAGGAGGTGGCTGATCGATGTCTCTCTCTCATCAATGTTTCTGACTTTCTATCCCTCTTTCTTCCTCTCTGTAAAAAATCAATAAAAATATATTTTTTTTAAAAAAAGCTTTGCACAGCAAAAGAAACCATCAACAAAACAACAAGAATGCTTTAGATTTCTTATATGAAAAATGGAAAAAATAAAACTTTAGTATTTTGTAAGCTTTAAATAAAAGATAACAAGTAATCCTATATAATAAAAAGGTAATATGCAAATTGACCCTCATACCCTTGTATCACAAGATGGCCACCTCCACATCATCACAAGATGGCCACCACAAGATGGCTACCCCACATCATCACAAGATGGCTGGTGGGGGATGGCAGTTGGGGGCAACCAGGCCTGCAGGGAAGGGCAGTTAGGGGCAAATTGGCCTGCAGAGGAATGCAGGAGGAGGCAACCAGGCCTGCAAGGGAGGGCAGTTGGAGGGACCAGGCTTGCAGGGGAGCACAGTTGGTGGTGATTGCACCAGCAGGAAGCAGTTAGTTGTCTATCATGCCAGCAGGAGAGCAGTTAGGTGGATATCAGACTGGCAGGCAGAGTGGTTAGAGGCAATCAGATAGCCAGCAGTCCCAGATTGTGGGAGGGATGTCTAACTGCTGGTTTAGGCCCAATTCCTGTGTGATCAGGCCTAAACTGGAAATAAAACATTCCCCAACATGTCCCAGATTGGAGAGGGTTTAGGCTGGCCTGAGAAACACCCCCCTAGTGCACAAATTTCATGCACCGGGCATCTAGTAATGGTAAAATAGTATGTTATATTTAGTAATTGCTACATATTAATATCATTATTTGTTTTATGAATATGCACTATTTCTCCAAAAAATTACACTTTCTTTATTCTGTCCATTTATACTTTATATAATACTAAAGGCCCAGTGCACAAAGTTTATGCACTCGGGAGGGGGCATCCCTCAGCCCAATCTGCACCCTCTTGCAGTTTTTGAGCCCTTGAGGGAGGTCCAACTGTACGCTTAGAAGTTCCTTGGCTCCCACCACTGCCACTGCACTCGCCAGCCATTAGCCTGGCTTCTGGCTAAGTAGTGCTCCCCCTGTGGGAGTGCATTGACTTCCATGAGGCAGCTCCTGAGTTGAGCATCTGCCCTTGGTGGTCAGTATGTGTCATGGTGATAGGTCGTCAATTTTCACATTAGCCTTTTATTATAGGATGTGAAGGCACTTGATATACAATAGGTCCTGTTTTATAATTGGCTTGAAATAAATTAAATCAATGTCTCCTTTAGATTTTTTTTATAATAGAATCTTGTAATTTTTTTTTCTGTGTTTTCTGGTATAGTTCCAACTTTGGTGATTCCATTTGGTTTATAACATTTCTGGTGTGCTTTATTTGGAAATGTTTTCTTGTCTCCCAGAAGGGTGGAAAAAAAATACAATGATTTCACCTATAAATGACTGCATTCCAGGGTAATATAGAGAAGACTAATTCCCTTCACTCCTGTATAGCTGAGCTCTGTGGAGGCAATATGCATATATTGCAAATGAAAACTTTTAATGAGGTGCCTTCATTTTGCCTTATTGTTGCAATAAGCACTGTGACTAATACACTTTGGGAGTTTAAGATGCACATGTATGTATGATAAATTTCTCAGGTGTATTTTATATTTATTCTTTCAGCAGTACTAAGAGGGTACTCTGATTATTGCCTTTTTTTCCCCAGTTAAAACAATGAGTTCCAAGAGTTTACATGATGTGCTCAAAGTTATACAGCTAATGAAATGATAGGATATGTATCTAAAAGCAATTCTATGTGACTCCTGAGAAGGTAGCTTTAGCTAGACTGATTCTTTATATTCTGATACTAGAGGCCCGGTGCATGAAATTCATGCATGGAGGCAGTGTCCTTCAGCCCAGCTTGCACCCTCTCCAATCTGGGACCCCTTGAGGGATATCCCACTGCCTTGGGGCCTAAACAGGCAGTTTGACATCCCTTTCGCAATCCAGGACTGCTGGCTCCCACCTGCCCTCCCCTGCTGGCCTGGTTCTCCCCCCCATTCAACTCCCCTCCCCTGCAGGCCTATGTTTCCTACAACTGCTCTCCTTTGTAAGCCTGGGTCCCCCAAACTTCCCTCCCCATTAGGTCTGGTTACCCCTATTGACCTCCCCTGCAGGCTTGGGTCCCCCCCAACTGCCCTCCTCTACTGGCCCGGTCACCCCTAACTTCCCACAACTGGTCTCCCCTGCAGGGCATCTTGTGGTGATCATCTTATGACCACTTTGGAGAAGCCATCTTTGACCACATGGTGGTGGCCATCTTGTGTCTTGGTGTGATAGTCAATTTTCATATTACTCTTTTAATAGATAGGATTGAGAGTTTTTCATTAAGCTTTTATTATAAAAATATCTTCACTAATTTATAGTTCTTTACAGAGAAAATTTTAGTAAGAATAGCACTACATCACTTAAACTCAATCATAAGTGGATGGAAAAGTACATAAAATATTATGTTTGGATAATAAAAAACTCTTAATTAAGAACTTTGGACGTCAAAATTTATTTATATTCTTCCAAAGCTTTTTTATTTTGTAGAAAACTAAAATTCTTAGTTTATAAATATAAGCTCTGAAGAACTTAGCATACAAAGTCTATGCTGTAAATTAAATATGTAGGGAAAAAAATAAAATGCTAGATTACTACAAACAAGATTAGATAAATGCTCTTAACTAGGCAAAGAATAAGAAATGGAGAATCAGAGAAGGCAATAGAAAATATTTGGTGGCTTTGTCTCCATGAAGGAGTCTTGTGCTTTGTCCACATTAGGAAGTTCAGATTGATTTGTGAAAGACTAATAGTCCAATCTTTAAATGTGAAATCGAACCACTAAGTGATTTAGAGACTTGCCCTAAGTATCATGCATGCTGAGTAGCATAAACTAATTTTACATATTGAATTCTAAGCTTAAAGCCCCTCAGTCATGCTAGAAATCTATCTACTTTTTCAAAATTCATGTTTTAATAACCAAAATCTAGCACTCTATCTTTAAATATCAATGAATTAAGATGCAGACTTTTCAAGTCTAAAAGTGAATGTGATAATCCTTAAAGATTAGAACATATGGGAAACATAAAAATGTTAATATAAAATTAGACTAAAATATGTATATTTTTTCATAAAGCTTCACCTTCTCAAATTCTTTAAGTATGTATAGAATTGACTAATTATTTATTACTAAATTTACTAACATTTTAATTCCCAAATAAACTTAAAGGTAAAATACCACACAGATCAGTAAAATCAAGAATATTTAAGAATTAAGTACAGTAACTCATGATTCTTATCCTTTATTAGTGTATAAGTCAGTAAAATGACATATAATCATTGTCATCATATATATACACACAATTTCAAACCTCTAAGAATGGTATGTGGTGCATTTTGTTTCTTAAATTATCATGCAAAATATATTAATATCCAGTTTTAATCCACTTCATAACCTGAGTGGGTTGTGATGTTCCTCCTTGATGATGTGTTTGCTTACTGTGGTGGGTGTTTACATAGCTGTTATTGATAATTTAAGCAACCAGGCTCAGAGACTCTTTCAGTGGACAGCACTGCCATTTTTCATAGGATACTTCTGCATGCTCCCATTAAGACAACTGCTCAGCAGTTTTTCCAAGTGTTACCTCTCAGCTACATATACCTGTTTATTTTTAGTTTTACTCTGTGGCAACATAAATTGAGAGTGTTTTGATAAGTTAATTTCTTTTACTATCCAATGCTTTCTCTGACAGTGTTAATGAATTCATATAACAGCAGTGACACATCTCTCATATCTGTAACAGCACTTTTATTTACCATACTAGAGGCCCAGTGCACAACATTCATGACGGGGGGGGGCAGTGTCCCTCAGCCAGGCCTGCACCCTCTAACAATCCGGGACCCGTCAGGGGATGTCTGACTGCTGTTTTAGGCCCGATTCCACAGCCTAAAGTGCCAGTCAAACATCCCTCTAGCAATCTGGGACCACTGGCTTCTAAATGCTCACCTACCTGTCTGCCTCATTACCCCTAACCACATGCCTGCCTGCCTAATTGCTCCTAACTCCCCTGCCTACCTGATGTCCCCTAACCCCTCTGCCTGCTTGCCTGATCACCCCTAACCTCTCGCCTGACTGCCTGATCTCCCCAGCCACTCACATGTCTGCCTGATAGCCCCTAACCGCCTCTGCCTTGGCCCCTGCCACTGCGGCTTTGTCTGGAATGACATCTGTAAGATTGTTCAGCTGTCTGTCTAATTGTCATATTACACTTTTATTATTATAGATTGGATTTATAAGTTAGCAAAACATAAAATGATCTTACAATAAAAATACAAGTCCTTATTCATCAATAAACTATAGAATATCAAGGCACAAGGATATGTGAGCAAGTTTATGTAACAGGTAGAACATATTGCTGAAGAGAGTCCTTTGGAATATGAAGATCCTGATAGAAATAATTTCTCACTCTGACTAGCAGATCTTGGGTACATTAGGAAACCTCTTTAAATGTGTCTTCACTTCAGTAACTACTTCTGAGAATATATACAGATGATATCCTTAATATGCCTGCCACATATTAAGCAGCTGATAAATTATAGATGCTACATTAATGCTATTATTTTGTGATTATTAATATTAGAAATACTGCTTCTATTTGTGGCAGTGTTAACATGTCTGCTAATTATTTGAATCTTCTCCTATCAATCAAAAGGTGGAGTTTAATCTTCTCCCCATGAAATAAAGACTGGCCTTACTAACTTGCCTCCAACAAATAGAATAAAATAGAATGTGGCAGAAGTTGCTGGGTGCCTTCTATGACTAAGTCATATATTGTCATAGCATTCTTCTGGCTCCCTCTCTTTTGGGATTCATGCATTTGGAGCTCAGAGCAGCCATGTAAGATGTCCTGGAAACCATCATGCTAAAGAAATCAGATAGAACTAGAGAGGTGGCTAAGGAGAGTCAGCTTAAACCCCTCAATTATGCTGGAAGTCAATCTACTTTCCCCCAATTATATGGTGTTTCTGGTCCATACCAGTACCACTGTCAAGAATGTGACACAGTAAGTCTAGCATTGCATGAGAAATCCTGTACACAATGCTATTGTTCTAGCCACTAATCAAGGTAATTTTTAGACAGCAATAGGTTACCAAAAACTATTACTAAATTATCCCTTCCTTTCTGACATTTTAATCTCTCCCTTTCAACATCTCAGTTTTAATGAACAGACAAGAAACATCCTTTCTTAAACAGAAGTATTATACTCTTTGTATATCTGTGTGTGAGAGGCAAGCATATATGGAAGGTAAAGGACGGTAGACTATTGTCCAACCTATAAGTACGGATAACAACATGCTGCCTTTTGTGCAAGAGACAATAGTACAACTTCTGTGGGCACATATGGAGGCACTAGCAAGCTGTATCATGTCATGTGTCCTAGGCTGTAGAACGGGAAAAAGGACATGGGTTTAGAAACATTGGATACATTGTTGCCATCTGCATAGCCATTGCATGCAGTTATGAAGTTCAGCTCACAAATCACCACTTCCTTGAAAGTGCTAGGCAAAGGCATTTGTGGACAACGGGAAGACACCTTCAAATGAGGATCTAGTCTCAGAGAATGGGTTAAAGCTTCTAGATCATTGGAACTTAGAATATTGTATCTGACATGGACATTCCAGGCTTCACTGCAAAATATCCCAAAGAATAAAACAGGAAAAAATGGCTTTAACAAGCCAAGCTACTCCCAAAACATTATCACTTTTTTTTTAATTTGTATTACCAATGCCTAGCTAATTTATTAGTTAAAAGTTGTAACATATTGATGAGTTTGTTTCACAGGATAATTATTAAATACTAGAGGCCTGGAGCATGAAATTTATGCAAGGGTGGTGGGAGTGTCCTTCAGCCTAGCCTGCTCCCTCTCTAATCTGGGACCCCTTGAGGGATGTCCCACTGCCCATTTAGGCCCGATCCTAATGGGCAGTGGGACATCCCTCTCACAATCCAGGACTGCTGGCTCCCAACTGCTCACTTGCCTGCCTGCCTGATTGCCCCTAACCACTTCTGACTGCCAGCCTGAGTGATGCCTAACTGCTCCACTGCCATCCTGTTTGCCCTTAACTGCCCTTCCCTGCTGGCCTGATCACTCACAACTGCTCTCCCTTGCAGGCCTGATCCCTGTGAACTGCCCAACCCTGCTAGCCATCTTGTGGTGGCCATCTTATGTCTACATGGTGGCAGGGTCTTTTGACAAAATGAGGGCGGTCATCTTGTGTATTGGAATGATGGTCAGTCTGCATATTTCACTTTTTAGCTCAGATGAGACCTGCTGCCTGGGTGGCTGCCAGCTGCTTTGCCCTGAAGGGTGTCCTGGATCAGGCTGGGTATTCCCTTGGAGTGTGGGGTGTCCTGGGTGAGGGGACTGTGGTGGTTTGCAGGCTGGCCACACCCCCTGATTACTCAAGCAGAGGCCCTTGTATCTGGGATTTATTTATCTTCTACAATTGAAACTTTGTAGCCAGGAGTGAAGCCATCCCTTCTGCTTGCTCCTTGGCTGCAGTCATTGAAACTTTGTTGCCTTAAGCAGAGACCTGGACCAGCCAGGGTGTATGGAAAGCTTGGCTTCCTCCATTGCCAGGGGCAGCCAAGCCTCCCTCCTGCTCTCTCTGTGGTCGTAGCCATTTTGGCTGGTTTAATTTGCATACTAGCTCTGACTGGCTGGTAGACATGGCTGGTGCATGTAGTGGAGAAAAGGTAAATTTGCATATTACTCTTATTACATAGGATAGCACTGACTCCATTAAAGGACAATGCTTGCTCTGCAGTTTGGCTTGCTTCAGAAAATTTCACATGTGAGCTTTTCTCACTTCAAAGTTTTAATCAAACTCCCTCTTATCTTAAAATCAAGTTCAATTATGAAGTCATTATATTCCCACAAAATTGTTATTTATGGAAGAAATTTAAGCTTGGTAAAAATTTGTTCTCTGGCTTCTGCACGATTCCTCAATATGACTGAGGTTTCATGTGTACAGAAAAAGTGAGACCCTTTCAAACTCAGTCACCCACAAAATTTGTTGAAATATGGTTAATCTGCATTAAAGAAATTCTGGTTCATTAGAGTAAAATTTGGCAATATAGAAAAAATTATGTTGAACACAGTTTTCTACTTTTTTCTTTACGATATCCACAACTTTCATTAAAACTGGGAATTTCTTCTATCCCCATTTTTGTCAATCCATTTCCATGGTCTGCCTCTAATGTATGAGATTTTCAAGGTCCAACTATTTGGAGATAGGAAAAAAGTAAAGCAGAATTTTGTTTGCTCTTAATGTTCTCTGAAATATGTGACAAGCCCTGCAGGAAATAACATTTTGGATGCCAAACTCTCATTACTACATTAATTGCCTCTGTCATGACAGTTTGGGCCTGAGCAAATGTCTGGGAACCTGCTGAGCTTCTCAGGAGAGCAGCACAGGCCAAGGGGAAGTGGGTTTGTAGTTCCCTGAGCAGCCTGCTAAAAGGTGCCATTATTGGAGTGTGATTAGGATGCATCTTTCTCATGTGCATCACTGGAAAATTGGTGGGGAAGTGGCTGCCAAAAATTTTTGTCTCTAAAAATGTATGAAAAATATTCATGTAAACAAAGTAAAAATAGGGTTAAGTTATATTTATTAGCAGGACATTTTCACAATAAGTGAATGTCCAATTGACTATATGTCAGAGCAACACAGGGTAAAGGTAATTGGAAGAGGTCTGAAGATAAAATCTCCAAATGGACTCTTTGCTTCTTCTCCTCTGAAACTGAATGAACACTTGTATATTCAGAGCAGCTCATGAGGGTAATTTGAACTGAATGGACAGTAAATAACATTTGAAGTCAAAGCAAAATAAATAAATAAAATTCCCTTAATACTCCCCCCTCCCCAAAATACCATTAATCTTAAAGTAGTATTTTAAATCAGTATAATTAGAGATTTTACTTATTAAAAGTCAGGCTAAGGATGAAGAGTACCATGTAATTAGGATGTTTATTTCTACTTCAAGCCCCAAAGAAAAAACAAAAATGCAGTTTTCTTACATAGATCTTTAAACTTCAGTGATATTTGCTACATTTAAACAATTATAGGATTTAAGGGAAACATTGTAAAATGAGTGGGGTGAATACAATATGTGTAAAATTTGGTTGAACACAAATAAAACATACCTTTGATCTCTCTGAGGTGCTTTCCTGATTTATAGATTACTGGAGTTACCATAAATTAATTTGCTATCTTTATAGGTCATATTATTAAGGTTTTATATATTCTGGTTTGTTTTCTCCTACTTTATTTTGAAATTTGAGAGATTTATAAAAGCTTCATTTATATATTTTAAATATTTTTATTGATTTCAGAGAAGAAGGGAGAAAGAGATGATGAGAATCACTGACCAGCTGCCTTCTACACACCCCACACTGGGATCAAGCCCGCAACCTGGGCATGTGCCCTGACTGGGAATGGAACCATGATCTACTGGTTCATAGATTGACACTCAAGCACTGAGCCATGCTGGCTGTACCACATATTTATTTATTTTTTGTTCTGTCTTCTGTATTTCTTGTCCAAGTTGCTGCCACATCATTTGATACATACTATTAAAAACTTATTATCTCCATCATATGTTATAAAGTGTCTTTACTTTCACCTTTACTTTTTTTAGATGAAAGCATGTATTGGGAACAACTTAGCTCAACCTTTATTTTTCAACATCTGAATGATATTGTTTTGAGTGAATCACTTTCATACACCACTAGAGGTCCAGTGCATGAAATTCATCCTTCAGCCCAGCCAGCTCCCTCTTCAATCTGAGATCCCCTGAGGGATGTCTGACGTCCCATTTAGGCCTGATCAGGTAGGATCAAGCTTAAATGGGCAGTAGGACATCCTTCTCACAATCCAAGACTGCTGACTCCCAAGTGCTCACTTGCCTGCCTTCCTGATTGCCCCTAACCAATCCCCTGCCAGCTTGAGTGATGCCTAACTGCTCTCTTGCCAGCCTGTTTGCACCCAGCTTCCCTCCTCTGCCAGCCTGGTCACCCCTAATTGCCCTCCCCTGCAAGCTTGATCACCTGCAACTGACCTCCTTTGCAGGCCTGGTCCCTCCCAACTGCCCCCACCCCCCTGCTGGCCTGGTCAATCACAACTACCTTCCCTTGCAGGCCTGGTCCCTCCAACTTCCCTCCCCTGCTGGCCATCTTGTGGTGACCATCTTTTGTCCACATGGGGACAGGATCTTTTGACCACATGGGGGCAGTCATCTTGTGTGTTGGAGTGATGGTCAATCTACATATTACTCTTTTCTTAGATAGTATAGTGGCCTGCTGCACAGTGGGAACCAGCTGGTTTGCCCTGAGGGGTGTCCCAGATCAGGGTGCATGTTCCCTTGGGGTGTGGGTGGCCTCTGCAAGAGGCTTGTGGTGGTTTGCAGGCCAGCCATGCCCCCTGGTGAAACAGGTGGAGTCCCTGGTATCTGGAATTTATTTATCTTCTACAATTGAAACTTTATAGCCTGGAGTGGAGCCAAGTTTTCTGCTAACATGGCCATTGAAACTTTATTGCCTTAAGCAGAGGCCTGGGGTGTGCAGAAAGCTTGGATTCCTCCTGCTCTCTCTGTGGCCGTAGCCATCATGGTTGGGTTAATTTGCATACTTGCTCTTATTGGCTGGTCAGTGTAGCTTATGGGCATGGCTTGTGAGTATAGTGGAGGTATGGTCACTTTGCATATTATTCTTTTATTAAATGGGATAGCTTTGGATTTTGTTTTGTAGTAAAATGTAAAAGGTTTTCTTGTTTCCATTCATATGTCAGTCATAGTCATTTACAATTGACTAAAAATATGTTTAATATTAGTTTTAGCATATTATATGCTTATCCATCTTTGTAGGTTCTCCTTTTTTAATATATTTTCTCATTTGCCTCTTTTCTCTCTTTCTTTAATATATACAAATTTTCAGAAATTTTTCTGAAGATTACCTTTATATCACATTTTCATAAAATAATATTAATTCTGTATTTCTATATAGAATATACATATGTACTGTAAAGGAGATTTACCCTAGGAAAAATACTATAATTTATTGTCTGCTTTCTCTTTTTCCATATATAAGATATATCTTAGGAGAGGATTTCATTTTTCCCTGATATACAGTACAACTTTCAATATGTAGACTTAATGCTTATGGATATTAATATATTTTGAAACATTTATTGTTCCATTGTTGTGAAACATTCTCTTTTGAATATCTTCTTATTTAGTTCTTATTTAATGTGTTAATTACTTGTGGGTTTTTGTTTTGTTTTGTTTTATTTATTTATTTTTTTTGAGGACAGTTAATTTCTCATTTTTATTCTCCATATTCTTTGTGTTTCACATCATCACCTCTCTTGGTTTCATTCAATTTCATCTTAAATTCTAAGATTGTTTTATGTCATTTCCTTTTCTGCTTTTTTGCTAGTTCATGATTTGGCCATTTCTCTCATTTTTGGACCATAGGTTTTCTGAATCTTATATTTTAGTTATTTTAGTTCTTTGTTCTTTCACAAATGCAATTCAGGAATCTTTCATTAAAATTTTCTTCTAATAAGAAATTTAATAATTACTGATAAGTGCTTTTCTTTTCTTTTTAAATTTACTGTTATTTCATAAATATTATAGTGTTGTGCTGGATCCTTTTTAGTTACTAATGGTTAAAAAAGTTTTTTTGCTTTTTTTTAATATATTTTATTGACTTTTTACAGAGAGGAAGGGAGAGGGACAGAGAGTTAGAAACACCAATGAGAGAGAGACATCGATCAATTGGCTCCTGTACGTCCCCCACTGGAGATGTGCCTACAACCAAAGCGCATCTGTCCCTGACTGGAATCAAACTCTGGACCTTTCAATCCACAGGCCAACACTCTATCCATTGAGCCAAACTGGTTTTGGCAAAAGAGTTGGTTTTTATGAATCATAAATGTTGGTTCCATTTGCACTGTTTGCTTTATTTTTATTTTTTGATTGTGGGGAAGTGATGAAATTCCGTTTTCCCTCCAGGTTTTTTAAGATTGTCATGCCTGGCTGGCCAAATGTTTTATTAAGATATTAGAAGCCCAGCATGCAAAATCAAACAGCCATGCCCATGTGTGTAGCCTCACCATGCTAGTAGCTCTGCCCACCTGCCCACTCCCCTGCTGCACTCATAGCCCTGCCCACCCATGCACAACCCCCCATCTGCTTGCCACCTTGTCTTGCTAGCAGCCCCGCGCACCTGCCTGTGCCTTGCTGCCCACCTGCGCTGGTCTTTAGTCATTATGACGTTAGGGACCTTATCTATATCTATATATATAGATAAAGGTTTTTACTGTGTTATTTTGGGGACCTGAGGCTGCACCTCCTGCCCAAAGGGGCTTGATAGGGTTGGGGCCAGCTGGGTCTGGTTCCCACCCAGTGGGAGTTGGGCCAGCCGGGTCTGGGTCTCCTGCATTTTCTAAGCACATGTGGGTGGTGGGCAGGAACTTGACTCCCACATCATATGCATTGTACTAATTTTCTTTCATCTCTGACACTTCTTTTATAGAGAAAAGGCAAATAGCAATATAATATATTTTCTCCAATTAATTCCCTTTTAATGTGCACACATTTTGTGCACTGGGCCATTAGTATATATATCAAAGGCTAAGTGACTATCTGACCATCAGAACGGTAGCTATAATGCACAATAACCACCAAGAAGCAGACATTCCATGCAGTAGTTGCTGAGCTGCAGTGACTTGGTAGCGGTGGTTCTTGGATGACACCCCCTGGAATCAGAGAGGAGGGAGCCCAATTCTGGGCTGTGTCACCTGAGAACTGCCCTCTCACAATCTGGGACCCCTCAGGGGATTTTGGAGAGCCAGTTTTGGCCGTATCCTCACAGGCCAGGCTGAGAGATCCCACCTGCCAGAGGACCCCACTCACTTTGCAAATGCCCTTTGAGCCACAGTGCCTCCCCAGGTGCCTGCCCAGGGAGGGAATGCAGGAGGTTGGCTCTAGGGCAGTCCCACCCCACCAGCTACCTTCTAATTAATTTCCTTTCAATGTACATGAATCAACGCGCCAGAGCACTAGTAAATTTTATAATCAGCATTTTACACACACATTTGCCTTAAATATTGCAGGAGACATTTCACGGCCATTTTAAATTTCATAGGTCAAAACATCTTCTCTAGAGGCTTCAACAGTCTAAACAAATGCACATAGAAATTATTTCCAAGGCTCCAATACCATAAAATGAAAAAGACAGAAGTTATCATGAGCATGTAGTTGAATCTGTTAGCTTCTGCCTATCTGTAATAGTTTAGCTCAATGGAGTTTTTCATTGTTTAAAGTACTTTAGTCAGAGACCACAACAATTTTCATTCACCAACCAATATCTACCAGTGAGTAGCAATCTACGTGTTCAGCTTTTAAAAAGCTGGTGCTCTAATGAATGTGTGGCAGAAGGTACATGACGAGATTACTGAGCAGTCACCCTTGTTCTCTTCTTCTCTTGGGTTTTTCTTCTCTCATAAGAAGGTCTGAACAAGCTATACCGCCTAAAGTGGTCAATTTTTCTAAGAGCTGTATTTTGCACACTTGTTATATTGGATATTATGTGATTCCTAAGTCAGCAAACAGAATTTAGAAATATTCAGATGACTTTATCCAAAGGAGTGTTAGTTCTTTCTTAGAACCAGCCCTGTTTATGCAAATATAGTTTAGAACCAATAACTAGAATTTTACATTGAAAGGAATCTCATTCTTTCTATAATAGAGGAACCTTTTGGGCAGAAGCCAATTGATAGGACATGCTATTTTCAATACAAGCAGTTGCTCCTGCCAAGTAAATTCTTGAAGGAACAATGCCAAATCTGTCCTCCAGAATCTTGTTGAAGTGTTCACTAAGGGCGCAAAAGTGGTGCCTGAGTCAAAACCATCCATTTATTCATGTGAGCCCCAAAGGCAATGCCTTACATCCTCCAGCACTTTGCCAAGCTACTAGTATAGCTGATGCATCTCCAACATTAGATATCAATAAACCAAATCCTCATTTAGCGAATGGAAGAGTTAAAGAATAAAACCCAAAAAAAGAAGAAGCAAGCGACAAACTAACCTTCACAAAATAAAGTTAGAAGGTTTGAGGTTGTTTTCAAAAGGAGATGTTTCCCCCTCTCTAGTAAAGTTAGCTCTCTAGGCATCTATTCACTCATTAGCAATGACAACCACTACCATTATTACCACCACAAAAATGCCTGTTGGCTTACAACACACAAACAATGTTAATAAAGAGCAAATACCAGTAATTCCGTTTCCTCCCTGGCAATTCTAATTGGCAAACATATTCAGATTGCAGATAGTTAAACACTCCAGGAAGGGACAGATGTGCTCTTTTCTCCCTAGGTAGAGGCTTGGCATATTGGGAGTGTTATGTATCCTAATTTTACAAACCCCAGAGGCAGCTGATTTATTATTATATAGAGTATAAAGGAGATGTCCCTTTTTCACAAAAGTACTCAGTGTGAACCCATGAGACAAACTATTTCCCACAGCAAGGACTTGGTAAAATACTTGATTAATCCTCTTTTACTTTTTATCTTCACTTGGGGATATGTTTTTATTAATTTTAGAGAGACAGAGAAATGGAGGGAGCAAGAAAGGCAGGGAGGGAAGGAGGGAGGGAGAGAGAGAGAGAGAGAGAGAGAGAGAGAGAGAGAGAGAGAGAGAGAGAGAGAATGGAAACATTGATTGGTTGCCTCCAGTGCATGCCCAGACCTATATGTCCAGACCAGAGATCAAACCCACAGCCTATGTATGTGCCCTGATAGGGAATTAAACCTGCAACCTTTTGGTGCATGAAAGGATAATCCAACCCACTTAGCCATCCAGACAGGGCTTGATTAATCTTAATGTGGCCCATACAAAGACAAGAATCTGCATTCCTAAATTGATTAATCTAGAGGTTTCCAGAAATCTCATTTTTCTAGACAAACTAGCAAATTGTAATGAACTCAAATGGCATAAAGTGATTTCTGATTCTATTTATTACTAAACTTTAAAGTTAGTAAAGTTAAATAGCTTTTAGTTTTACTTTTCTATCATCTAAATGAAGAGAATAATCATTAACCTTACCCCAATTGCTTTACAAAGTTCTCTTAAACCCAAAAGATTATATGCGAGAAAACTTTGTAAATTATAAACTATCATGCAAAGATTTCTTGCTTTTTATTGATTATTGTTGCACTAGTCCCTTTTGACCACTTTGGTAGACTAGAAGGAGGATAAGAAAATGAGAATTTTGTTTCAGTTTAGTTGATAGATTTTGTCACTGGGGGAAAAAAAAAAGCCAGAATGTGGGGTTATCATTTGTTCTTTATTCAATTCAAAAGGGTAGATAATGAATTAAATCAGCAAAATATCCTTTCAACTTCAATGCAAAGACATATAGAACCCAATTCTCTGAAAGATACTTTAAATGTAGATTCACTTTCCTCTTGCTCCTCACTTAGTTGACTTAATGTCTACTGTCATCTTTAGTGGGAATTGTCTCTGTATTTTTCATTGGTTTTTAGAAGGGTACATGAAATATTCAGCTATCTGTTATAAATAACTGACACTGGAACTTGATTCATGTTTAAAGACCCCTGAATTTATGTCCATACTTCTCATCATGCAAAAGCATGTATTATTTGATTTTGTAAAATCTGGGCATACCTGCATTTCTCTGTTGAGAACAATGTTAGAAATGATACTTCTTATTCTTAATTCTAAATGTGAAAAAAGGTAATTTTAGGCCAATTAAATAGACTGAAGATAAAGAAAGAATATAACATAAGTAAAAAAGAAATAATATCTGTAAGTAATGACAATACTTCCCAAAGTCAAGTCCAGTTCAAATAAATTTATGGGTTGATTTGTCCTGTGTATCAACCAATAAGCAGAGACAGATTATACTATGCATACTGAATGTGTACAAAATGCCTGTTGCTTAGATGTTTAGTTGGTGAGTGATTTTTCAAAATGGAAACATACAAAACATGTAAAATGCTATTGCATGTCTATGGTGACAAATCAGTTAAATAATAAGTAACCAAAAGAGTTTTTCACTTACAATGTTTAAAAGTTAAAAAAAATCAAGGAGCTTAAAATTAGAGTAAAAAGTTATGACAGTCACAGACTATAATATCTGACAAGGTAAATGTGTAAAATCTAAAATATTTAAAACATTATTAAGCAGGCACGTGCTAGTATAGGAATAATATATATATATATATACACTTAAAAATGACTAGACCTCTGAAGTGAAATTGATTTTCATTGTGACTATCAAAAGTGAAGAAAAAAGTCCACAAACAAACAGTGCTATTATTACAGATAAATTGAATATTGATACTTCCTACCATCTTCCTGAAAACTATATATGCTAACATCTGAAAACAAAATCTGTAATAAGAAAATATAGTGAAATAATACAGAAAAGGGAATTTCAGCATTAAAAATATGGGCACCCAATGGAAAGCCAGATTAAGGTATATGAAGTGACTTTTATTTTGAAAGAAGAAAAGTTAGTGTTATTATTGAAATTTTCAACTTGAAATATACTTGTATACATTTCGGATAAGAAAGCTTATTTCTCTAAATGTGAGCATTTATGACAGTTCTATTTCAACATGTTATTTTAATATAACTTTAAACTTATATGTAATTTACAAAAAACATAATCTATGCTGCTTAGGTTTATTTTCTTATAGCTATTGATCTTCAGCAAACCTTTCTATCCTAGTATATAAAAACCCTTGGTCTGTCTCATCCACAAACACCTGGAGGCTGGACCAACTGGCAATCAGACCTGTAGTCAGTGCTGGGTTACCATGGCAACTCAGTGCTGATTGTTGTGGCTGCAGACACAATGACCCAGTACTGACTGCTGAGGGAGCTGTGAATCAGGTCTGGGCAGAGGCCTGAAGAGAGAAGTAGGGTCTGATCCGTAGCCTCTGTGGCAGCTGTTGATCAACACTTGCCTCTCTCTTCCTTTCCAGGTTTGGTCAGCATCTAGGCCTCCATTTCTCTCCAGGCCTCCACTTGGGCTGCTGATCAGCCTCCCTTTTCTTATCAGGCCCCAATGATAGGCCCAGAGACACTGACTGTATAGAAACCGACCAATCAGAAGCAAATCTGGGTGAAGTGCAAGAAGCCAATGGCTGCCTAGGAGGAAGAGTTTTTGACATTGACTGGCATAGAAACTGACCAATAAGAACCAAATCTGTGTCAACTGGGAGGAGCCAATGGCTGCACAGGAGGCAAAACTTTTGATGCTCAGGCTGGCAGTGGTCAGGCTGTCAGGCAGAAGTGGTTAGGGGCAATCAGGTAGGCAGTCAGGTAAGTAATTAGGAGCCAGCAGTCCCAGATTTTGAGAGGGATGTCCAACTACTAGTTTAGGCCCGATTCCTTTCCCCAGCTGCATGCACTTGCAGTCAGATATACCCCAAGGGGTCCCAGGTTGCAGAGGGTGCAGGCTGAGCTCAGGGAGACCACCCTCTCATGCAAGATTTCATGCACTGGGCCTCTAGTTTTCATTATAAAGCTTTAAATAATATTGTATGAATAAATACAATTGAATTTGCAGAATGCCATACTTAGCTCAAAATTCAGAACCAACCTGAGCAGGCATGGTTCAGTGGTTGAGCATCCACTTATGAACCAGGAAGTTGTGGTTCAATTCCCAGTCAGGGCACATGCCCAGGTTGTGGGCTCTGTCCCCAGTATGGGGTATGCAGGAAGCAGCTAATCAATAATTCTCTCTTGCAGAAACTGGTGGCTCAGTGGCTAGAGCCTTGGCCTACAGACTGAAAGGTCCCAGGTTTGATTCCGGTCAAGGGCACGTATCTTGGTTGTGGGCACATCCCCAGTAGGAGGCATGCAGGAGGCGGCTGATCAATGTCTCTCATCAATGTTTCTAACTCTTTATCCCACTCCCTTCCTCTCTGTAAAAAAATCAATAAAATATATTTAAAAAATAATAATTCTCTCTTATCACTGATGTTTCTATCTCTCCCTTCCTCTCCTTTCCTCTCTGGAATCAATAAATTATATATATATTTTTTAAATTTTCAGAATCAAACTATGCAGAAAAGCTCTTGGTTTTGAATAAAGTGAATTTTTGTATTCCAACTTAAAATGTGGAGAGCATTGCCCCGACCAGTTTGGCTCAGTGGATAGAGCTTCGGCCTGCGGACTGAAGGGTCCCAGGTTCGATTCCAATCAAGGGCATGTACCTTCGTTGCAGGCACATTCCCAGTAGGGGTTGTGCAGGTGGCAGCTGATCAATGTTTCTCTCTCATTGATATTTCTAACTCTCTATTCCTCTCCCTTTCTCTCTGTAAAAAAAATCAGTAAAATATATTTTTAAAAAATGTGGTGAGCATTCAGAATAAAAGGATATGTGCAGGTGATTGCACAGGAAAAGATAACACTGAAACAACCTTTATATTCTTGTTGATGTGCTTGAATGAATTATTATGTTTCTAAATAACATGGCCTATGCCATGAAAAGGAAATTTAAAGGCAGTGATTCATGCAATGAATCACAAAATTCTAGGCTGCACATATGAGTTGGACTGAATGGTGAAGTCTAACATCGTTTGTTAATTGATGAAAATTTCTGACTAGGTTCACAGAAAAGGAAATCAATGAGAAGGGGAAAACTGTTGCATTTCCATAAATGTAAAAGAAGAAGGAGAAAGAGCAAAAAGATTCGCTCAAATGCTAATTTAAATAAAATAGCAGGAAATGTAAAATAATTTAGCAAATTTGAGAATAAATTTGGGAATAATTTGTTAACATATAACATAAGAGCACTGTAGTTCACCACATGACACCCTGCTATATTTTAAAAGAATCAGGTTAGCATCAATATCTAACCAAGAATTAAATTGTGTTTCTTCACCTTTCTATTTCCAAATGATGTTTGTTCTGTCTTCAACATCACATTTATGACCCTGATCCTGGTGTTCAACAAAACAAACATGAATATTAAGTAGATTGATACAGACAAAGAACTTTAGAAATAGAAACATATTCCAAAGTGAATAATAAGGAGACATTGACCTACAGAGGTCCAAAATGACTTTGTAGCAGCCAACGGCTTTAAAATCATAACCCCACATAGAAAGTACAATGTCTTTATAAAATGCCATGCTAATCTAGGGAAGCCCAACTAGCCAATCACCCAGGCAGAGTTACAGACAACACATGCACAAAACACATGGTATATTTCTGCCTGTGCATTTTTGCTAATATCATTTTTTCTGGAATGGCTGTAGCTCTCCTTCTACACCTGATGTGATTTGAATTATTAAATAGCAGTTCAAGCCTAACTTCTTTATACTGGTGACCTTTTATGCAACTGGTCCCCTCCCAAATACTCCGATTACCAGTCTTGTGTATTACTGTGCTTACTGCTATCCCTCTTTTTATTTTTATTTTTATATTTATTTATTTAAAATATATTTTTATTGATTTTTCACAGAAAGGAAGGGAGAGGGATAGAAAGTCAGAAACATCGATGAGAGAGAGGCATCGATCAGCCGCCTCCTGCATGCCCCCTACTGATGATGTGCCCGCAAGCAAGGTACATGCCCCTGACTGGAATCGAACCAGGGACCTTTCAGTCCTCAGGCTGACACTCCATCCACTGAGCCAAACTGGTCTCGGCTGTCCCTCTTTTTATACTTTTTCCAATACATGATTAGCTCCTTGCACTGGGACTTGCAGCTCATGCAGCAAGGCAGGGCCCACTGAAACTCCCAGAAGAGAGGGACTCTATCATTGCTTATTATTATATACTAGATGCCCAAGACATGAGATGTGTGCCAGAGCAGGCCTTCCTTCCGCCGGCTGCTGGCACTGGCTTCCCTCAAGCACCCAGGACCTGGGCTTCCCTCACAGAGGGAGGCCCTGCCCACCAGCAGCAGGCTGCCAGTCAGTGGCTGGGCCTCCCACCGGGGGCCATTGTGAAGCCACCCAATTGATTGCCCCACCAGCTGGAGTCCTGAACACCCTCTGTGGGACCATCATCAGGCAATGGCCAGGCCCCCAACCAATCACATTGTATCTGTCTTGGCTGGCTTGGTGCCAGTGGGTATCAAGCATGATCCCAGATGGCTGTTCAGATGATTGTCTGGATGATCAGTTTGTTGTTTGGCTGTTCAGTCAATTTACATATTATGCTTTCAGTATATTTGATGTCAGCATAATGCTGTGAATTGTAGTTACTCAATGAGTGCCTGTTAAACAAAAACACACACAATGAATAGATACTTAGAAATTGTAAGAGTAACATTTCAGAACAATTATTTTATAAGTAAAGGCCCAGTGCATGAAATCACATAAGAACCAGACCCATTGCACAAGCAGGACCCCAGACCCACCCTGAATGAGCCACCAGTCCCCAGACCCACCCTGCAGGATATGCAGGACCCCAGACCTGTCCTGCATGAGCAATGTGCCCTGCCTCTGCCCCATGAGCTGAGGGGCCCACCTCCACTGTGCCAGCCCTGCCAACCATGCACCAGCCCCACCAGACCCACATGGGTTCTGCCTTGCTGCATGAGCTGCAAGTCCCAGCCTGTGCGAGGTGCTCCATGCACCTCCTGATGACCAGTTGTTTAGTCGTTTCACCATTACAGTGTCACAACCACAGGCCTTTTATGATATAGCTGTGATATTAGAGCAATCTGTATCTGAATAAACAACAAGAACTGACCTCCTGACTGTTAAGACTTTGAGGATGAGTAGAAAATTTTTGAGGGATGGAGACATGGACAGCATTGGGAGACTATTACTTTGCCTGCTCTAAGATGTAAAGAAAAGTCTCTTGCTCAAACACCCATCAGCTTTTTTAAGGTTCCTGCTGAAATCTTTCTCTAAACTCCCATATACTATGTGTATGTTTTTGTTAATATTCAGAACTCATCTTCAATCATGATCTTCATTCAGCTTCAATCATCTCTATGGGTTCTGCTAAAATATCTTTTAATGCTACATGTAGGGAAAGCATCATTTCACACATCTATATTAAAATATAGAACCACATAGGGCTTTTTTATATTTAACATTCATAACTCCTCTTTGGATATGTAGATGGTAACATATCACCTCAGTTTGTTTTTTTTTGTACAAATGCAACAATCAGTAACTGGGGTTTTGTTCCAAAAGATAGCCACGGCTCCTTCACACCATGAATTCTGGAATGCCATGTATTTGCTACTTTTCCAAAATCAATAGCAAATATCATTTTGTAATTATTTAGATTTATTTGTCCAGAGGCCAATTTCTAAAATATTAACAGAGAAGCATCTGTAAGTAAGGGTTAGCTTAGCTATTTTAAGCAAAATAAAATATGACAAGTTACTGTTTAAAAGGATAAATGACTAAAAAAGAGAGGCTTTCAGGAAGAAAAAAAATCCAATTTTTAGTATAAAAAATTAGGAAGTTATAGTGACAAACATTGGATTATTTAGTCTTAGGTTTTTCTTCTTTCTTTTGTTGTTCCTTATGACCAGGGAAAGAAATAATTAGGACTACTATAGCTTAAAAAGATTCAGAGAAGTTGAATTAATACTTTTCTAGGTTGATTAAGACCAGAAACAAGACTGCATTGTTTGTGCGATTAACACCATGTTGGAGGGAAAAATTATATATATATAAAATTATATGTACACATATACAGATTGTAAAGCAAGAAGATTTTCATGAGTCAAAGACTTTACATATAAAACCATAGAGGATTGTGAAGGATTTCTTGAGGTATTAAGAACTTTACAAAATTTTATTTATTTCACTTCACATTTCCTTTTTCAAAAAATTATACCTGCATTTTAGGTAACAAACAAGATGCAAAGAGGATGAGACAGAACTGTGATTTGTACAATGAATATTACACTTCAAAGCCCATAATCTCTTTGCTCTAAAACATTATTTTAATGGGAAGAAAAGATTTAAACTATTTTTATCAAAGCTGTAGAGAAAAGTTTAATATGCAGAACCAGAAAGGACAGTGAGATTGGTTCATAAATCACAGTGTGATTTCTATCCTTTAATTTCTGCTCAAAACTGTTTACTATTCTTTATTTATTAGATTCTACATTGAAATAGTAATAAAACAACTGGTGAATGGTGAAGGCATGATAAAACACAAAAGAATACGTACAAAATGAAATACTGCATAAGGTCAATATCCCTCTTGCTACCCATTCTCAGAGACATCCACTAACATTGATTTGTCCCATTCTCACTAACATTGATTTGTTTATTTTTTATTTTCTCAGAAATATACAATGCTTGTACAAGCCATCTGTTGTATACCCACAAAAGCATAGTATATACAGGGATATATGCTCTTTTTTTTCCAGATGAATGACCTATTGTCAAATATAAATCTTGAAGATTGTTTTTGATTGTATGTATAAATTGATTGCTTATATCTTTCCAATAATTTCATATTTTTCAACATATGCCCCTAATTGTTAAATCAATCTGCTATTGTTGGATTCCTTTTTCAGGGATTTATTAATACCAGACAGTGGAGTAGTTTACATATTCCTATATGCATATTTACACACACATTATTAGAAATGTAATTTCCAGGTAGTTTGTGTGTTTAAATTTTCCAATTTCAGTATTACTTTTCAAGAATCTTATCAATTTTTACTCTCATAGTCAGTGTATGAAGTGACTTGTTTCCTCTTAAATTCACCGACACAATAGTATCACATATTTTTTATTGTGCCAATGTGGAGAGTGAAAAATGACACTACATTATTTGTTTAATTTGCATGTAATTATTCAGAAGATTGAGTATGTTTTTATATTCTTACAAGTAATTTATCTTTGTTTCCATTTATTGTAGTGTACAGCATCTTCATGTTGTGCCTGTTCTCTTTTGGTCACTTTTATCACTTTCTTACTGATTATAAACTGAGTGGCCAGATTATTATGATCTCTAATTGCATAATAATTTGCCCATTCAGTGTATATATTATATAATAAAAGGCTAATATGCAAATTGTCCCCTTAAACCATGAGTTCCACTAGCAGGCAGGCCAGCCAACCACCCATGTCCCCTCCTCCTGACTAGGCTGGCTGGACCCCACGCATGAGTGAATTCATGCACAGGGCCTCTAATATATATACACTGAGTGGTTAGGTTATTATGCATTCAGAGATCATAATGATCTGGCTACTCAGTGTAAATTCCCTTTTATAATAAGGAAATTATAGTTTTGTCCATCATTTGTGCTGCATATATCTTTCCATGTTTATCTTTAGAAGTGGCTTATGAATTATTTGCCCTGTAGAAAACTTTGAATTATGAGTCAAATTTATCAGCAATCATTTTCTGTATTGCTTTAGGCTGCTTATGTCTTATTTTAAGTTTGATTCTATTCAATGTTTATTTAAAAGACTATGCTGATGGTTATGTTTGACTATGGATTATATATTTTTTGTTATTATAACATTTTTCCACAGGGAATTTATTTTAGTAACACAAATAGTAATCTAGTTTTATTTTTTAATGCTTACTTAGTTGATTGCCCCAACAAGAATTTGATTTGCAACACTGTAATTATGATATGTTAAAATCTATAGATAGATTCTGGTGTTTGTGTTTTGTACTATTAACCTGTCACTTTTAATTTATGTAGTAATTACAAATTGAATTATCTCAATTTCACAGATTTAATGTATTTCAGTGGCTGGAAGGCTATGGTAGTATCACTCAAACAAATTGAAGTTTTCTCAGTATATTTTTTTTCTTTGTTAATACTCACATGAAGATATTTCTCCCATTGATTTTTAGACAGAGTAAAAAGGAGAAAGGGAGTGGGGAGAAAGAGAGACATCCATGTGAAAGAAACACATTGATTAGTTGCCTTATGGACATGATCTAACTGTGGTGTAAGGTGACCTATAACCCAGATACATGCCCTTGACCCAAAATTAAAACCACAGTTCTTCAATGTGAGGGTGAGTTCTCCAACTATAGAACCACATCAGCCAACGGTTCGCTATTCTTTTAAATTTAAATTTTATATAGAATTTGGAATTAGCTGGTTTATGTTTGTAAAGTAATAGTTGACTATATTTTGGAGATTACATTATATTGAAAAATAATTTTAATATTACGATATTGAGTTATTTTCTAAAAAGCAACATATGTATTTCCATGTATTCAATTATCTTTTTTCTCTTCAAGGCCATTAAGAGTTTTTCATTTATTTATATGAACTCTGAGCATTTTCATTTATTTATATGAATTCTGAGCATTATATTATTACTAAGTATTTTGAGTTTTAAAATTTTCTAATTTTTCTAATTAAAATAATTATAAAGTTGTTTTGCAGATTAAATGTAAAAAGTAAATCTAACAATAGTGATTAGCTCAGAGTAAATACTCAGATGTTATGTATCATTTTTATTACTTATTACTTAATCTATACTAATAAAAGCCTAGGGGGCCCTTGAGCCCTCATGCAACACCCTCATGTCATCACAAGATGGATGGTCCCACATTGTCACAATATAGCCACCACCAAATGGCCTTCACAAGAAAGTTGGCTGGGGAGGGCAATTGTGGGTGATGAAATAGCAGAGGAGGGCAGTTGAAGGTGACTAGGCTGGCAGGGGAGGGAAGTTGGGGTGGACCAGGTCTGCAGGGGAGGGCAGTTGGGGTGAGCAGGCAGGCAGGCAGGCAGGTAGGTGAGTGGTTAGGAGTCGGCAGTCCCAGATTGTGAGAGGGATGTCTGACTGCTGGTTTAGGTGTGATCTCACAGGGTTTGGGCCTAAACTGGCAGTCGGATATCTCCCAAAGGGTCGCAGATTGGAGAAGGTGCAGGCTGGGCTGAGTGACAGCCCCCCCCCTTTTATGAATGTTGTGCTCCATTCCTCTAGTTTATAATAATTTTATAACCTCCTACCTAATTGTATTTAAATATATTACTAGTTTTAATAACTTTGATCAAAATGTTATATTTATATCACTTGAGTTTTCTCATGGATAGACTCTGAAAACTATAAAATGATTATTTTTTATTTTTTAACCTCATTTTTATATTTTTCACAATTGCATTGACTTGTACATGCAGAGAAAATTTAAGCAATACCAGATATAGACACATCTTTTTCTGTTCCTGATTTAATAAAAGTAGCCATTTGTTATTTTTACCAGTTATGCATTGATTTTTTTATACACCTTTTTAGGCATTGACATTTGCCTTTCATAAGATATTGACTGCATTTGTGACTTTCTTCCTTTCAATTATTCAGACTTTTTGATATTAAACTATCTTTGACATTAGGATAATTCTTATTTTCAAAATTTTTAAATTTATTGCTATATTCTATTTACTAATGCTGTTTAGAATATTTATGTACATATTTATGAATTAAAATGTTTGCTCTGTTTGACATGATGCAGTGTATGTTTGAATGTTTTGGGGTATATACTCTATGTAGTATTAAACTTGCTTTATGTAAAAACTTTTGAAGGTGTTTTTTATTGTTATAAGCTATGGAATTTGAAATATAATTGGAGTTATCAGTTCCTTTAATGTTTGCAAGAAATCCATTGGAAATCTTATACTTAAAGCAATTTTTATTTCATAGTATGGGTCCTGTAAATTCTTGTAATAGGGAGGTAAACATTAATTTTATCATTTTTTTTTAATTCTTAGTAATAATACCTGCTTTGTGAAAAAGTTCTGGGGTTCTTCATATTTCACACTTTAGGCTCTTCTGGTACAGAACTGAATATATCATTCTTTTGGAATTCATTCAATTTTCTTTGTATTTATAGTTATTTGTCAATTTTATTTTCAAATGTGTATATTTGCCTTTTTTTACATTTTGCTATAAATTAGTGGCTAATATTGGTCTTATATATTTGGAGACTCCCCTTGAAATGTATTGCTAGATTCTAATTTTTGCCTTTTTCTAATTTATTAATTTTTGAGGTTTGCCATATCAATTTCTTCCTCTTGTCCTTAATATTGATTTTCTTTTTCTAGTTTCTTGAGTGAATTCTTAATTAATTACTTTTGGTAATATTTCATAATGTATAATCTCCTTTATTTAAAGGCAACTGATGTTAGATATTAATCACATTAACAAATTCCTTGACAGTAACCCCTAGATTAGGATTTGATAAAATATTGAGGTCCTATAACATCCAGCCAAGCTGAAGTATGAAACTATCACAATGATGAAACTCAGAAGTGGAAAGTCATTTCCATTTTAAATATCCATTCTTATGACTTTTTTTTAAGGAAAACTCCATCACCTCACTTGATGTTCCCTGGATTCTTATTATCTATGTGTCCTTTAACATGAGGATGTGGAGAAGTAACACAGGATGGTTAGCTTACCTAAATAAGGTATAAGATATAAGGTATCTGCTTCAATCAAACCAAATTTGGCACACCACAGGAAAATTTACTATTCTTCTTCTAGCACACAATTGATGGTCTTATATGCCTAAGTGACTATTTGACTGTTCAACCATTCACCCAGTAGCTATGATGTACACTGACCACCAGGGGGCAGACACTCAACACAGGAGCTGCCCTCTGGTGGTCAGTGTGCTCCCACAGTGGGAGAGTGCTGCTCAGCTGATCAACATGGTCCAGATGCCGAACTCATAGCTGGGTTAGTGCAGCTGTGGAGGCACAAGCCTCTCCTGTGGATATTCCCACTGCGTGCCTTTCCCCCATTGGGACTGTAACTGGGATTGGGACTGGCATCAGGACTGACTGGGCACAAGTCAGTGGCTGCTTCTCAGTCATGGGTGTACCAATATCGCCCTAGGAAAGGGACACAGAGACTGCAGTGGAGTGACAGTGAGCCCACAGAGCTATGGCAGCAGCAGGTGCAGCAGGGCCAGGATGAGCAGGAGCAGAGCTGTGCCTGGCCCAGGCTATGGCTCCTCTCTGGCTGCCTGCCACTTCCAGATACTACATCCCTTGGGGGATGTAGGACTCCCGGTTTCAGATGATCTCTGCAGGCCAGTCCAAGGGATCCCACCAGTGCAAGAATCCAAGCACTGGGCCTCTAGTTATATAATAAAGGCAGTAACACCTTAGCCAAATATGGAGGTGAAAACAAGCAAAACTACAATGTTTCCCATAGTTTTTCCCACTTATCAGTGGTGCTTGGATTTCTTCTAAATAAATTATAATTTGTCCCATTCTGGGCCCTTATGTTTACTTGGGGGTTTCAGAGTTCCTAAAATAATTCTTCAGATTCTTCACTTTCCCTCTAAGTATTTTTGGCATTTTCATAATTGAGTTTCTGAAGTTAAACAGCAGATTAAACATTAGATGTAAATTGAGAAAAAAGTCAAATAATGTTTTCTAATGGACATCTGTGATAAAAAATAATTTCTTTTAAAATCTGACAATAAAATAAAGTTAAATAATTAAACATAATTCATATTTTTTGAAAACTTTCATTATGGTTGAGGAAATTGAGTTACTCAGTTTTTCAGGAATATCACATTGTTATTGTTGATCCATGCACTTCACCACTGGTAGCATGGTTCACAAAATAGTGATTATCTCTGTTTAATATGGAAAGGTAGATATATGAAATCTGGTGAGTGCGAGTCTGTGATTGGAAAGATTAATTCAGGTGATTCCAACATGTCTTTCTGAGATTACAGACCAATCTTCCTCAAGTTTGTAATAATTTCTCTCAATTGGAAGTAGCCTACAACACTTAATTGTAGATTTAAGAGTTGTAGGCCACCTTCTATCTTTTGAACCTGAACATGACAGCACAACATATCTTTAGTAGATTATACCTTAGAAATTACCATATGTCCTTTTGCTTTATGTATGCTTCTCTGTCTCCTCTCCTTCCTCTCCTCTCTAAATGTCTCTGAAGAAATTAATTAATTCTCAAGGATAGTTAGGAAATCATGTAAATTTTATAGAGCTAGCTGTGTACCCTCCATTTTTAACTCAGGAAGCATAATGTTTGAAAGGGCCATTAGAATTCCTCGAGTCGTTGGCCATGGATAAGGCAGAATGACACTAACAGTTAGTTTCTAATTTTTGCAATTGTGCATATCACCACTCTATTCACTTTGTTCTACCTAATAGACAATTATATTACTTTATTTCTTACCACCTTTTCTACTCATTCAATGATTTACACCAATGATGGTAAGCATCATTTAAAACAGATGAACCAGCAGCGTATTTTTGTTTTGCTTTACCACAATTTGTCTTGCAGTGCAGTTTCTATGATCCAATTTTTGAACAAGTGAAAAGACCTACATGTAACAGGCTATTTGGTTTAAAGTCAACCAAAAACTAAAGAAAATGCAATAACAAAGGATAACACATTTAATGACCAGAGTTTTTAAAATCAAGATTGGATCAAAGGGGGACATCTGTAATATTTTCAACAATAAAGATAAATTTAAAAAGAATAAAGTCAACATATTTTATTTTGAAAGAAAATGGTATAATTTCTTTGATCCATAAAAATAATTATTGTTTTCCCATTTCCTTTATTTTATTTTCCATTCCCAATTCACTATCCTTATAAGTTTTAATAGCAAAAGAAGTCTTGGAAAGGCAATTTAATCTTTTTTCAAAATTGTAAGTAAAAAGAAAAAATATGGATAGAAATTAGACATACATAATTGACCAAAATTGTGGGTTATTCAAGAAATACTAAAATTATTTAGAATAAATAATTTGAATTAACACTTCACCATTAAGGAAAGTGGAGATCAGATTTATTTCAAAAACAAAAACAAAACACCAAAAATATTAATATGAACAACAAAAACTGACATTGTTCTATTGGGTTCTCTGCTTTAAGTTAGATATATGGAATCTTGTTTAAATAAACATCCTATGTGATGTGTTAGAAGATATAATTGTCCAAATTTTATGATTGAAAAAACTATTTTTATGGTGTTGAACAAGTTCTTTAAGTTGATGCAGTTAGTATATAACAAATCTGGGATTTAAAACCAGGTACCTCGACTGAAAAGTGGACACATATAATACTGCTAACAGTAAAGATTTTTTTAAATATATTTTTATTGATTTTTTACAGAGAGGAAGGGAAAGGGATAGAGTTAGAAACATCGATGAGAGAGAGATATCAATCAGCTGCCTCTTGCACGCCCCTACTGGGAATCTGCCCACAGCCAAGATACATGCCCTTGACTGGAATGCAACCTGGGACCTTTCAGTCCACAGACTGACACTTTATCACTGAGCCAAACCGGTTTTGGCAAGCTTTTTTTTTTTTTTTAAAGGAGTTTCCTCCATAATTCTAAACTTCCAATCCTCACCATTTAGTATTGCAGGCATTTTTATCTTATTTTAATTATAAATTACTAGAGATCTAGTGCACAAAATTTGTGCACGAAGGGGGTCCTTCAGCCCAACCAGCACTCTCTCCAATCCAGGAGTCATTAGGTGATGTCCTACTGATTCTTATGCCGACTTCCCATGATCCTCTGCTCTCTGCAGGGCTTGGGGCTTCACTGCAGCCATAGAGATGAAGCCCCATGCCCTGCTGTCCACTCTCTTTCTGCAGGGCTTAGGGGCTTCCCCACCACTGCCACCACCATGAAGGAAGCCACCATGCCCTGCTGTCTGTGCTGTCTCTGTCTGCTGAACCTGGGGGCTTCACTACCACCACCACATTAAGGAAGCCCCTATGTCTTATTGTCCTGGCTCTGTCTGCCAGGTCTGGGGGATTTCCTGCCTCTGCTGTGCAAATGAAGCCCCTATATCCTGCTGTCTGTGCTCTGTCTGCCAGCCTGGGAGATTTCATGCCCCACCATGTTAAGGAAGCCTCCATGCCCTGCTGCCTGCCTTCCACTGTCCCCCTTTTCATGGGACTACAGGGACTGGGCACTCCCATCTTGTGGCTGTGGGCGCTACCATTTTTGTTGGGTTAAGTTGCATACTTATTCCTGATTAGCTGGTGGGTGTTTCAGGGCTATGGTCAATTTACATATTTCTCCTTTATTAGTGTAGATGAGCACACAACTTTCAAATACTATTGTGTACATTGTATCCAAAGTATCACTTAGAAAATATAAATTATGAATAATAATGGTTATTGATTCTCTCTCTTCTTTGATTTCAAAGGTGGAGACAAAAAGAATGTCAACATCTACAGATATGCTTGTGAATGAGAAATATAGAAAAAAAAAACACTTTTGCTAGAAGTTTAACTTAATGCTTGTTGGAAACCAAACATTGTTCTCACTAAATGGATGTAAACAGGAAACCAGAAGGCTGGTCAATCTTAACTGCTCTGAAAGGTCAGAGCTAATTACTCACTGTTTAGATGAAAACATTGTTAACTGAAGCAGTCACTACCTGTTTGTTTGATGTTTTTTCTGTTTTGTTATTTCCTGCCTAAAGGCTAGGGGTGTGTCCCAAAGCCTTAATAAAAGGGAGAAAAAGGCCAGAGCAAGGGGTAGTCCTTTCCACTAGAGGAAGGCTCCCTCCTGGCCCCAATATCGCCAAATTAATGTTTTCTAGTCTCTCATTTCGTTTGCATGCGGCCTCCTTCAGAACCCGAACCCTGAACCGGGAACCCTGAACCACTCGGGACGTGGAAAGAGGTTCCCACAATGCTGATTTGACTTATTATTTGGTCTCTTCCACCACCACCATAAGAGAGCAGTTGACTTTCCAGTTTTTGTAATAGATGACCATGAATAACTCCTTCCAATACTGGCACCCTCATTGAATAAAACAATGCAAACAAATCTTCCCAACTGCAAATAGACCTTCTAACTTCATATCAGAAATTAGAGAGTAATAGCTTTGGCAAGAGAATTCTGCTTTATTTTTCATGAGTCCAAGTGAACCACCTATTCTTATGCTCTAACAGATATATTGCCTATTAGGTTGAGAATAATTAGTTTTTATTTTTTTCAACACAATCTGCTATTATGTATGTGTGTATTAGAACTTTAGTCTACATGCTGTAAGGAAGGTTGGTTCACTTTGAACTGCTCAAACATAGAATCAACACTTTAGGTATGGTTAGTTAACTTTTGTAAAACATTACCCAGGCATACATACTCTAGAAATGACCATAACAGTTTCTTTAATTAATCCTAACTACATTGTCATGAGGAGTTTGTTATTTAGCATAAAACACATTAAAAATGAATTTTCAGTTAAGAATTATATAATTTAATTCATATGTGGGACATAAAACTAAAGGCAACAAATGAACAAATAAGATAAATAAACAGACAAAAACTCATAGACACAGATAGCAACACTGTGGTTACAAAAGGGAAGAAGGTCAGGGGAAGAAAGGGGTAATTGGTCAAATATATGGTGACAGAAAAATATCTGACTTTGGGTGGTAAACACAAATGTCATATACAGATGATGTATCATAGATTTGTACATTTGAAACCTATATAATTTTATTAACCACTGTCAACCCAATACATTTAAACAAAATAAATAGTTTTCCATTAATAAAATGATCTGCATTCAAATCTGTGAATTAGCTAAACATATTTTATAGGCACTATCACAATTAGATTATTGTTGTATAAGAATCTGCTGAGCACAGTCAACCAACACTCTTTGGAGTAGCACCCTATGCCCCACTCTTGGAATCTATTTCAGTCCTGTGGTCTGGCAAATTTCAGCACATTATGCTCCCTGACTCCTAAGCACATAGTTGATGTTACAGCTAGAATATTAGTATATCTGCTTCTGATAACCTTGTGCATGGACATGTGTAATTGCCTAAAAGACAGTTTCTTGGACTTCACCAAGCTTATAAGAGAGATTTGGAATGCCTGTTTTGTGCCTGAGTTCCAATAGGTATTTTTGTAAGGGTGATCTAACTTGGCATGATACTTTCACCTGGTAGTAAGTTTGTTTTCACATTTTTAGATCTCTCACCTACCTTTAATCATAGAGTTAATTATTAATAGTTATTAAAAAAAACTAACAAACACAAATAGTCATAGATCAGCTTAAAATCCTCATCTATCATATTATAATATCATTTATTTTATTTTTCTCTTTAGAATAAGGCCTGTTATTTGACTTTGCTTACCACAAGTCCTTATTGTAAAATAATGTCCATAGATACTTTAACATATAGCAGTTTTCCTTATCATTGTTCCTTAGAAAGTACATCTTATTTATTGCCACCCTCATTATGTTGCACATCCACAGCAAGTTCTCAGATTCATTGCATGTCACAATCCATACAGAGAAATAAAATACTATGGAAATGATTGTCTTATTCATTCCACTCGGTTGGTAGCCTATTTCAATTTTAGAGGTGGCCAGTATTCACTTAGAAGGTTAATGCTCAGACTTTTAGGGCCAAGTGTTGGCAACCTCTAAAACTCAGCAAACATTTCAGAATAGTAGTGTGGAATCTAAAAATATTTGCTGAAATAAAATATTTCTAAATGAAAGATTTCTGAAAAATTCAAAATGTTTAGGTAAAGTACTTTTCAGTCTTCTCAGAGAGCATGGCATAATAGGTTCTATATCTTTCTTTTTTTTATAAGTTCCATCTCTTAAGCTATGATTCATGAAAAGAAAATTGATGCTTCTCCACATACAATTCTTTTTTTTCTTAAATATTTTATTGACTTTTATAGAGAGAAAATGGGAGGGGGAAGAGAGAGAAAGAAACATAGATTTGAGAGTACAATATAAAATTGGCTGCTTCTGTATGGCCCCCAATGGAGGTGAGCCTACAACCTGGGCATATGCCCCTACCTGAATAGAACCAGCAATTCTTTAGTGTAGGGGAGGAAGCCTAACTAAGGCATACCAGCCATTGCCCTACCTACAATTCTTGATCAAAGCTTCAACATCCTTGATATGGCTTAGTCATGCATAGAAACATCTTTTACATGAGAAAGGTGAAGATCATTATCATGAACCAGGAACAGGTATATTTTCATAGCTTGTATAAAACCTGTGGTCATTCAGCAAAAAGCGTCTAATAAAAGAGTAATATGCAAATTGACCATCACTCCAATACACAAGATGGCTGCCCCCCATGTGGTCAAAGATGACTGCTCCCACGTGGAAACAAGATGGCCACCACAAGATGGCCAGTGGGGAATGGCAGTTGGGAGGAACCAGGACAGCAAGGGAGGGAAGTTGGCTGTGTGGGCCTGCAGGAGAGAGCAGTTAGGGGTGATCAGGACTGCAGAGGGAGGGCAGTTATGGGCAATCAGGCTGGCAGGGGAGCATTTAGGCATCAAGCAGGGAATAGTTAGGTGGTCAGTCTGGCATACAGAAGTGGTTAGGGTCAATCAGGAAGGCAGGCAGGCAAGCAGTTGGGAGCTAGCAGTCCTGGATTGTGAGAGGGATATCTGAATGCTCTGTAGGGATATGGCCTAAATGATCAGTTAGACATACTTTGAGGGGTCCCAGATTGGAGAAAGTGCAGGTAGGGCTGAAAGTCACAAACCCCCATCCACATATTTTGTGCAACAGGCCTCTAGTTGACATATAAGAATATTCCACATGAATACATATACATATAATTTATTTCTGTTTAATATTTAATTAACATATTATATAACTGGTTAACATATCCTTCTAATAATTTTATATCTTTTATGGAAAAAATCAATCTGCTTACAGCTCTAATCAATTTATTTTAAGCATCACTTAAATTTTCTATTGTCTAACACTTCAAGAGGTATAATTATATAGATGTAAAACATTTTCTGCATACTGGGTCATACAATAATTTACAGAACTTGAGGAAACATAGTGAACTACATTAAAGTTAACAAACTTTTATCATAAGCAAGACCATGACAAGCAGGCAATAGGTCATAACAGAAAAAATAGTAGCTTTAGTGAAAAAGTTTTATTTCCATGCTCTGGAAATAGTTAGCCAGGTATGCTTAGGCATCTGACTATTAAGGGTTATTGGAAGAATTAGAAAATAAATAACATAACATAAAAAGACAGCTAAACTATTTTGTAGAATGTAGTGAATGTCTAAAAGGTAAGCTTTCCTCTATTATTGATGTTTATTGTTTGAAAGACATAATGTTCTACAAACATGTTTTATTATTGAAGTATTTTCTAAGTAAGTGCAAATTCTCAGAGAAAATTCTGGTTTGTTGATATTTATAAATAGAAACACCAATTGTGTAATTGTATAGTAAAATAAAACTATTCAAAATATATTCTTCGTAGTTTGAAAAATCTTAATGTGAATACAGTAAAAAGAAATACGTTTTTAAACAGAGCAAAACAAGTTAGCTAAAACAAATAAATAAAAAATAAATAAAACCTGATAAGAGAAATGAAGAACAATTCAAAAAATGCCAAAAGCACAAAAACTAAAGTATGAACCATGTCTGATAAGATTATCCTAGATTAACATAGATAAAATAATATAGAGATAATTTTTCCCAAATGTTGCATCATTCCAAGCCTCAATGTTTACAACAGTTGGATCCATAAACTTCTTAAGGTTTTTTTCAAATGTTGAGTTTTGTGTAGAAAGGGGAACAATAATTAAAAAAAGGAAAAAAAATCTTAGTTCCAAAATATATTGCAAAAGGCTATAATATATTGTAGGATATGTTTATTAAACATGTTAAATATATACAAAGAAAAACCCAATAGCTTTTCTTACCCCTTGATTTCTTAATATAAGAGTTGACCAAGCGGTTTCATGTAGCTCAATTAAACTTTAAACAGTTGTTTACTAATTCCAATTTTCCCACTTATCCCCAATTTCTTTTTCTTAGAGTACTTACTTTAGAACACTTGTTACTGCAAATTCTTTCTCTGTCTCTTCCATATGCACATCTTCAAACAAAGATCTCTTGTCAGGTTTTACAAACCAGAATATATTTCACAAGCACTGGAACTCTCTTCTAAAATGTAAACATTAAAATTATTAGTTTCCTCATGTCTCTGTTTCTATGGGAGGGTAAGAGTCTAACTTTAGAAGGTGCCTTGCCCCAAGCTGTAGACCTCTGTCATGTCATAGAGATACCAGAAACCCACTTTTCCTTTGGGTAAGGCAACTTAGTCAACATGAGTGGTCAAAACTGCACCTCACTGTCATGCTCAATACTTCTCTGTCTTTTGTTACAAGGGAGCTGAGTTCAGCCTGAGCCCTACCTTTTCTCCTGCAGCCTTGAGAAAAAGGTCTTGTTTGCCAGTTTTTAACTTTGTTCAGTTCTTTCTTTTTTATAGAAGCAAAGTATTGCACTATATAGATGTACCACAGTTTTTTAATCCATTCATCTCCTGATGGGCACTTAGGCTATTATGCTTTAGATATAATAATTATAGAAGGTAGTATTAATTTTGGCTCTGTCACTGTCAAATTAGCAACTTTGGGAAAGTTATTAATATTATTTAGACTATAATATCAAAATGAGGATATTGATTTGTATTTCATAGAGCTGTTATAGGATTCAATTAAATAATGTATGAAAACTATGTAGTATAGCACATGCATAGTGTTAAAAAATGTCATCAATTATAATCATTAGTATTTTAATATTGTACAAAGTTGTCTGCAATGCTCCTAAATGTAAGTTCTAGTATACTTTCAATACTGAAAATTAAAAATAATAGAGAAAATATTATAATAAATTATTTTGTGGTTCTATACCCAAATCCCTAACTTTTTTCTCTCTTCAACAATGAATTATTAGAAAATAAATAATTATTTAATTATTTATTAATTAAATAATTATTTAATCCATAAATATTTCAAACTACATCTCTAAAAGATTAAGACTTTTAAAAAATAACATAATCTAAATACCATTTTCACAGCTAAAACACTAACAATAATTCCTATATTGTCATATATCTAGTCAAATTTCTTAATTGCCTCAAAAACATTTTTTTTCAATTTGTTAATTTATATAAAATTAAAATACAAATAATATTCATACATTAAAATTGGTTGTCATGCTTTAATTTATTCTCTCTGGCAACCAATTTTAATTTTTCTCTCTCTCCCTTTCTTTCTCTCTCTCTCTCTCCCTTAATTCCCTCCCTCCCTTTTTCTGTCTTTCCTAAGAATTCAGATCATTTTAAATTTATATTGAAGACTAAATAATGCTAACATTCTATTCTGTTCTACCTTTTTGCAACTTCAGGCAAGATGGCTATTGTAAAATAAGTGAGTAATTAATTTGTCACTAGACTTTCATTGAGATGGAAGAGGTGGCTCCAATGGCTTCTAGCTCAATAGATGGAAAGCACTCCAGAGAGGGGGCATGGTCCTGGCAAGGCAGTTAGAAGCCAGGGTGAGCAGTCAGTCAGACTTAGCAGTAAAATCAATAAAGGCAAATTGTTTGCAGCTACTCACAGAGGTCTTCTTGATAAATAAGATTTTGCCATTAAAGATTACAGAATAACAGGGTGCTATAAAATAGTCTGTGGTTTTCACCAGATAATCCCAAATGAGGTAATCATTTCACTAGCACACTCTGATCCTATCACGTTAAATCTTTAAAAAGAATTTCCTGGTACATAGCAATGATTAAAATCATTTTCCAAAAGTTCTCAGAGATCTTGTACCATATTTTCTCTTTTTTTGAATTAATAAAGCAATAGAAATACAATGACTATGGAAGGAAGGAACAATGATGTTCATGTACAAATGTTAATTGAAAGAACTATAAAAAGTCAATAATCTGTAGAAAAGTAAATGTAAAAACATATATTTTCCAGAAAATAATTTTGGATGGCAGAGAATGCCAGCCTAGTAAAGGGAATGTGATTAAATTTAGCCAGAATATGAATAGTTCAAGGGAAAGGAAGTATACAGATTGTGTAAATTAAATGAGAATTTCTAACAAGTTAATGCATGCAGGTAAACTTAGTTCCCAATATCCAGATAAGCATATGATCCTACATATGTTTTAAAGAAATAGAAGCATTTTGAAAATCAGAAGGTTCAGCAGTAGGAAGAATAATGTCAAAAGACAAACACTCACATAAGATACAAAAGTATGCCATGGACGAAATATACCATGGATGGATCAGAGAACATCTGGTTACAGCAATGACTATTGTGTGCGCTTAAGCAAATGATTTGGTTTCTCTGAGCTCAACCTTTTTGTCTTTGGTAAAATAAAGACTGAAAATATCAACCTGGAAAAAGTGAGCCAATGTTAAATGATGCAATGCATGTAAATGATTGGTCATAATGCTTGCCATTAGTTGATGTTTACAAAAGTGGAAAGTATTTCTCACATACAATGTTAGACTCCTCATATTAGAAGTGCTTAAAACTCAGCTGCTCTAATCACAATATTAAAATTAATATCATTATCATTTTTAAACCTCTGTGACTTCTCTGCCAAGGATTTATTCAGTTGATAATTATATGTTTCTGATGATGGAGAGTTAATTTCCTCTTGAATTTCACCAAAGTGCTTTCAAATACACGTAGTCAATTGTGACATTGGAGTTTTGCTTTTGTTTCAATCTGAGTTAGGAACTGTGTTTTTTCTCTCCTGTTAAGCATGAAAAATTAGAATACAATTCACTGTGGTTTGCTTGGCTGGATCATATATTTTTGTTGTAGGAGGTGAAGGCAAGTGCATTTTATTTATTATTTTTTCTTTTTTTTTAAATATATTCTATTGATTTTGTACAGAGAGGAAGTGAGAGGGATAGAGAGCCAGAGACATCGATGAGAGAGAGACATCGATCAGCTGCCTCCTGCACGCCCCCCAACGGGGACGTGCCTGCAACCAGGATACATGCCTTTGACTGGAATCAAACCCCGGGACCTTTCAGTCTGCAGGCCGACGCTCCATCCACGGAGCCAAACCGGTTTCAGTGGCAAGTGCATTTTAAAACCAGAAGCAGCACAGTATCCAATGTAAAATGTCTTCCTTAAGCGATGATAATGAATCTATTTCTGAACTTTGTGCCTTTAGCAATCTTTTTGAAGGTATTTCAAAATTTTGTATAAACTTCCTCTTCTCTTGTGTCTTCAAAATAATCAGCCAGCCTCCATCATCTCAGACATTATCTGTGGCATGTGTCTTTTGTATTATTGCTCATTTATTTCTTTCTCTGTCTACTCATCTGTTTCCCTGCCTGTGACTTTTAGCCTCCTCATTTGTCTAAGAAAGGATTGACCTTGGCTATTTGCCTCCCATCATTTCTATTGTCTCTTGCTTTCTGGTCACTTTGTTTGATGGCATCTGCGTAACACTTCACACTTATTAATATCCTCCACAAGTTGCTTAGGAATGGAGAAAACCCTGCTGAGTCTCTACACAGCTAAGAAAAGAAACCTGCTCAGCTTTTGATAAAAGCCTGTACACAGATTATTTGTAACTTGGGAGATTGTCAGAAGTTAATGACAGGGAAATAAAGGCAGATGCAGCTACTCAAGAATTTCTTTGAAATGTGATGTGTGTGTTTGTGAAAGAGAGAGACACACAGAAAGGGACACACACACACACACACACACATTTAACTTACTCACTGAAGAGAAAGCTTGTATATTGTAAAAATATGATTATGAAAAAAGATCACCTAAATATAACTGATGCTTAGAATTATTTCTTAAAATATGACCAAGATGATGATTATTGGAGAGAACTCAATAATGAAAACAAAGATTAATAAAGTTAATTATGAAAACAAAGTTTAGTCTCTTTATTGTATACTGTATGTGCATATAATACATTTCAAATCAAATATTTATCATATTATTTTATAAGACATGTAAGTACTTTGACCACCTCTGTAATAATACTTATGTTCTAAGACAGACATTTATATCTTTTCCAATTAATTTCTAATAGAAGACACAAAATATGCTAATTACATGTGATACTATTTTAGGTGACCAACTTATCTAATTACTCTTTGACCTCAAAGTTCACTTTATCCTTTGATGCAGGCCAGATGGTCTCTCTTTGTGTGTCTAAAGCTGCTGTTGGATGTTTTATTCTAGAATTTCCTGTGGGAGAACCTACTTAAAATCAAGTGTTCACATACTACGGAGTTTCTGCATTTCTTATAACTTGTGGAGTAAAAAGCTATAAAAGATCATTTTACAGGCCAATCAAGGTTTCTTCTAATGCAGTGGCTGTTAGGTTCAGGACAAACATGTCAGTTAATACTAAGAATGACACAATGTTGCATTTGCCTAAAACTTGAAGTCTAAGCAAAAAGGATGATATAAAATCCTTTCACATGGAAATAAAACTCTACAGTGGAAGTCCTGGTGGGAACCAGGGATTTTCCTTCACCCACCACTTCCCTGGGATGAACTGAAGTTTGACAGCAGCTCTAGGTCACTCTGTTTTTTCTTCTCCTAAAATGGTAGTTATTCTCTACATCCTGAAATATCTTTCTTGTATGGACTCTGTTTCTTACATTTCTTATCCTGAAATTGTGTCCAGTTACTTTGAAAATCCTATCTATTCTTTCTTGTTGTTTTTTTTTTTTAACTTTTCACTTTTATATTTAACTTTGTTTTTCTATTATTTTAGGTAATAGTAAAGCACAAACAGATTAGGCACCTAAAATGCTAGAAATACTTACAAACTATTTTGTTATTGGAACAATTAAAGTGGCTCCAACATACCTTCATTAATCTTAGACAAAAATACATGCATATATACCACAAAATCCTTGGGTACCAATATCTGCACAAGTAAATTTTATCCCAAGGATATTACTTACAGTTCAATTGAGACTGGTTGCCTAGGAAAAAGTTCCTCCTAGACCCTAGGAGTGTTTGTCCTACTGACAATGATTGAGGTTTATTAGCTCCATTCATTCTAACCTCTAAAATTTGTACCCAAGGACAAAGGAGGAAACTGTCTTTCTAAACTTTGGCCTGAGAAGGGCGAAGATCACATACAACATGTACTGGGCATTTATTCTATAGAAGTTGCTACAAATCAGCTAACCTATTCAGTATAATGTTTACACAGAGGGTAATCAAATCATTAGACAAGTGGTCATGTGCTAGATAGGGAAAACATAAGAAACTCTAGAAAAATGCCAGGCCTGTTGGCAATTTTCTGCAAACCTAACCCCTCATCTCTCTCTTTGTATGATAACATTCGTTCTAAAACAAGCTAGGTCTAGGAAACGGTATTTTGGCTGCAGAGAAGTCTGTTCAGGTTTATTTCCTCCTGAGATCTGAATATAGAAAATGCCCTTTAGTGAGCAACTAATGGAATCTTAGTTTCACTGACAAGAACAAGCACTGGAACCCTCTTCTAACACAAAAACTTAAATGTGGACTGGCCAACCCACCAGTTATGAAGTCATACAAATTATAGATAGGCTCCAAGAGCTAATTTTTTGTTTCAACCTGTGTGCATCAAAGATATATTCCCAGAGCTTCATGGGATCACACATGTTTGAGTACTTTGATTGTTAGAGAGCAGTTTGTACTGGTGCTGCTTTTGAGGGTCTCAGAAGGAGAAAAAGCTGTGCCTCCTAAACTATTTGCAGAACTATATGGAAGTGTACATTTTTCCAAGGGATTTTTCTCCTCAACTATGCTTTGACTATTCCCTAAAAATAAGTACAGAATTGCTTTTAAATGCAACAAGCCAATATTTGTACTGTCACATTTAGAAATTAATGCTTGTGATTGAAAGCTATATGTGCACTTTGGGACATGGAAAAGTATGATAAGTATTTTAGGTACATATTTTATATTGTGTGAGATAAGCAGGTATAGTTTTATTTTCACAGAGTGAATTTAGTAGCTTTTAACTGAGTTTATAATGGGTAAATTCTATTTGACATTCACATATAACTAGCCATGATAATTTCATCTTGATCGTTTTTAAAGTGAAGTAATAAACTACTACATACATAATAAATAAATAGGTATTTGTGTGAGGCAGGTACAAGGTATATTTACTCAGAGGATCAGTACTATTGACAGAAAAAATGCATTGATATTTCAGGAAATGCAAAATTATAATGTACTATAGTTACTCTGTTTTCTCCATCAGGGTGAAAACTTTACTAGTGTGAACATTAACTTCTGAAGTGTGATGCTGTTCACTGAACTATCCTCTAGCTCATCAGTATGCATCATTTACATGCATTGCTTCGGACTTAATGTTGCACAGTCTTAAGAATAAAATTTAAGACAAATAGCTTGAGTCATAATGAATATTGGCATCCAATCATGAGACAGGATTTTCTTCTCTATCGTGAAATATTGAGGCTACGGAACATGCATTAATCATAAAATAATGTTATGTGTCTTTATTGTTTGTTTGTCCTAAAAGGTTATGAAAATAAAAATATTTACAGAAATAATGTTTTCACAATAAGCCACCTGAGAAGTTTATTTACAAAGTGAAATTATTAAAATTTGACTTAAATAGAGTCTAGATTTAGAACTGCCAAGTAAAGCCTCTGTGTTAGTTCATAGGAACCAAGATATACAAAAAGAGGTGGTGATATTCACAATAAATCTAGAAATCTAACTGAGACAGCAGCTTTCAGAAAAAATAATAGTCAAATAGTTAAACCACTTTTGAGTCAATGCCAGATAAATGCAATGATGGATATTTGGAATTATCTAGAAAAGTAATACTTTTACATTTTAGTTCATTTTGGAATAACTTAATTATTGAATACACATTGATCAAAGAAGCCATGGATCCTTGGTGAAGTGGCTGATTCTAAGGCTAGGACAATGAAAATGTAAAATGAATCTGGAGCAATGTGTAGCACTGGAAAATATAGAAAATAAAAACATGTTCCAAAGTAAAAGAGCAGAATATCAAAGAGGCACAAGAGCCAATCAGAAGCAATTCCCAAGGGCCAGAGCTAGGAAAAATAGATTTACAAAGTAATAATATACTATTGGTTTCTAAATCAAAATACAGTGGTACCTCAAGATACGAGTGCCCTAACATATGAGATTTTTTGAGATACGAGCCATTGAGCGAGCAATTTTTGCTTTGAAATACGAGCAACATTTGAGATAGGAGTAATCGCGCGGATCGGCCAGCTGCACACGACCCACCAGTTTACCATGACTTGAGTGTCTCAGTTTCCCACGCCTCAAGGTTACGGAATGCATTAAACTCGTATCTCGAGGTACCACTGTATTAAATATATATCCATGAGTTCATACTAACATAAATAAATAATGAACAACATAAAATCTCTCTTACAGAAGATTTCCAAACAATACATGTAGGATTCCTTGCTCCAAAAAAGAGCTTAGACACTTGATCCCTGTTTGAGTGTTGGCAGTGACTCACTTCCAAGTACTAGAGTAAGAAAAAAGAAAACAGAACTTGTGCAAGGGCATAATCTGGCAGATACTACCTTAACTAAGTGATGAGTGTTATATGATCAGTGATGTCATGTGGATGCCATGGTACAATGTGCTAAGAAGGGCACTTCACCTTGTGGTATGATTTCCAAACTCTGAAAACCTCAGTCCAATCATGAAATAAATATCAGGCAAACCACACTTGATGGACATTCTTCCCAAAGGCTTGACAAGGATTCTTCAAAACTGTCAAAGTCATTTTTAAAAAAATCAAGGAGAATCCAAGATGGTGGCATAGGTAAACACCTACACTCCTGCCTCGCACAACAATTACAAAACTACAACTAAAAGACAGAACGGACATTATCCAGAACCACAGGAAAGCTGGCTGAGTGGAAATTCTGCAACTAGAAGGAAAGAGAGGGGCTCACAGAGACCCAGAGGAGCTGCAAAAAGCTGAGGTATGGAGACACATGCGTGGAGAGAGCAGGTGCCAGAGAACCTGGCTGGCTTTCTCTGGCAAGAGGGAGATATAGACTCTCAACTGCATTGAACCCCTTATCCTAAGACACTAAACCCCAGATCTAGAGTAAACTCATACAGGGGAGTTTGGACTGTGAAAAGGGAGAAGTGCACGCAAAAGATTAGATGTCTGGTGGTGCATGCGGCACTGCGCGCAGAGGACCTACTGCTGATTGTGCCACTGGCTTTCATGAGTGGGCGGGAGACAGACCCTCCCAACTGCGTCACTTCTAACTCCACTAAACCCCTGGTTTGGGGCAAAACCCTGGGGACCCAGACTCATATGGTCCTGGAGCGTAGGGGAGCCAGAGGGCCAGCAGTCTAGAGGTACTGGAAGAGCACTCGAGCACAGGGACCACTCCCATGATTACTCAGTCACGTTAGACTCGGGGGCCATGGAGGGCGGGGCCGACTGGAAGGCAAGGTAGTCCGTTAAGCCCTGAGACTCCACCCATCCCAAACTCAACAGAGAGGCTTTTGCAGTTTTGCAACTCTTGTATCTTAAGGCTGAATCCAACACAGAAGTTCTCCAGGCATAAGGAAAATGCCGAGACAAAGGAAGGGATCACAAACAAAAGAAATGGAGGAAAACAAACGACTAGATATAGAGTTCAAAACCACGGTTATAAGGTTTTTCAAGAATATCCTAGAAAAGTTGGATGAAGTTAGTGAGACCCAAGAGGAGATGAAAAAGAATGAACTGGAGATGAAAAAGAACAAACTAGAGATGGAAAAGATCCTACTAAAGATGAAAAAGGATGAACTAGAGATGGAAAAGGACCAACTAGAAATTAAACATACACTGACTGAAATAAAAAATATTATATAGAGACCAAACAGCAGACTAGAGAAAGGTAATAATCAAGTCAAAATTTGAAATATAAAGAAGCAGAAAACACTCAACTGGAAAAGCAAGAAAAGAAAATAATCCAAAAATATGAAGATAATGTAAGGAGCCTCTGGGACAGCTTCAAGTGTACCAACATCAGAATCATGGGGGTGCCAGAAGAGAGAGAGCAAGATACTGAAAACGTATTTCAAGAAATAATGACTGAAAACTTCCCACATCTGGTAAATGAAATAGACTTACAAGTCCAGGAAGCACACAGAATCCCATATAAAAGGAATCCAAAGAGGACTACACCAAGACATATCATAATTAAAATACCAAGAACAAAAGACAAAGAAAGAATATTAAAAGCAGCAAGAGAAAAACAGGTAATTACCTACAAGGGAGCACCCATACGACTGTCAGCTGATTTCTCAACAGAAATGATGCAGGCCAGATGGGAGTGGCAAGAAATATTCAACGTGATGAATAGCAAGAACCTACAACCAAGAATACTCTATCCAGCAAAGCTATCATTCAGAATTGAAGGGCAGATAAAGAGCTTCACAGATAAGAAAAAGCTAAAGGAGTTCATCAACTCCAAACCAGTATTATATGAAATGCTGAAAGGTACTCTTTTAGAAGAGGAAGAGGAAAAAGGTAAAAGATAAAAAGTTATGAACAACAAATACATATCTATCAACAAGTGAATCTAAAAAGTGAATTAAAAATTTGATGAACAGAATAAACTGGTGAATATAATAGAATTAGGAGCACAGAAAGGGAGTGGACTGATAATTCTCAGGGGGATAGGGGTCAGGGGTGTACAGGGAGAGACTGGACAAAAATCATACACCTATGGATGAGGTCAACGGGAGGGAGGTAAGGGTAGAGGGAAGGGTGGGAGCCGGGTGGAGGTGAGCTATGGAGGGGAAAAAAGATAAACAAATGTAATAATCTGAATAATAAAGATTTAATTAAAAAATTCAAGTAAAGTTTGAGAGACTCATAGACCATTAGAGTCTAGGGACACATGATAATTAAATTCAATGCGGTGTCTTGTGTTGAATCCTGAAACAGAAAGAAATACAATGGAAAAACTGGTTAAATTTGAATGAAGTGTGGAGGTTTGTTAACAGTAATGTACCAATATTGGTTTCTTAGTTTTGACAAATGAAGTGCAGTTATGAAAGATGAAAACTGTAGCAGACAGAAAACTTCTATAAAATCCTTTAACTTCCCTTTAAATCTAATATTTTCCCCAAAAAATAAGTTTCTTACAATGGAATTCTATGCTGCCATTAAAAAGAAGGAATTCTTACCATTTGCAGCAACCTGGTTGGAACTGGAGAGCCTTATGCTTAGTGAAATAAGCCAGTCAGTGAAGGAGAAGCATCACATGATCTCACTCATCGGTGGATAATAAAGAACATTATAAACTGATGAACAAAAGGATAGATACAGAGACAGTAAAGCTTCAAACAGACTGTCAAATTAAAGCATGAAGATTAAAGTTAGGTGAGGTAGATAAGAGATCAATCAAAGTAGTTGTATGCATGCATGTAAGCATAACCAGTGAACATAGACACTGGGGGGTTGGGTTATGCTTGGGAGGGAGGGGGGGCAATGGGGAGATATGTATAAAATTTTAATTTAAAAAAAAGAAAAAATAAATAAATACTATTGACCAACCTGCTGAAATTAACAGTACAAATGCCAACCAGTAAAATTTTTATTTCTAAGTATTATTTATAATGATGAGAAATTCTACATGCTTTCTTGTTTGCCTCCATATTTTCTCTCTGCTGTACTCTGTTATCTCAGAATTAGATTTTTTTAATATTATCCAGAAAATATGATTAGTATACATTATTAACCTACCTTTATTTGTTATTGCTTAAAATAAATCATTGTACTTGATGTTTAAATTGCTTGATCGTAAATATAGCACATATTGGTCCAAGCTCTATTACAGTTTTAGTTAGTTAATGAGATACCAAGAGATTATTAATAATCTAGGGTTTGATATATGTATATTTTAATATCATTATTTGATTATGTAGATAAAATCAACATATAGCTGAAGAATTATTAATTATTAGCCACACCTTAAATTTATACATAAAATGTAAAGGAAAGACTAAGGAATAATAAAGAAAGAAAGAAAGAAAGAAAGAAAGAAAGAAAGAAAGAAAGATCCATCAGTTTGTAAACTTGTTCCCCATGCACACAGTGCTGTACATTGTTTGTCCTTAAGTATCGAGAAAGTTATGCTGTGCATTTGGATCAGTAACACAGGGTATATATTATACCAAATGATCTCTTTTCTCCAGTTGCTATATATGTGAAAATTACTTAGAAGAAATGCTTGAAATGATGAGATTCTGAGATAGCTTGTTTTGAGCCAAACCCTTTTGGTCTGGTTCCATTATATTCCAGAATTCATCCTGTTGTTATGAGCACACAATTACAACCCACATAAATAGATATAGCGAACACATAAGAACTGTAGAATTGGATTCAATACCCAATTGCCAGAGTTTCCTCTAAAAAAAAAAAAGAAAGAAAGGAAAGGACTTAAAAATAGATATTTCTAAGTAAGAAAGAAGAATTTTCTGTTTATTTCCCCCACAATAAATTGGTAACTCTGTTTCTACAGTCTCACTGACTTCTTTTAAAGAAAAAAAAATATATATATATATATATATATTAATCAAGATTAGTAGTTATTTTCATTTTCTGTAATATGTACTGAAAACTTTTCTTATTTGCCAGATGAGTTCTTGACTAAAGAATAAACAAAAAAAATGACAATACTCACTTGCTTTTTGAACCCAAGATCAGGGTATAGTTAGAGATTCCCTTTGCATATGAATAAAAGATATCTTTATCATATGTAAGATCTAATATATACAATATTGTATCCTATCTAATAAAAGAGTAATATGCAAATTGACCATACCTCTGCTACACCCACCAGCCAATCAGAGCAAGTATGCAAATTAAACCAACTAACATGGCTATGGCCACAAAGAGAGCAAGAAGGAGGTTAGGATTGCCCCTGGTGATGGAAGAAGCCAAGCTTTCCTCATACCCTGGCTGGCCAGGCCTCTACTTAAGGCAACAAAGTTTCATTGGCTGTGCAAGCAGAAGGCTTGGCTCCACTCCAGAATACAAAGTTTCAATTATAGAAGATAAATAAATTCCAGATACCAGGACTTCCATTTGAGTTGTGGGGGGAGTGGCTGGCATGCAAACCACCACAGGTCCCTCACCCAGGCCACCCCATGCCCCAAGGGAACACCCACCCTGATCCAGGACACCCTTCAAAACAAACCAGCTGGCCCCCACCCATGCATCAGGCCTCTATCCTATCTAATAAAAGAGTAATATGCAGATTGACCATCATTCCAACACACAAGATGACTGCCCCCAAGTGGCCAAAAAGTCCTGCCCCCATGTGTACACAAGATGGCCACCACAAGATGGCCCATCTCTCTGTGACAATCACACTTGTCACAACCCATTGTATACTTCTCTGTGTTTTCACTGTGTATGTATACAATGCTATTCTAGTGTGTATTATATAGTTGTAAGCACATGCCTGCATGCTTCTCTCATTAGAAAATGGTCTGATGGACTCCATGACTCCATGTTATTTTCCACTGGTGCTTAAAAATGGTTCCATATAATTATTAACAACTTTAAAATAAATTACACATAATAGAAAATGTTCCTTCTTATCTGTCTCTACATACAAAGAAAAATTGGTCACTTTTGGCAATTTTATATGCCAAAGACTATTGTTCATTCTATGTGAAAGATTCAGAGGGATGTTTTGTCTTCCAGAAAGTCTTCAGTTACAAAATTGCCACAGTTAAAAATCCAGTCATGTGTCAACACCTTGTCATTTGGCTGAGTGTGGCACCTGGAGAGAGAAAATGTTTGCAGGTTGCAGGGTGAAAGTGTGAAATGATGAATGCATTTTTACTTAGGGCATTTTTTTTTCTCAACAATGACATATAAATACACTTTTGTCATTTCCAAATATAGACACTTAATATATAGTTTCTATTCAGGGTAACTCCATCTTTTCACCTATAATATTTAGAATTTAAATTTGAAGCTTGGATTGAAAAGTAACTGCTTAAGACAGATGAAACAGGAGTAGTCATATCCATGCCTGTGAGTGCACCAGAATGTGCAAGGTTTATTGTTTCACCACATGTTGTGGAATTTATTATTTCTAGAGTGAAATCTATAAACATAATACAATACAATTGAATATCTAAAAATGGATATGTAGCATGAGGAAACTTCACAAATTTTAACAATAAGAGAACAAGAAGGAAACATATAAGGAACAGAAAGAAAAAAATATATATATATAACCTAGATTGGAAACTGCTGAGAATATTAAATCACTGGAGGCTTGGTGCACAAAATTTGTGCATGGGTGTGTGTCCCTCAGCCCAGCCTACATCATCTCCAATCTGGGACCCCTACTGGGATTGGGACTAAATGGGCAATTGGACATCCCTCTCACAATCCAACTGTTCGCCTATCTGCCTTCCTGATTGCCTCTAACAGTTTCGGCCTGCCACCCTGATCACCCCTAACCATTCCCCTGCCAGTCTGATCGATGCCTAATGGCTCCCCTTCCAGCCTGTTTGCCCCTAACTGCCCTCTCCTGCAGGCTTGGCCACTCTAACTGCCCTCCTCTGCCAGCCTGGTCACCCCTAACTGCTCCTCCCTGCAGACTTGATCACCCCAACTTCCCTCTCTTGAAGGTCTGGTCCCTCCAAACTGGCCTACCCTGCTGGCCTGATCACCCACAACTGCCATCCCTTGCAGACCTGGTGCCTCCCAACTGGCCTCTCCTGCAGGCCATCTTTTAGTAGCCATCTTGTGTCTACATGGGGACAGCCTTCTTTGACCACATGAGGGCAGTAATCTTGTGTGTTGGAGTGATAGCTAATTTGCATATTATTCTTTTATGAGATGGATTTAGATAGAATAGAGGGCTAGTGCATGGGTGGGGGCTGGCTGGTTTGCCCTGAAGGGTATCTCAGATCACTATGGGATTCCCTCAGGGAAAGGGGTGCCCTGGGCAAGGGCCCTGTGTTGGTTTGCAGGCTGGCCATGCTCCCAGGCAACCCAAGCAGAGGCCCTGGTAACTGGGTATTTGGATTATTTTTTTATCTTCTATAATTGAAACTTTGTAGCATTGAGCAAAGGCAAGCCTCCTGCTCGTTCAATGGCCACAGATATTTTTATTGGGATTTATTTGTCTTCTATAATTGAAACTTTGTAGCCTTAAGCAGAGGCCAAGTCAGGCCAGAGCAGTGGAAAACTTGGCTTCTTCCATTGCCGGGGAAACCCAAGCCTTCTGCTCTCTCAGTGGCTGTAGCCATCTTAATTGGATTAATTTGCATACTCACTCCTTATTGGCTGGTGGGCATGGCTTGTGGGTGTAGCAGATGTATAGTCAATTTGCATATTACTCTTTTATTATATAGGATAAGATTAGAAAATTGACAGAATAATGAACTGGGAATTCCTTCTCTACTCTGTACTCAGAGCAAAAGATTTGATATGTATAATTTTTGGTCAAACACAGTAATTTGAATTTTATTATAATGCCAAATTATATTATTGTTATCAATTTCATAAGTAACATACATAGAAAGTATATTTTATAATTTTTTTAAAATATTGACATTATTGCAAGTGTCTCTCCTCCCTCCCTTCCCCCCAATTTTGCCCATTTCCATTCACTCCCAATCCCCTCCCTTGGCTATCACTAACTGTTGTCCTTGTCCATGGGGTATGCATAGATATTCTTTAGGAAATCCCTTCACCTTCATTATCCAGTCACATTCACACCTCTCCCCTCAGACATTGGTCAGTTTGCCCTATGTGTCCATGCTTCTGGTTTCATTTTGTCTCTCAGTTTATTTTGTTCACTAGATTTCACATATTAATGAGATGATACTGGCTTTTTTGGCTTTGGATAATACTCTCCAAATCCATCCATGCTGTTGCAAATACTACAGCAATGTAGTATTCATTGTATAAATGTACTATGGCTTTTTTATCCACTCATATGCTGATGGGCTAGAAAATATAACTTAATCAATGTTGAAATAATTAGTATCAATCCTAAAAGTACAATTTAACATTGAACTTCATTTTATTAACCATTTTGTACTTTGTCTAAATGATGAAGATACTTTTGCATCTTTTACTTTTTTTTTTTTTGTACTGACATTGCTTAAATCCACATAGAAAATCTTTATTCTCTTTAAATTCAGGGAGACTTTTGATGAAGTATAAAGTAAACAATGTAGTTGAAATCATGTTTGTGCACAGGTGTGAGGATCTCACTTCAAAATGGCGTGTGTAGTTGAACAGGAAAAGATGTTATTCTGGTTACTAACAAATAGTCATTTAACCCAGCTTTGGACATGCACTAGTTACCACTAGAGGCAGGGTTTCTCTACCACATCTGCTTATAAATCATTCTCAATATAGATATTTACTAGGTATAATTGTATTACGTTTAATCTGTAATAATTTATCACTTATGTATTCCCATAAAAATTTTCAATCTCCTTTGGTTCCCACTAACTTTCTATTAAAATCCAACAGATGGAAGCACAGCAGTGGCATGTGTAATGAGACAATAGGACAAAGTCATGATAGAGTTCTTTATTTCAGAGAAAATATATGTTCTAGTGATGTGATGGTCTCAAAAGTGTGTGTGATTATTCCTCTACTGACATTTGAAATATTAGTTTTATGTGAATTGGAATCAAATTTCTAAGAAAGAGCATCACTTTACCTATTAATGCTTATTTGATATATAAAGACAATATTCTCAGAGTATCAGTGTAATAATCATCCACTATTCTACATCATCTATGTATATGAGTGACCTGAATAAAAATTCAAAAAGACAGAAATGGTGACTAATCAAATATAAATTTATGTTAATTTGGTGGAAATGTTATCCATTAATTATGTGCCTAGAGATAAGAAATGAATAATTAAGGATATAAAGAAGAAAACAATTCCAGTGGTAGGAAGTGAACAATAGTGATATAATAGAATTGTCATACCAAATATTAGGCACATTCCATTTTCGTACCAGAAAGATAAAAATCCACAATAGATTTAACTAAATATCATCAGAAAACAGTGGGCAATTTATATACAATATTAAAAAAAATAAACTCATTGTGTAAAGCTGACCCCATGCATATTTGGAAACTAGAATCCTTTCCTCAACTTTCTATAATTCTATAATTACTTTCTGTAATTCCAATATTTTTAACTTTTTATGGTACCTATAATTAATACTAAAAGGTCTAAAAGAACTATTTCTCATTATATGATTAGTTATATAATGGGCTATTTTATCAAAATAATTCACCTGAAGAGGGTAATATTAATCCAAAAGTAATGAATCTTTAATGACAGAGTGACAGGTATTATAGCAAATGAATAAGAAAGCTATCTTAAAAATTTCCTTTTTGAGAAAATTTAAGCTCTAAATTTAAACATTCTTTGAATTCTCAGGTACTCTGTTAAGTAGCAAGCACAGAGACTTAAATGAAAAAGAGTCTCCTTGGGCAAGGATTTTTTTCTACTCATTCAAAATACACACATACCACACACACACCAGGAATAGATCAACCAATAATCCTCATTTCAAACATCTGTGGTTTAATCATGAACCAGCATGGATGTTACTTTTATTGCATAACCTTACTAAGAAGCAAAAATATTGCCTATGTGTAATTCAAGATGTTGATTAGTAGCTTGATTTCTTTCTTTTTTATTATATATATATTTCATTTCATTTTATTTTCATAACTTGATTTTTCACCTAATCATTTAGTTTCTTTTACCTTATTTGTTAGATTTTTACAATTTATTGATTAATATATGGCTTCTCATTCTATGCCAAGATTCCTGTTTTTACTGCAATTGATTTCGGACCATGTTTTCTTGTACACTGCTGGAAGAGAAGCATTTGGTTGTTCAGTTATTTTCAGAGTACAAGTTGTAAAACACCAGCATTGATTTATGCTTTCCTTTTTTGGAATCACACAGTCCTAACTGTCCCATTGAGTTTTTACTAAGCCTTTTTGAGCTGCTTATCAAGTGTTTCAAGAAAGTGATTATTTTAAGGCATTTTCCTATTTAGAGGTAAAGCCTTAGGGAAAGGATAGGATTGTACATTATAATATTAATTTATAAAAACAGATTTAAGAAAATAGTATTATTACACATACAGCTTATTTTCTCTTTAAAATCATATATATATGTATGAGTAGGAGACAATGTGTACATTTCAGTACATTGAAGAACATAAAATAAGTGTATGTATATACAGATAATAGTATATGCATATAAAATTTCCCAACCTTGAGATACCCAGTAATATTATGTTGATGAATGATTATAAATACACACACACACCTATATTCATTCATCAATACACACACATGAGCGCGCGCACACACACACACACACACATATACTATAGTATATATCAATGATTTCCAATCAGTGTGCCACAAGAATTTTTAAAACATTCAATACTTCACTATTTAGTTGGGGCACTGACTTTTTTCCCCCTTATATTGTCAAAATGATGACTACAATCAATGCAAAAATAGCTGTGTGGTGTAAATGCCCTGTCATGAACCATAAATATATAGGTTATATAATAGAGTTGCATCTTATTAGTCACATCACATACTAAGGTTGCATCTGATTGGTTAATTATTGGTACCAAAAATCCTTTATATATAAGCATAGGCACCTGATTTTTTTTAAAGTCACTTTGGAGCTAAATGGGTAGGTAATTTCTATTGGTATTATTATTACTTAAAGCAATCAAAATTATACCTATATTTTAGTCAGAACAGCAAAAAATATATTTTTCTGTATACAGTAATTAATTTATGTGTGCCATGAGATGAAAAAGGTTGAAAATCATTGGTATATACATATGCTATATTTTGCCATATATAAAATTTGGTCATAGAGATGCTATGATTCATATGGTTATGAAATGAACTCCATACAGAGAAGAAAATACACTTTGTCATTAAGATAGTTGATGTTTTTCTTGTGGGTGATTTTCAGCTGAATATATTTCATTGACTTGAATTCTTATTTTGAAAAGGTAGTCATCAGGGAAGGACTAAAACACTATTTCCTAAGGGAAAGTTTCTATCATTATTAACCTGCACATGGAGAAAGAACTGCCAGAGAAAAAGAAACACAAAGTGTTGCACGGCATGCTTTTACTTTGCGTATAAGAACCTTTTTTTTTTTAGTGATCAATGTTTGTAGCTTGTAGAATTATGACTTGCATGTTGCCTTTTCAATATGGGTCAGACAATCAATGTAATATTGCTATTCTTTCCACCACCCTTCAGTTGTCTAGTGTTGCCATGACCATGCACTCTAATTTTCAAATTGAATTTAGATATGTTCCAGAGACCCTTTAAATAAATTGATTTTTTACTGAGTGGCTTATATTGTGCATCATTTTTGGAACTGATGTTGTGACAATCACAGATAGCCGAAATAAAAGCCATATGTTATATTTGCCAGATGCTAACTTTGAGGCGAGAAATGTCTTTATTTCCCTTCAATAAGTTTTATTATTTCTCCTTTTATATTATAATTTTAATATATTAAGAGCTGTTGATCATTAACTTTGATTACAATAGGTATGATATTGGTATTTATAAAAGTAAAGTGTAAACTGAAGACTGAAGACTGAGGACTGAAAACAAAAGACTCCGCTACAGCCAGAGCCAAGCCTGAAGGCTGAAGGCTGCAGACTTGGCTCTGCTGCAGCCCGGGTCCCAGCAGCCAGGGGAAGGAAGGCTTATTGCATGAATCTTTGTGCAATGGCTCTCTCATAAAAACATAATATGCTAATTAGATCAAACAGCCAAATGACCTTCCAGACATCATTCTGGACATCCTTCCAGATGAAGTTGCAGCTGTGGGGTGAATGCAGAGGTGGTTAGGGGCAATCAGAGAGGCAGACAGGTGAGCAGTTAAGAGCCAGTGGTCCTGGATTGTGAGAATGTGCAGGTTGGGCTGAGGGACCCCCCCCATTGCAATAAATTTGTGCACCAGCCTCTAGTGTATTAATAATGGTTATACATTCATTGTGAATAGTTGCCTCTAGCATCTTATCATCTCTTTTTTTGGTCTTTAATACTTCTTGGTTTGAATTTTATCTTGTTAGTTATCAAGATTGCAACTCTGCTTTTAAGGTTTAATTTGCATTTGCCTTAGTATTTTTGCCTATCCTTTTATTGTTAACATTATGGGATCTCTTGTCTTAGGTATCTCTATTGCGTAGACCAGTATGTCAGATTTTGCTTTGTTGGCTACATTGAAAATCATTTTTTAAAACAGGTGAATAAAGCCCATATTTACATTCAAAAAAAAAAAAAGTAAAGTGAGTGAAAGTAAAAATTGAAAGTAACTCAAATGTCCAAAAGGGAGGGACTAAGTTAAGGAAAACTTGATACAAACAAAAAATGAGACAAACTAGGAGAATGATGGTTTTGAAGATAAAAATATGTGGAAAAACAAATTAAGTTATAAACAACAAGACATTCATATATATGTATATGCTTATTTTGCTCACAGCTATATGAAAAAATAATATGAGAAATATTTTAAAGCACCATAGAAAAATACCTGAATGATATGACTTATTTGGTTAGATTGGATTACAATTATAGGCTTATTCATTAATACAGTTTTTATTTTCTAATTTGGTAAATATATTACAATAGAAATTTCTCATTACCTTTATATAAGAGATATATAATATAATCATTACCTATATACATATATAATAAAAGTCAACAAAGTTTTAAACCAAAGGGAAATATAATAACTCTAATATATAACAAGGCTCCAATGTGTTGTTTGATCTTTTCAATTTACAGTATTTTATTTGTTTTTCTATTAATTGGTTGGCACCAACCATTGCAATTAAGCAAACCGATAATTTCTCGTGGTTGAATACTTAACAATAGTTAATTCTACATGAATATGTGTGCTATAAGAAAGAGTAAAGGTATGATCAAGAGAAGGAAATAGAAAAGCTATTAAACACCATAAGTCTTTCAGACCACTAAGTCCAAATGTGCTACATAATTATCCAATTATTTGAAAGTGACTGGGCTATTGTGTGCAATAGATAACACTTTGTTCTAATCTTATTTTTTACACTGAAACATTCTCCTTTTATCTTAGATGTTACAACTGACACTTTAAGTCCTTAAATTTTTTATCCTTTGATCTTTTTTTCCTAATTGGTAAGGTATAAATTTTCTTCAATCTTTCTTTATAAACTCCATCATGTTTAATTGGCTGTTTACCCTATCATTAAAAGGAACATGTAAATCAACTAACAGTTTAAGGTGTTGTTTTTTCCCCCCTCTAAAATAGAAAAAATAAAAAATGGAAAGACTAAGTAGAAATGATTTGTTATAGTTTAGAATAGCGATTATCAGTTTATATCATAAAAAGAATAATTTTTAATATATTTCCTAATCCTCACCCAAAATATATTTCTTCCAATTATCTCTAGAGAGACTGAAAGGGAGTGAGGAGGACAGAGGGAGAGAGAACATCAACAGACAATTTATTGTTTGTCACCCACAGGTGCCCCTGCTGGGGCTGGGAGAACTGCAACCTGACCTCTGACTGGGAATGGAACCCAGGACCCTTCAGCTCTCAGGGCCATGCTCTGACCATTGAGAAAACTAGCCAGGACCAATTCTTTAAATTTTAATAAAAGAAATAAAAAAAGATGCACTCTTAGTTATCTAAACACATTATCACTTTTATTTTTTTAAATATATTTTATTGATTTTTTTTCCAGAGAGGAAGGGAGAGGGATAGAGAGTAAGAAACATTGATGGGACAGAAACATCGATCAGGTGATTCTTGCACACCTCATACTGGAGATGTGCTCGCAACCAAGGTACATGCCCTTGACCAGAATCAAACCTGGGACCCTTCAGTCTGCAGGCCGATGCTCTATCCACTGAATCAAATCATTCAGAGCGTAAACACATTATCACTTTTAAAAATAATTTTATACTTAAAAAGTTACTTTAAGTTCACTGTTTTAAGTGGTCTAGCATTCTTCTCAGTCTCCTTTCTATTACTAGATAATTGTCTATATTTGTTAATGAAATAATGGTGTTTAAACCTTACTAATGAGTGGAATTAGAAAAAGATATTAAGTATCTTAATAAGGTAAGAGGCTGTGGGGATGCATAAATCATAAGGAAACAAGACTCAGGTTTTGATATACAAGTATCATTTATTTCTCATTAACAACATTGTGAGGGCATGAGGTTCATTCCATTCTACACTGGAAGAAATGGAGAGGTTAAATACTTTGTTTAAAAATACAGTCTCTTAAGCATTAATGTGTAATGTTAAATGCTGAATGTGTAACATCAGAACCGTGCCAATTATGTTCAAACTTATTACTGCTATGCAACCTGCTTTTTTCAGAATGTTACAGGCTATGTTTGCAATTTAAGCAATGGAAAAACCACTGGAGAATAATTTCAAAGCAAAGAATTTTTTTTTCCTGGTGAGTGGAAACTAAGATTATTGAGAAGGAAAAGGTTTGGGTGGCCATCACTTGTACCATGAAAGCATCTCTGCTTATCTAAAATGAATAAATTATCATATGTTTATTTCACCATGACCTCTTTCCTTCTTTCACTGAATTCATCACTCCTCTTTGAAGGGACTCTACTTTTTTTTTTTTGCTATTGAATTCTCAGCACCTGATTTGCCCTCAAAGGTATTGTTAGTCAACCAGAAGTCTCATTAGGAGTCCCCCAAAAAAAGTTTCAAGTGAGAGATACGCTATAGCAAAAGAGATGGGAATTTGGAAAAATACTGCTAAATATTTAGAACATAATGATTGTCTAGATATGGGTTGAAAGAAAAGGAAGTCATTCAGATGAATTACTGGTGGGGATGGGGATTGATGGGGGTGATGGAATAATATATTATTATAATATTATAATAATAATATAAGAGAGGGATTTTAGGAGATAAGTTTGAGATGTTGTGTTTTATTTGTCTATTGTTTTAAAATAGAGATGATTGCCCAGGAGGCAACTGGATACAAAAGCTGAGGGATTCAGATTTAGTGTTATCACTTATTGATGCATATTTATCTGTATACTAGGGGCTCAGTGCATGAAAATTCAAGCACGGGAATTGGGTCTCTCAGCCCAGCCTGCCCCCTCTCACAATCCAAGACCCCATGGGCAGGAGTTGACCCTGTGATCAGGGGAAGACAATGTCCCATCATACCTCTGCTGCTGCCATTGCCTGCAGCACAAGCCTTGGGTGGCCCTGGTTGAACCTAGGGCAGCCCTGGGCAGCTGGACAGCAGCCATCCAAGGCTTGCTTGCATCTCAGGCTGGCCCTGGGCAGCTAGGGGGCTGAGGGGCTGGGGGACTCCAGAGTCAGGTACATGGAGCAGCCCATTCCGCCCCCAGGCAGGTCTGGCCTTGCCGCATGCCTGCTGCCCAAGCAGGGCTGAGGAGACTGGGCACTGCCATCTGTGGCTGTGAGTGCCACCATCTTTGAGGGCATGGCACTCAATTAGCATATGTCCTCCTTATTGGCTATGGGTGCCACCATTTTTGCGACAGCATGAAGATCAATTAATATTCTCCTCTTATTAGATAGAATAAATCCCAGGGAGAAACTGGGAATTGAAAGTTCTCTCACAATTATAGGGTGCAGTTTCAAGAGTGGGTTTATACTGCGAGTGTGCCTCCATCTCTCCTAACCATTTCAATGTAGGTATTTTCTCAGTCCTCCAATTTGTAGGAGTTACTCAACTAAGTTTCTGGATTTCTCTCTGAGATAAGCACTCTGTGTATAGTGTATGCACAGTGTGTATGAGAGAAATTAAATGGGCATTTTTCCAAAGAAGACATAGAAATGGTCAGTAGATACATGAAAATGTGCTCAACATCATTAATTATTAAGGGAATGCAAATCATAGCCACAATTAGGTATCATTGCAAGCCTGTCAGAAAGGCTATTATAAAAAAGATAAGAGGTAACAAATACATGGAGTACAGGGAACTCTTATGCACTGTTAATGAGACTGTAAATGGGTATAGTCACTATGAAGAACAACTTGGAGGATCCTCCAAATTTTTAAAATAGAACTACCATATGATCCAGCAATCTCATATATATATATACTCATTGTAACATTATTCACAATAGCCAAGGTATAAAAGCAATCTAATTGTCCATCAAAGGAGGAATGGGTAAAGAACATGTAGATTATGTACATATACAGTTGAATATCATTCAGCTTAAAAAAGAAAGAAACCCTGCTCTTTGTGACACCATGGATGATACAAAATGGAAGGCACTATGCTAAATGAAATAAGTCAGCATAGAAAGACAAATACATGGAAACAGAGCATGGACTGGTGGATGCCAGAGCTGGAGGATGGAGAAAATAGGGAGGATTTTGAATAGGGTACAGATTCATAGTTATGTGAAGAATAAGGTCTGAATATCTATTGTATAATAACAGTACATATAGTTAACAATACTATATTATATAATTATAATTTACCAAAAGAATATAAATTAAGTATTTTTAAATAAATAAGCAAATAAACAAATAAGTGAGGTAATGGCATATCAATTCACCTTGATTTATACTTTAAATAATTAAAATTTTATTTGTCAATCATATCTCAATAAAGGTTCAAAAAAACTTTTATTGTGAGCTGATTCTGGAGACACTGGAAGAGCCATTGGGGAGAAGGGCAGGGAGCCCTGGAAAGGGTTAGCCCGGATTGAGGAGCTCATGCTTTGGAAAGCATCAAGCTTCTAGGGCCCTTGCTTGAGTATTCTTAGGTGATAACCATCTTTATGCTGTTGCTTGGAAAATTTTATTCTAGGGTGTAAAGCATCTTACAGGGACATTCACTGCATTGGCATGTCAAGGCTGGTTTTCCCCAGAAGTTTGTTCAGACTCTACAGATCTCAAAATGAACATGGAAAATCATGCCTCCCAGGTCTGCAAGCCTCAGGACAGTGAGCCTTCCATTAATATTAAGATGACTGAGAAGAGGATCCTGTGATACTTATAAATTAATATTGTGCACATACAACTAGAAAGTGCTAGCTAAAAAATTAGGCAGAATATATAATTATTAAAGGCTGTCTCAGAATTTAAAAATGCCTTCTCTCCTAAGTTAAAGTGAAACTATGTAAATGGATTTACAAAAAAGAGAAAGTATTTAAATAAATGGATCAACTTATGATGTCTTAGGTGTCAATCCAATTCTTTCAGCTATTAAAAATAGCTGTTTTTACTTTAAAAGGGGGATAGTCATTTGAATGTGTCAAGGAGAAATACAAATTTTAAATGCCTCTAAGGAAAATTTGGATTAATTTGTTCTTTTATAACCTACTGATTTTTATGTTTTTCTCTGGCAAGAACAAACAAACAAAAAATGCCTTTGTTATAAAGCAGGCACAAGCCAATTTCTAATATTAATTTAGTTTTTTGTATGTTTTTCCAGGACTCAGTGGCACACAAGAATGGTCACCGAAGAGTCTCTTAGATTTCTTAGAAAGAATGGAAGGATTACAATTTTTAAAAAACTTGGCAAATGTTTGTGACAAATGCTACTTTTTGATATCACTAATGTGAACACTTCAATCAAATATTTTTGTGTAGTATTTCCATGAGCATGCAAAGTCAATAGTTCTATTTTCATGCTAACACTGTGAAATGAATTAGTTGCTTGATTTTTAAAACTTAGCTGATAACAATATAGCTTGATTTAATAGGTCCATTTTCCTTGCACTGCAGCTCCTGACTTCAAGTCTGAAAGGGACTCAGGCTGTCGCTGAGTCAGCCAAGCCATTACCATTACCAATCCTGAGCTAGTTTATCTCTCCTTTCAGGATTTTGTTTTTACTAGTAGTTCTTCCGAGATTGTATTTTCAGGTGAAGAGGCGTCTTCCTCGTGTCTGTGTGTGTGTGTATGTGTCCGTGTTCCCTCAGATAACTTGCAGTGGATGCCCATTTCACAGGGTGGTTGTGCACATGTGTGTCCCTTGCTGACAAAATCCAGCAAGAGCAGTCCCTGCTGACTCTATGCTCCTACTTTCATGGCAAGGGTGGCTGAGCCTTTCTGTTTCTCATTCTCATCCTTGGTTTTCTTCCCAGGAGGATGAGTAAACCCACAACTTCAGAGACATTTTCTTTTTATAATAATCATGTCAGTACCTTAGATGTCTTTCCAAGGCATCAGTCTTGAGCTTTCTAGGCATTCTATTTACAATTTCCAATTTTTATCCTTGACATCTCAGATTACTCGCTGCTGCATTTTAATTTAGTAGACTTATTATTTTCTAAAATACAATTTGATCATCTATCTATATCTATCACTTTTTCAGCTATCTATCTATATCTCTATCTATCTGTCATTTATCTATTCTCACTAGAATGTTGTTTGTTGTGTTGTTTTGTTTCTTGCTCCATCCCCATCATCAAGGATTTCTCTGAGAACATAGTGATAAATATACACACACACACACATACATACACACACTGAGTGACCAGGTTATCATATTTATTATTAATTTAAAATAAAAGGCTAATATGCAAATTGTTCCCTCGACCAGGAGGTTGACCAACAGGCAGGCCGGCCAACTGCCCATGTGCCTCTCTCCCCGGCCAAGCTGGCCGGACCCCACAAATTCATGCACCAGGCCTAGGATATTGGTGGTTAGCAGTAATACTAGCAACTTGATTCTTTAGAAAATTTCAAGAAAACCTTGACAGGGTATAGCTATTATACACACACACACACACACACACACACACACACACACACACACACACACTGAATGGTCAGATTGTTATACGTTCAGAGATCATAATAATCTGGCTACTCAGTGTATATATATTTTTGTTTGTTTGTTTGTTGTTATTGTGGTTGCAGATACTCTGACCAATTGTCTGTTCCTTTTGAGGGAAATCTTATCAAAAGAGTAAAACATAAAACACATTCTGCTTCTGTCTGGCCAGATGAAAGCAAGGGCCCATTTAGAATGCTCTTCACATTCACTGGAAGTTCCAGCCATTCTAATGTTGCAGGAATCACATAGTCTTTGTTATATCATACTTACTTAGCTTGTAATCACTCTTAGTCAATTAATTACTAGACTGAGATGGCTTAATGAATCAAAATGGATTTTTCAGAGAACAGCTAATCTACTCAGACAAGTGAGAGAAAAGACAACAATACTACTGTAGTTTATTCAGATATTAAAATATGCATGCTTCTCTATTCCTACCAGTTTATGCACTTTAGGTGACTTGCTTTCTCTGGTAATTTTATGTTTTCTACAAGAAAAATTCAGGGCCACCCCAGGAGACCGTTTACCTCTCTGGAGTTGTATGACATTTTTGCCTTTTCTTAGAATAGAAATATTTCTAACATTTGTAAACATGGCCTCTATTGACCCAGGCTTTGTTCATTTCAGAATGCCTTTGGATTTACTGTATTTATTTATTTATTTATTTATTTATTTATTTATTTACTTATTTATTTACTTATTTATTTTTTAATTGTAGATGGGTGAGATTGCTCCCCACAGTTTTCCAGCTTCTTATCTGATATTGGTGGTTAGCAGTAATACTAGCAGCTTGGTTCTTCAGAAAAATTCAAGAAAACCTTGACAGGGATATAGCTATTGTTTGCTGAAGTGAGAGCAGCTACAGCAGCCTCTGATCTCATTATTAGCAATGAAACCAGAAACCCTCTCTGCACATGGCAGGTTGAATAGGGAGACTGAGGAATAGGTGGCAGCCTTTCCTCTAACTGTGTTCCAGAATTCAGAGCAGCTCCAGCTTCTTTTCTCAGAAATGCTGTGCTGTAGCTGGAAGAAGTCTTAGTAGGGCCCTAGTTGGTTTGGTTCAGTGGATACAGCATTGGCCTGCAGACTGAAGGATCACAGGTTTGATTCTGAGTGCTTAAGAATATGTTTCTCTCACATCGATGTTTTTCTCTGACTCTTCCCTTTCCTTCCTATCACTAAAAATATCCTCTGGTGAGGATTAATAACAGCCAAACAAATCATAGTATAAAGAATAAAAAGGACAGACAAATCATGATGAAGCATCTCTCTGAGTTACAACAGAGATGAGCTTGTACTACACCTAGGGACTTATTGGATAGGGGATTGTTGAAGTGGCTCTCCCAAGCTGCAAAATAAAAATCCCTTTAATTTTAGGAACCACCATTTAGTATCATCTTTCAAGTCTAACTCTTTTTTAAAATGTCAGTCAATAAATTATTATCTAGTATCTGAAATGCCCTAAAATGCATCAGTATGTTTTCCTTTTTAAAACACTTCCCCTCCCCGCTTCAGTGGTTGGTTCAATTGTCATAGCATTGTTTGAGGGGCAGGGAAAGTAAAAGCATAACACAGGTAGTTTAAAAAACGACAACACAGGAAGTCAACTTTTCACTCTTCTCTAAAAATAATACCCACATAAATGAATTTTTGCTATAATATTTACTCACTTAGGGAGCAACTAAAATTAAAACACACTTGTGTACTCATCACAAGCTTCAGAGCACTTGAAAAAATTTATTTTCAGCCAAACCCACAGCTATCAGCACATGAATGGCCAGCAGGCTCTCAGTTCTTTATATCTTCCTGGGGTAAACTTTTTTTTCCCCCTCAAATACAGCTGACATTCCGTTTTATTCCATTTGCATTTCAGATATACAACATGCACTTTACAAAGTCATACCCCAATGTTTCAAATATCCCTTTTCCCCATGCTTCAAACATGTCAAACTTGTGGCCTACAATGAATAATTTTGTGGGCCAGACAATATAACAGTATGTAAGAAAGGTTTTAATAAAAACGTTGTAACTTAATTTTTACAACATTCTATTATACATAATCCTATGTAATAAAAGGCCAGAGACCATAAGCATCATGACCGGGATGGCCACTCAACCAGTATCCAGAAGGTGCATTGACTGCCTCTCAGTCCCTTCCCTGCAGCTCACAGGCTCGGGGTGGCGGGCAGGCGAGTGGGTGATGGGGTGGCAAGTGTGGTGAGCAGTAGTGGGCTACCAAGTGCTATTTAGTGTGCTGGGCTTCTAGTTATTAATAACAAACTACAATGTTCACTAATGACTGATTACTGTAATCATGTTGCATTCATTTCCCTTATGTGCCTTATGTGCAGGTACACCATTTCTCTCCATTTCACTAATGTACTAGCAATGGATATTTTAGCAGCTGATTGCCACATCATTAGTCTTGTACTTGTTTGGTTTATGCAACAGAAAATATTTTGCTTTTGGAGAACAAGAAAAATAGGTTATTTGCATTATGCTTATTAATTTGTGCAGTTATTCAATGTCTGGTAAGTTTAATATTCAAGATAAACACTGATTTTTATTAAAATGTTCTATAATTTGCTGAAACCAGTTTGGCTCAGTGGATAGAGTATTGGCCCTGCGGACTGAAAGGTCCCAGGTTCGATTCCGGTCAAGGGCATGTACCTTGGTTGCGGGCACATCTCCAGTGTGAGGCATGCAGGAGGCAGCTGATCGATGTCTCTCTCTCATCGATGTTTCTAGCTCTCTGTCCCTCTCTCTTCCTCTCTGTAAAAAATCAATAAAATATGTATTAAAAATGTTCTATAATTTTATGTTAACGATTACTCTTTTATTTCAGCCCTTTGTATTTAGCATGTCTCTATAGAAATAAACCTACATTTCTATGGAAATTGAAGCTTTTGTTTTTTTTGCGGCCCACATAAACTTAATCCTTGTTTATTTGGCCTGTGTTAGCCTTTGAGATTCACATGCTTGCCATATATAGTCATGATTATATTACTGACTATATTCTCTATTCTATAATCTATATTTCTATAACTAATCTATAACTACCAATTTTTATCATTTAATCCTTTCATCTTTTTTACCAACTTCTCAAAACTCCTTCCTCTATGACAACTGTTGGTCTGTTTTCTGTGTCTGACTCTTCACATCCAAACAGACAATCCCTAAGAGGTGTGTGTGTGTGTGTGTGTGTGTGTGTGTGTGTGTGAGTGTGTGTGTTTTGTTTTTGTTTTTTTCAGAGAGGAAGAGAGAAAGACAGAGATAGAAACATTAGTAATGAGAAAGAACTATTGATTATCTGCCTCCTACAGGTCCCCTACTAAGGATACAGACCCAAAACAAGGTATGTGCCCTGACTAGGAATTAAACCTTGACCTCTTAGTTCATAGGTCAATGTTCAACCACAAAGCCACATTGGCCAAGCCCTTTGAGGGTTTTGATGTAAGGAACTTATCTCATGCTTCCACAGAGATAAATTACCAGCACGCAGAAAGGATTTATTTTATTTATTTCCCCCTCAAGTTTATCTCTAGGGATGAAAGATAAGAATGTTTTTTTTGCATAGATTAGCAACACATGGAACTGGACTAATTCCTTGTTTGCTTTATAGGCTTAAACAAAAGCAAATCTAATTTTTTCTTTCAGCCTAACAAAAAAGTAGAGTCTGGACTGACATCTTTATGGGAATAACATTTACCTCTACTTCTGCAATACGCTGTTGGCCCTTTCTAACTCTCACACCTCATCATCCCCCCACTGCTTTTTACACACTCAGCTTTGCTACATCTTTCCTGCCAGCTCTTTGACCATGGCAAGTCCATTTTTTGTCTCAAGATCATTGCATTTGCATTCCCTTGCTTTTTAAAAAACTATATCTTTATTGATTTCAGAGAGGAAGGGAGAGGGAGAGAGAGATACACATACCAATGATGAGAGAGAATCATTGGTTGTCTGTCTCCTGCACCCCTCTCTCCTCTATGGGGAATCAAGCCCACACCCCGATCATGTGACCTTGACTGAAATTGAACTCAGGACCCTTCAGTCCACAGGCCAATGCTCTGCTCTGTCCACTGAGTGAAACCAGCTAGGGTGCTTTCCCTTGCTTTAAATGCTTCTTCCAGATGTTTGCATGGTTGTTCCCACCTTTCAGGGAAGAGCTCAGAATTTATCCTTCTTGAGCACAGCTGTAAAACTAGCCTCTTGTTGTAGGCACACTCTTACATTATCTGTTGTGTATAGATGGTGATTCTGGTCAGAATCCTGTAATATGTAATTATCTGTTTTTGTATTCTTGATTATTTATCATCATTACTGTGAGAAGAGAAATGTGTTTTATTCGTAAACCAGAATATATCTAATGACTGGAATAGTTAGGTGTACTAACTATAGTACATCATTTTGAATAATCCATTGATTTAAATATAGTACAGCTGAAAAGAAAAGTTGGATCTTATTACCTGATTATCAAGTGATAAAACATAATCATTTTAATTACATTATTTTAAGTATAAAATAATAAGTGGCTGAAAAGCATCAATACAAATGATACTTTTACAAAAAGCAATTGGAAGGTGATCTTTTCAGTAGGTAGCTTATTAGATTATGGTGTTAATTGGTTTTATTTGCTAGTTGAATCCTTCTTAAAGTCTTCATTCTAACATGTATAAAACCAACATGGATGCAGGAGAATCTCTTTAAACAGTATATGATAAATTTGATAATATTGTATGTCTCCCCTTAATCTCTTTACTTCAGTTGTGGAAAATAATGAGAATACTCTTATATGTTGGTCCTGTGTCTTCTTTTTTCCTTTTAGAGATGATTTGCATATCACTGTTATAATACTATGGGATTTATAATTGAAGGTTTTTCTTAATATAAATAGAAAGTTGAGTATATTTTTAAAATATCATCAATTGTATATTTTATTCTACAAAAATCTTTACTAAAAAACTGAAAGACATGAGTTCAGCAACAAGCACTTATAAATTCGCAAAATGCATCAGTTTAGCTAATCCAAGAATCCATTTGCCAAGTCTAGTGCTCATCCCAGCAGACAACATTGCTATGTGATAATGTCATTGGAAAAAACACAAGTGAGAGCAGAAATGATGGTGGCTTCGGATTCAGCTTTGGCTGATGAGCTAAATGAATTGGCAGCATTTATAGGACAGGGATAGGAGGAGTAAAGATAGCCAATTTTCTGTGCAGACTAATACAACATTTTCCTTAGAGAGGAAATTAGTTGAAAGTTTTTCTCTCCGTTTCCACATGCTTTTTGTTCAGTGTTTTATCAGTGCAGTTTGCAATCGTATGTTCTATTTGCTGGAAAGTTGTAATAATTAGGAAGAGGCCAAGCAATTTTGCAGTGGTTTTCTCTGCACTAAAGTCAGGTTTGATGATCACTATCAGGTTTTGATCATTTACACCAGTGGTTCTCAGCCTTCCTCATGTGGTGGTGACCCCCAACCATAAAATTATTTCCATTGCTACTTCATAACTGTAATTTTGCTACTGTTATGAACTGTAATGTAAATATCTGATATGCAGGATGCATTTTCATTGTTACAAATTGAACATAATTAAAGCATAGTGATTAATCACAAAAACAATATGTAATTATATATTGTGAAATATTTCTTTCTAATAACAAATAAATGAAATTTTGTCTTGAATTGTATGTAGCATGGGCAACAGTCTTCATATAACAACAGTAAACTACATTGCTACATTTTGCTACACTGAGGAGCCGTGTGTTGGTTCCTAAGACCATGGGAAATAGGTGTTTTCCAATAGTCTTAGGCGACCCCTGTAAAAGGGTCATTCGACCCCCAAAGAGGTTGCGACCCACAGGTTGAGAACCACTGCTTTACACCAATGATTAGACAATATTCAGTGGTTCCTGGAAAGTCAGATTATGTGCTTAGTCTTGTCAATTCTAACTCTAATTCTGCAAGGTACCTGCAGTGCAGGGATGAGGAATTGGAAATGAGAGCAAGGTAGTGAAAACTGAGTATTGACCCCATTTAGCCTCCCGGTTAATCCCCCATTGATTCTAAGCAAATTAAGGGAAAGATTATTTTGAATTCCCTTTCCACAGGCTAGAAGTATACATAGAGTGTGCAAGTATTTTTAATGGCTTATATTTTTTATAATTCCTTTTTATGGAAAACAACATCACCGTATTTTATTATTCTTTTAAAAAAGACTTACTACTCTGACAAATTTTTAACTAATGATATAGTTACTTCATTAGGTAGCATAATTGGAAATTACTTGAAATATAAAGAGCATGCCTGATAAAGAAATGTTTAATTTAATATATTTTTTTAAATCCTCACTTGGGGAGATGTTTTCCATTGTTTTCAAGAGAGAACAGAAGGGAGGGAGGAGAGATGTGAAAGGGAGGGAAGAGAAGGAGAGAGAGAGAAATATCAAAGTGAGATAACATATGGATTGGTTGCCTCCTGCACTCACTCCTACCAGCTTGGGAAACATGCAACTGAAGTACCTGCCCTTGACCGGGAATCAAATCCTCCAATGCTTTGGTTCATGGGCCGAAGCTCTAACCACTAAGAAAACTGGTCAGAGCTTATAAATAATTAGATTAAAATGACTATTAAGTTAAAGTCAGAAGTTTCTGAAAACCTCCAGTAATGACTTTAACCAGGGCCACATGATAATGTAATCCTTCAATTAACAATTAGTCACAAATAACAGTGCCCTTTATTTTGACTTAAAATAAGTAAGATAATTTCCACTCTTCAAGACAAACAATATCAATTATATGGGAAGATAAAAAACACCATGTAGTGTTGGTAGAACCTACAGTCATACAGAAAAGCCATGTGTTCTTATGAATTATGTACAGAAAAAACTTTTTTTTCTTTTATTCCAAAAACATACAAGAGGAAATATTCTGATTTATGCTTGAATTTTTTATGCTCTTAATACAGTGAATTAAGTGAATTTTTGTTATGTAGGAAATAAATAATGTTCATGTTTTAATGTTTAATATTTGTGAATAGAGGTGATCTATAATAATAAAAGCATAATATGCTAATTAGACCTTCCAGGTGACCTTCCAGACTAAGCTGTGGCAATGGGGGGCCAAGACAGCCCTAGTGGTATCAGGGGCAGAGCACCTTGCACGAATTTCATGCATCAGGTCTCTAGTTATATAAAAATTGCAAGCACACTTTATGTTTTTAGGTAATCATGCTTACCCTTTATACTGAGGCATTCATAAATCCTCTTTCTCCTTCCTCTTGGCATTCATTACATATGAGAGAAATGTTGAATACAATCTATACTGTGGCCCTAAAATGGCAACTCCTTTTACCAAAGAGAAGACATAGACACAATGAAATTGATTAGCTTGCCTAAACACCACACTCTACTGAACCTGATGGAAAGAGTTGTGAATTTAACCAAAAAGTTAATCCTCTTTATGTAATCTGTACTATTTCTCAAAATTGACTGTACTGAGAATACTAGCTTTCTAATATGCCATATCCCTTCATTCATTCTTCACCATCCCAGGCCTTCATCATCTTTATTTTTTTAATATGTTTTTATTGATTTTCAGAGAGATCAAGGGGGAGAGAGAGAAAGTTAGACACATCAGTGAGAGAGGAACATCATTGATCAGCTAGCTGGAAATCAAATCATGACCTGTTGGTTCCTAGATAGGTGCTCAACCATTGAGCCATTCTGGCTGGGTCATCATCCCTTATTTTGCATACATTTTTCCAGGAATGTTATCATAGATAACTAGCTTTTTATTCTGTAAGTTATACCTCCTTGGAAACACAAAAGAACAAGGCAGTTACTCTAAAGGGCATATTTAAATAGGTTATTTAACCAATGTGATTTCTAAAAGCAGGTGATCTCTACAGATAAAAACATACACACCTTAAGTATGGAAATTATTTGTTACATTTTAAATACATTTTCCGAAAGTAAGGAAATGTGTACTAGCAATAGAGAAGTTTAAAAACAAATTGTTTCAAGAAAATTCTCCACCTTTTATATTCAGCATGCCTGCTTTTTTTACTACATGCACACTCTGACTTATTCTGGAAGGAAAGGGAAATATGTATCTAATATTTATTAAGTGTTACATAGCAGGCACTTTTACATATGGATTTTAATTTTAATAATGCTACATAGTATTATTATCCTCACTTTACATATGAAGAAATTCAGACACTGAGAGGTTAAGTGACTTGCCCAAGTCATGTAGCTTGTTACCAGTGGAGAGGATTCCACCCCAGATTGTCTTACCCTGGGGTGCTGATTTAGTTTTAAAGAGAGGACAACACACATGTAACTGAGACCAACTTTTCTGGATACATACATTCAGTGCTGACTACCTGAAGTTGGCACATTACTTTTCTATTATATTATTTTTATACTGGAGGCCTGGTTCACAGAATTCATGTATAGTTAGGGTTCCTAGATCTGTCTGGCAATCAGGGCCAATTGGGACCTTCCAGTTGCTGGCCAGGGCCTCACTTTCCTGACTACTAGCTGCCAACCAGGGCTTTCCTTCATTCCAAACCACCCCCCCTGGTGGTCAGCACACATAATAGCAAGCACTCAAACTCCCAATCTCTGGTTGAACTCCTAAGGAGACACTTTGCATATTAGCCTTTTATATATACACAGACTTGTTATTTTTTTCATTTCCTCAGGCTAATGTTAGTGTTTTCTTACATATTTTTCAGGTCATAATTTGTATTCTTCCCTTTTGTAACTTTTGTAAGTCTGAGTTCTTTCACCTTTTATTTTCTGCAATCTGTGCTAAGCAAAGAAACAAATGGATATAATAACATCATGGTGTCATAAGTCCCAAAAGTAGCCAGCATTGGGGTATATGTTCAGCTTGCCTGGATCCCTTTCTATGAGCAATGCAAAGGATGGCCCTCTAGCCAACATATTGATACTCAGTGGCCTTTTTCTGGACCAGGATTGAGAGATCCAGAAGGTGAACATCTGGCTCAGCCTGGGTCAATGATGAGTTTTAACATTTTAATGCATGACACATAGAAACTGATTATATTCATTTTAATGCATGAGACATAGCTCAGATTATATTCATTTTACTATTCTTGTTTAATTCAAAATTTTCAGATGCAGAGTTCCTCAGGCAGTCTTACATCCTGTTTTCCATTTGTTTGATTTTAAAGCTCTTTTTGGTTTCCTTGAGATTTGCATTATATACTTTCCCCCCCCAATTCACTGTAACATTGAATCTATTGAACTCAAGTTTCATATTTCTTGCCATTACAAGCATGTTTATTCAATAGATCCATAATTGTATAGGTTATCAAAAACCCACAGGAAAGAGATAAACTCCCACCAGAACATTATGGCTCAGTAGTTGAGTGTTGACCTATGAATCAGGAGATCTCGGTTCAATTCTGGTCAAGGGCACATGCCCAGGGTTATAGGTTCAATCCCCAGTGGGAGGCATGCAGGAGGCAGCTAATCAATGATTCTCTCTCATTTTTGATGTTTCTAGCTCTCTCGCCTTTCCCCCTCCTCTTTAAAATAAATAAAAATATATTTTTTAATAAAGAGATAATCTCCCCAAAATTAGAAACATCCATAATGAGAATGATGGTCCTCTGGCAGTATTAGGATTTGAACATTTTTGAATTGTATCTTCAATATCTTTTCTTGTTTATTTTAAGTTCATTTCTCAATTTGTTAATTATAGTTTACACTCATTATTTTATATTAATTCCATGTGTACAGCAGAGTGGTTGGGCAATCATATGCTTTATAAAGTGTTCTCACAAATATTTCCAGTTCCCACTTGGCATCATGCATAGTTATTACAATATATTGGATATTTCCTATGCTGTACTTTATATCCCCATGACTATTTTGTAACTACCAACTTGTATGTCCTAATCCCTTCACCTTTTCACCCAGTCCTCTGTCCCTCATCCCCTCTGGCAATCACCAGTCTGTTCTTGGTATCTATGAGTCTGTTTCTATTTTATGTGTTTGTTTATATTTTTGTGTAAACTATAACTTGTTTATTAGAATGATATGTATAAATTGATTAACACAATCTAGTAATCAGCATTATATAAATATATATTTAATATAGTGACATTCTCAAGTTGGCAACATAGGTGTTTTATGACTTCAGTCCCCCTCCCCCCTTTCCAACAAAGCCAGTTAGTAGCTATCCATACGGAGAAGCCATTGTGAAAATCCCAGAAACTAGGGTGAGACTGAAGCACCCTTGGGATCGCCAAACTCAAGAAGAATCACATTAGAAGGGTAAGAGGAACAGTTTCACTTTAATCAAGTGGCTCTTCCCCAGACAGCACAGAGCCACAACAAAAAGAGCCCCTTGGGCTTGTAGTTTCTCCATTGGAAATTCAGTAGATGCTCAAGATGGACCAGCAGCTTCTCCAGGAGTATGGGAGGCACACTGGGTCCAGGGGACTCTGTGGGGTTCAACCACCAGGGGTTAACTAGATATGAAGATGGGAGTGAAGCTTACATCAACCAGCACTCAGATTTTGGAGGTCCTTGTTTCTGCTTGCTACTAGGCCCAGTGCCTGAGTAGAGAGCCTAGCCAATTGCTCTAGCAAAGCCAGTGTGATCAGTGAGCTTAGCTTGATTGGGTCCCCAGTCAATGGGTCACACTAGGCATGGAGCTTATATAGCCTCTCTCAGGCAAGGAAGCAAGTTTCAAGCCCTATCAAGCAACTAAGTATAACCTACAGTCCTGGTCCACTGGGAAGCATGGCCATAAATTCTCAGATGCCCTAGAACATGAACTACAGCCAGCCTTTGCAGGAAAGAAAGTTCTCACCACACCCAAATGCTGAGCATAGTTTCCAGTCCCATCTGATCAGGAGATGGTTCAGAGACCAAAATGTCCAGGAACACATCCTACAGCTCTGCTCTGACAGGGAGCCAGGCCAGCAGCCATGCCCATCTGTTGAGCATAGCCAATGGGGTGGCATAACCAGGGATATGAACAAGTGATCCTTATATATTGTTCTTTAGATTCTACATATAAGTGAAATAGTATGATATTTGTTTTTCTCTGACTTATTTCACTTAGTATAATACCCGCCAGGTCCCTCTGTGCTGTCCTAAATAAGATTGCATTCATTTTTATGAAGGAATGATATGCCATTTTATGTATTCACCATAGCTTTTTACCATGTTTCCATGGATGGGCACTTGGGTTGATGAATGTGTGTTATATGTAATCGTTTCCTATTGCACTGAAACAAATTCCCACAATCTAAGTAGTTTCATTAATGCAGATTATTTATTTTTTACAGCTCTGGGGTCAGAAAATCAAGAGATTAGTAAAGCTATGTTTGTTCTGAAGGTTTATGGGAGAAATCCTTTTTTTTCCTTTTCCAAGTTTTAAAGATTGCCTGCATTCCTTGGGTTATAGTCATTTTCTCCATCTTCAAAGTACATAATTTCAAACACTGGTTTTATCTTTATGTCTGTTTTTTTTTTTTACTTTGAGCCTTTTGTCCCCACCCCTATATAAGAACTTTTGTGATTACATTGGACCCAAAGAGATAATTCAGGAAAGTTTCCCCACCTCAATATCCAAATTTAATCACATTGGTTATGTCCCTTTGACCATGTAGGCTAACATATTCATGGTTCCAAGTATAAGGACATGGATATCATTTGGAGAAATGTTGACTATATTATTTGGGGCAGGGAGGGGGCACTTTTTACAGCCTGCCACATTACAAAATCGAGGTTACTGTGGTGTTGGAAAAATAATTTCTGAGAGCAGCATTTTGCAAGCCTGCTCTCCAGATATCAGCAAAACTCATTAGATCAGTAAGCATCTTCAGATTCTATCATTCCACAAAGCAAAGAAAGTGACTTCCATTGCTATAAACTCTAAGAGGTAACCAAGTAAAAATAACATAATAATTTTTCTATTACGCTCTGTGACAAAATATCTTCTCTTTGTCACCTTTTATAACAACAATAAAAATGTTGGAAGGATCAAGGAGGGTGAGAACTCTGGCAATAACTGAGATAATTAACTTGTCCAAGATGAATTGAAAGTTAGTTCTTATTTTTAACTGTCAACTACCATTTCAAAAGTAAAACTGAATTTGGGAAAAGTAAATGTGAAGAAATGTTATCAAATTATAAATCAGTCCATAAGACTTTACACACCAGTTGATTGTATAGGCTCTAAGAATATACTATTTTAATCACATTTTAATAATGCTGCTGTTGTCCTCCAAAAACCAGATTCATTCAAGACCAACATAACGCAAGTCACATTGTAAACCACTTCTATAATGTTGAAGGAAAACTATGAGATGTTACACTGGAGGGTATATAGTATGCCTTGGTTTTAATAAATATAGTGTATATTTAAAAGTTGTTTTTATGAAGGAAACATTTTTTGGGTCTTTGAAAATGAATACCAAATGTCATTTGAAGTTTAGTGAACACAAGTAATTAAGGCCCAGATGCTCTGCTTGACCCTCTGCCTGTACAATGTCAAGCAGCCCAGAGTGTCAACACTTGTTTACAGCAACCCTGATCAGAGAAGTGCCTAACCCCAGGTTCTTAATACCTGCAATTGTCAATCACTACAAACAGATACTCTCCACCAGTGACCCTTGAGAAGCAGAATTAGCTCTGACAGATTTGATAATAGTGAAATATCCCAGGGCATGCCACAGTCACTGTGATGAGCATTCACTTTTTTAACTCCTCCAAATGCTGTAAAACACAGAAACATCACTTCTCCCTGATTTTTTTTCCTTCAATGATAGGTTGAAAAGGGACTTCAGAGAGCCATGCTCTGATTCTCTCTACCCATCCAAATGCTATGTAATACATTTTCTTTGACAGGCACCTCTGTGAGAGAGAATGGAAAGAGTATGAGATTAATAAGATACAATATACATTTGGGCTTTTTTCCATTAATTTTGATGTTGTGTTTTATACAGTTCACTTAACTCTTGGAGTTTCAGGTACCATATAATAGTTTTATGAGTAATACTTAATTGTTAGTATTTTTGAGAAAACACTTCCTCAACATATAGTTACAAAAGCATTGGCAATAATTCTCAAAGCAATATTATGAAATAGATACTATTATTAAGAATTGAGGCTCAGACAGGTTAAGTAAATTTTTACTTATATATTTTGTCCATATATTTTTAACAGAAAGATAATGACACTCCAAAAAATCAGTTCAACTGAGTTTTAAGATAATGACTTTGATATATTTTTAAAGTAAAAATATTGATTTTAATAGATGAGGAAGCATGCCACAAATGCATAGCACACTTGCTGTGGATGCAAGTGACTTGTTTTTCATCCCTTATTTGCCTGTCACTATGACTATGGTATGAAGAGAAATTATTTAATCTCAGTAGTTAGTCATCAGTACATTAATTTACAAACTGAATAAACACATTTAAATTTTTCTATGTGAGTTAAATGAATCAATGTTTATGAACACTGAAAAAGATGCATAACACAGAATAGGAGCAAATAAATTATCATTGTGCCCCCTCCTTTTTTTTTTTAATTCTGGGGAACATGGAAAAATATAAATGTCAAAGGCTGGAAAAAATAGATATCATTTAAAATGTTTGTCTTTAGCTCTTAATAACTGAGTAGGGAAATTACTTAATCCTGTTTTGCCATGACTGTGATGGGGATCATGATATGGAATGTGGAAGGCATTAAAGTAGGCAAAATTTTTAGACACTAATCCAGTTATCAGGATGGGTTATAAATTTAACAAATTCTTTCCTTTCTCTTTCAAAGTAATGTAGATTTCCTGTCATGCAAAGAATTCTTTAGTTGAGTGGATAGCAAGGGATTTGAAGATACAAAAAGGGACTTAAAATGCTTACTTCTTAATTTGACAAATATTCACTGAATACTTACTTTGTGCATTCATTTTGCTCTGAAATTGGATTTCATAGTGAACAAGAGAGATTAAATTCACTGAACTTACCTCCATAGCACTGAGGAAAAATAACACATATGTAGATGATTAGTATGTTACATAGGAAGAAAAAAAAATAACAAAGAAAAATTGGAATAGTGTGACACTTGAAACAGTGTGTGGAGGGAAGGGGGAGGGTCATGCAAAGCAGGAGTGTTCCAGGTGGGAGAGAGCCAGGAAAGCAATCTTCACATTGCAAACATTACCTAGAGTGTGCATCTGGTTTCTTTTGAAATCAATTTTTTTAAGAAAGTTTACATAAAAATGCACCTATTTTACATGTATAATTGGAAAATATTGCGAATATGTTTTTGAAATATACATTTTATACTTGCTTCCAGTAAATTTACTTATTATTCTGAATATTCTAGTTTTAATCATTATAAAGAAAAATCTGGGACTGGATGGCTTTACATGGATAGTTTACCAAAAATTTTAAAAAAGAACTAACACTATCCTCCTCAAACTATTCCAAAAACTTCAAGAGGAGGGAAAAATTTTAAACTCTTTTTATGAGGCCAGGATTATTTTAATTCCAAAATCAAATAAAGACACTACAGCCAAAACTGGTTTGGCTCAGTAGATAGAACGTTGGCCTGTGGACTGAAAGGTCTCAGGTTTGATTCCGGTCAAAAGCATGTACCTTGGTTGTGGGCACATCCTCAGTAGGAGGTGTGCAAGAGGCAGCTGATAGATGTTTCTCTCTCATTAATGTTTCTAATTATCTATCCCTCTCCCTTCCTCTCTGTAAAAAATCAATATAATATGTTTAAAAAAAGACACTACAAAGAAAGAAAAGTAGAGAGGCCAATATGCCTAATGAATATAGGTGCTAAAATTCTTAACACAATAGTAGCAAATGAGATCCAGCAGTACATTAAAAAGATTATACAATATAATCAATGGGATTTATCCCAGGAATGCAAGGTAAGTATAATATTCATAAATTAATATTAGTGATACATCATAGAAGCAAAATGAAAGATTAAAATCACTTAATCTTATCAATATATGCAAAAAAAAACATTTTATAACATCCAGCACCCATTTTTTTTTACCATTTATGATAAAAAAATACACAACACCATCAAAAAACACAAAACCTTTCAGCAAAGTGAGAGTAAAGGGCCTGGCCAGCATTGCTTAATGGTTGAGCATCGACCTATGAACAGGGAGGTCACTGTTCGGTTCCAGGTCATGGCACAAGCCCGGGGTTGCAGGCTTGATCCCTGATGTAAGTTATGCAGGAGGCAGTCAATCAATGATTCTCTCTCATCATTGATGTTTCTATCTCTCTCTCTCTTCATTTCTGAAATCAACAAAAATACATTCTAGAAAAAAAAAAGTGGAATAAAAGGATTACACCTTAACATAATAAAGGCCATGTACAAAAAAAAAAGAAAAGAAAAGAAAAGAAAGAAAGAAAGAAAGAAAGAAAGAAAGAAAGAAAGAAAGAAAGAAAGAAAGAAAGGAAAGCCCTACAGACCTGCTGGTATGGCTCAACAATTGAGGATCAACCCAAGAACCAAGAGGTCACAGGTTCTGTTAAGTTTCAGGTTCTATCCCCAGTAGGGAGTGTGCAGGACGCAGCCAATTCATGATGCTTCTCTCTCTTTCTCTCCCTCTCTCTCTCTCAAAATGAATTAAATATTTTTAAAGTAAGCAAATAAAAACCTACAGCCAGCATCATACTCAATGGGCAAAAACTAAACGTATTTCCCTTAAGATTAGTAACTTGACAGGGATGTTCACTTTCACCTCTCTTATTTAACATACAAAAGTCGTATCCACAACAATCAGACAAGAAGGAAGTAATGAAAGGCATCTAGATTGAAAAGGAGAAAAATAAAACTCTCATTGTTCTTAGATGGCATTATATTGTACATAAAAAAACCCTAAAGACTCAACCAAAAAAACTACTAGCTCTAATAAATGAATTCAGCAAAGTAGCAGGATACAAAATTAATATTCAGAAATTAGTAATATTTTTATATAGCAATAATGAACTATCACAAATAGAAAATAAGAAAACAATTCCAATAACAAAAAGATATCTAGGAATAAATTTAACCAAGGAAGTAAAAGACCTGTATTCAGGTCATTGACGAAATTAAGGAAGATATAAATGAGTAAAAGCATATACTGTATTGATAGACTGGAAGAATTAACACCACTAAAATGTGATACTACACAAAGCAATAGATTCAGTGCAATTATTATTAAATACCAATGGCATATTTCACAGATCTATGATAAATATTCCAAAATTTTATATGGAACCAAAACAGACCACAAATAGCCGCACTAACCTCCAGAAAGAAGAACAAAGGAGGAGGGATCATAATACCTGATGTCAAGCTATACTATAAGGCCATTATATTCAGCTTGGTCCTGGTATAAGAACAAGCATATAGATCAATGGAACAGAACAAGGAACCTAGAATTCAACCCACATCTCTATGGTCAATTAATATTTGACAAAGGAGATAAAAGCATACAATGGAGTCAAGACATTCTCTTCAATAAATGGTGTAGGGAAAATTAGACAGTTACATGCAAAAAAAGGAAACCAAGCCACCAACTTACACCATACACAAGAATAAACTAAAAATGGATTTAAATGTAAGTTATGAAAACATAAAAAACTTAGAAGAAACCATAGGTAGAAAAATCTCAGCTATTTTTTGTAGTAATATGTTTGCTGATAAATCTTCTAGGGCAAGGAAAATTGAGGAAACAATAAATGGGACTACATCACATTAAACAGTTTCAGCACAACAAAAGAAACCATCAATAAAATGAAAACAGAACCTACTGCATAGGAGGACATATTTGCCAATGATACATGTGATAAGAGGTTAATTTCCAAAATATGTAAATAATTTATAGAACTTAATAACAGGAATACAAACAATCCAATTAAAAAATGGCCAAGGTTGGGGTTGTGGGTAAGAAATCAAAAAAAGGACTTGTATGCAGGCATATAAACATAACCAACAGACACAGACACTAGACAGGTGAGGGCATGTGCTGGAGCATGGGGGTAGATGGAAGGAAGTCAATGGGGAAAAAAGAGACATATGTAATACTTTAAACAATAATAATAAAGAAATAAATAAATAAAATGGACAAAGCACCTGAATAGACACTTTGCCAAAGAGGATAAACAGATGACCAAGGGATATATGAAAAAGTGCTCTATGTCACTGATTATTACAAAGATGCAAATTAGAACCACTCAATAAATTATTAAACAAATGTTTGCAAGGATGAGAAGCAAAGGGAATCCTAGTACACTGTGAGTGGAAATGCAGACCGGCACAGTCACTATTGAAAACAATATGGAGTTTCCTTAAAAAATGAAAATGTATTTGGCTTTTGACATATTGATCCCACTTATGGGAATACTAGCGGCCTGATGCATGGGTTCATGCACATTGAAAGGAAATGAATTAGAAGAAATATTTTAATATTGCTATTCTCCCTTTCTCTATAACAGAAGTGTCAGAGATTAAAGGAAATTAGTAAAATGTATATGAAAATAATATATGAATTGATTTGTAAATAAACAAGAACAACATAACAACAAAGACATGATATAAAAAACCAACATGAAATTATAAAAAACAACAAAAACATGACATAAAAAAGCATTGATAAAAACAATGAGTGATAAATTGATTAAACTTATTCTAATATCTCCCTGTATACCACATTAAGAGTAAGGACATTTTCAGAGTGCTCGACTAATTTCCCTTGTGATGAAGTATTTACAACTTTAACTTAAATGTCACACACTCTTTGAACTCAAGGGTAATCAACATATAACTGACTATGTCCAAAAATTAGTTTAGGTAGAAATATTCTTACTCTGTCTAGAGTTTGTCCTTGTGATTTATTAATAGTCATAGCAAAGGCTGGCACCACATGAAGCTGTCTTTGATTTAATTTAAATGGGAGTCCAGTGTCAAATGGGGACAAATATCACACAAGCACAAGACAACGTTTATTTTTAAAATGCCAATGTGCATCATATGTACCAGCTGGCTGGGTGGCCAGACAGTTAGATGGATGGATGATCGGTCACTTAGTTTTTTTATATATATATAGATACTAGAGGCCCAGCACATAATTGAAATCATGCAAAGAGGTGCCCTGCTTCCCACTGTGCAAGGAGGCACCCTGTGGGCTGCCATGGGTGTCAGGCTGGATTACCGCTGTGGGTGGCTGGGACCTGCACCTAACTTGCGCAGTGCTGGGTCACTGTGGAGTCAGACCTCACTGCCACCACGAGAACCCAGGAACCATGTGTGATTGGCACCACAGGCAGATTGGATCTGCACCTGACTATGACCCTAGGCGATTCCTGCCCCATGCCTGTATCTGCTCTGGGGATGCCAGAGCTATGGCACTGGCTCGGGTAGGCCCTCAGTCTCTGTCTCCATTTCCCCTCTGGGCCTCACCTACATGCACAACCTCCTCCTGTCCAGTCATCCTGTTACTGTGTCCTTGCCTAATTTGCATATTACCTCTTTATATATTAAGATTCTATGAATCCCAAAACACCAATTTGAAGAATATATACACCTCTATGTTTATAGCAGTGTTATTTACAATAGCCAAGACTTAGATACAACCCAAGTGTCCATCAGTACATGAGTGTATAAAAAAGCAGTACATTTACACAATGGAATACTACTTGGCCATAAATAAGAAAGAACTCTTACCTTTTGTGACAGCATGGAGGGACCTGGAGATTATTATGCTAAGTGAAATAAGCCTTTTGGAGAAAGGCAAATACCATATGATCTCACTTACAAGTGGAATCAATCAACTAAATAAACTGATGAACAAATTAGAAACAGCAGCATGAATACATGGATACAACAAACAGACTAACAGTTGTCAGAGGGGGCAAGAATGGAAGATGACTGGATAAACAAAAGTGAAGAAATTAGCCAAAGAACATATATGCATAACCCATGACAAAGACAACAGTGTGATGGTGGCCAGAGAGAAGGGAAGGGAAGTACAAGGGGAGGTGGGAAAATGGGGGACTTCTGTAATAGTATCAAAAATTTAAAAAAAAAAAAGGCATAAAGAAACACCTCTTGCCTTATTAATGTGAATTACTATTTTTAAATCAGTCTTTTTCCCTTTTTGCTTTTTTTTTTTTGCCTTTTCCCCCCTCACCATGATTTGTCTTGATAATATATTTTCTTCCTGTTCCTACAATCTTATATAAATATTAGAGGCCCAGTGCATAAAATTAGTGCATGGGGGATGAATATCCCTCAGTCCAGCTTGCATTCTCTACAATCTAGACTAAAAGAACAGTCAGACATCCCTCTCAAAAATCCAGGACTGCTGGCTCCCAATTGCTCACTGCCTGCCTTCTTGATTGCCCCTAACTGCTTCTTTCTGCCAGCTTGATCATCCCCTCATCACTCCCCTGTCAACCTGATTGATGCCTAACTGTTCCCCTGCCAACCTGTTTGCCACTAACTGCCCTTCTCTGCGGGCCTGGTCACCCCTAACTGCCCTCTCCTTCAGGTCTGGTCCCCCCCAAATGCTCTCCTTTGCAGGCCTGGATACCCCCAAACTGCCCTCCCCTGCAGGCTTGATTGTCCCCAACTGTCCTCCCTTGCAGGCCTGGTCCTTCTCAACTACCCTTCCCTGCTTATGGTGGCCATCTTGTGTCCACACGGGGGCAGGATCTTTAATCACATGTGGGCAGCCATCTTGTTTGTTTGAGTGATGGTCAATCTGCATATTATTCTTATATTAGAAAGGATAGATGCCTGGTGCATTGGTGGGGGCCAGCTGGTTTGCCCTGAAGGGTGTCCCAGATTACTCTGGGGTTATCTTGGGGAATGGGGTGGCCTGGACAAGGGGCCTGTGGTGGTTTGCAGGCTAGCCACCCTCCCCAGTGACCCAAGTGGAGGCCCTGGTATTTGGGATTTATTTATCTTCTACAATTGAAACTTTGTAGCCTTGAGTGGAGCTAAGCCTTCTGTTCTCTCAGTGGCTGCAGCCATTTCTGTTGGGATTTATTTATCTTCTATAATCAAAACTTTGTAGCCTTGAGTGGAGGCCTGGGCCCACCAGGGTATGTGGAAAGCTTGGCTTTCTCCAACACTAAGAAAACCCAAGCCTCCCTCATACTAGCTCCATGCCCACAACCATCTTGGGATTAATTTGCATACTTGCTCCTGATTGGCTTGTGGGCATGGCTGTGGGCATGGCTTGTGGGTGTAGGGCAGTGGTGGTTAATTTGCATCTCACTCTTTTATTAGATAGGACTAGTAGCCTGGTGCATAAAATTTGTGCACAGGGGGTGTCTTTTAGCCTGGCTTGTACCCTTTCTAACCTGAGACTCTTTAGGGGACGTCTGACTATGGGATCTGTCCTAAACTGGCAGTTGGACATCCCTCTCACAATCTAGATGGATGGCTCCTAACCGCTCACCTACCTGCCTGCCTGATAGCCCCTAACCATTCTGCCTGCTGGCCTTCTTGCCCCCTACTGCCAGCCTAATCACGTCCAACTTGCCCTCCCTTGCCAGCCTGCTCACCCCCATGCGCCCCTCCCCCCCTACTGGTCTATTTCCCCCAACCTCCCTTACCTGATGGCTTGATTGCCCCAAACTGCCTCCTCTGCCAGCCTGCTCACCCCCAACTGCTCCCTCCTCCTGACCTGATCACCCCTAACTGCCTCTGACTTGGCCTCGCCACCATGGCTTTGTCCAGAATGACATCTGGAAGATCTTCCAGAAAGTCTCCTGGTATAATTAGCATATTACCCTGTTATTAGTATAGATGCACATATATTAATTATTCAGTTTTTGTGCCACTATTAAATATTCTGAAATCACACAAGTGTACATTTGTACATACACACACACAGACACACATTTTAAAGTTATTTTAAAGTTCCTTGGGAAGTATTACTGTTACTTGATTGCGTAATGTAATGATTTTTATTATTTTACTAATATATTTTTTATGAAATGGCAGCAAATTTTCACAATTCCAGCAGCAATGAATGAAAGCACTCTTTATTGGCATCATTTGCAGTGACAGAAATAGGTCTTGTAGACTTTATTTTTGCCTATTTGATAAATAAATGTAATGCACTAAGGATACTTTGACTTTTCATTCTCTTACCACTAAGTTTGAGCATCTATTTATATTTTTTTAGCAATTTGGATCTGCTCTTTTGTGTGATGCTTATCACATTCTTCATTTTCTTTCATATTGTTTATTTCTTTCTTCTTAAGCTTTATATACTTTCATATATTTTCTATGCTCCCAATTGCCAATATTTTCCCTCAGTCTGTCATTTCTCTATTGAATTAATTCATGAAACCTTATGGAATATGGGTTTAAGAAATTCCTTACCTAATTTTACATTTAAACAATTAGGTTTTCTTACACAATCATAATTATTATTTTTACACTGATTATACTATGATTTTTTCCTTTGTAGTGTCATAATTATAATTTTACATTTAAGTATTAATCATTGGTTTACATTGTACATAACATAGGATAAGGTCTAAATCTTGTTTTCTTCTAGATCAGTAGTCAGCAAACTCATTAGTCAAAAGAGCTGCAAACTGCAGCTCGTGAGCCGCTATTTGCTAACCACTGTTCTAGATGCTTCATTTGGATCAGCATCATTTATTGAATAATGAATGTTATTGCTATTGACTGGAAATATCCTATCTAATAAGAAGAAAATATGCTAATTGATTCACATCATTGCAAAGATGGCTGGGCTGCAGACAGCGAATAAGGAGGGAATATGCTAATTGAATGCCACACCCTCAAAGATGGTGGTACCCACAACTACAAAATGGCAGCAGCCCCCTCTGCAGTTTCATCAGCCCCACTGGGGAAGCAGATGTGAGAGGCAAGGCTCTGCACGCCTGCCTCCAGAATCCCCCAGTCGGCCAGGGCCAGCCTGAGATGTAGGCAAGCCTTGGATGGCAACTGCCCAGCTGATGCCCAAGGCACATGCAAGCCTCAGATGTCGATTGCCCAGCCACCCAGGGCCACCCAAGGCTCAAGGAACCAGGGCCGGCCGAGGTTTGCACTGCTAGCAGTGGCAGCAGCAGAGGTGTGATGAAGCATTGCCTTCATCTGATCCCTGGGTTGCCTCCTAACCTGAGGGCTCCCAGATTGTTAGAGAGGGCAGGCTGGGCTTAGGGACGCCCCTCCAGTGCATGAATCTTCATACACTGGGCCTCTAGTCAATATATATTAATTTCTCACATATATAAACATCTATTTTTAGATTTTTTTTTCAAGTTGGAGGAAACTGAATAAACCTATTTGTCAGCACCATACTGAGAAAGAAGTGGCATTAAAGTGAATTTGCATAAGAAGATAAAGCCATATCACACAGAGTCTTGTAAACTCTTCTAAAATAATTTAGAAGGATGTTAATTTACTTATAAAATGTCTGTGGTGCGAAGTGGTTGATATGAAGGAAACCAGAAGAAAAGGAACCCATTTTAAAAGGCCACTTGAGGAATCCAAGCAAAAGTTAATGTGGTAGAGGAGATAGAGGATGATTAACTCAAAATATTTGGGGCCTTGGGGTAGTTGTTTGTTATTTAGGGTAACCTAGACAACCCAATTATTCTTGGTGCTATACCACAGTGACCTGAACCAGAGAAACAATATGCAGTAAATTTCAGTTTTCTAGAGTGTATAAGGAATGGAATTTCTAATAATCAAAAAAATGCTAGTTACCTGATATTTAATAATTATAAAAAAAATTGTCAATAATATTTATAAAAATTTTTATGTTTCAGCTTTGCTTATAGATGATATTTTCTAATTTGTATTCATCACCTTTCCTGAGATAGTTAAGTTCAGTTTATTGAAGGTAATTGAATCTTTCAAGATTCAGAATCTGGCAAAGCCTCAGGGACATCATTCTCTATATCAATCCTCACTTCATGGGCATAGATCAGACAGGAATTCTAGTGAATTTAAGTAAAACTCTATAAATTGAATTTTTACCAAAGCCCTGATATCAACCTAGTTTATTATTTCTTTGTAAATCATTTGGCCTTTTCCCCTAAACAAATGAAAAGTGCAACAATTGTGTTTAACTAAAGGTTTGGGTGTATTATAATATTTATAATGCACCAGATGATACTGTTGTTATTTTTCTTATGACTTTTTTTCTTCAGTTTTTCCAATTGTTTATATATAACAAAAGTTACAGTACAGAAACTTTAGTGAGGGTATGAAGGAAGAAAAGGGGGGATATAAAATTTGTTTTCAGCATGTGCACAAAGATATTTAGGTGGATTTTGCCCAGATAAACAGAAAAAGCCTGAATCTTACTTCATAACAGTCAGTGACTCCTCTCTTGCAGTTCACAGAAGCATATTATTATTAGGCTGGGGCTCTGAACCCATGTGCAAGAAGTTTAATAAGCTACACTGGGAGAAATGGAAAGTTCTTTTTGCTTGAACACAAGGTGGCCTTAAGTTCAGAATTGCAGTTGCAGCACAGCCTGCCCTTTTTGTTTTCCCACCCATGCTCAGACACTCCTTTTTCTAGCAGTGAGGACCAGCAATCCCAGGTCATATCACCCTCACAGAGTGGAGAGAGGGCAGCACAGGGCTGTCTCTGTTGTTTAGGGCAAATGTGTGTAACTCTGAAACTGTCCCGACCAGCGGGTTAAGTCAACGAGGACCCTAAAGGGGGAGTGGGGATGAAAGGGACAAGAGACACAAGGAATGCAGACAAACAAAGTTCTGATCAAGTCTTGTTTATTCAACAGGAGTTCGAGGTATTTATAGGGAGAAGGAGGAATGAGGCCTAGCCCTTAAGGCGAAACACCTGGCTTACTGGAAAGAGATAGGGTTTGGGGTAATTAAAACCTAGCCCGAGGTTAGTGCTAATGTGGCTGGAGCTTACTACAAAATGGCTGTCAAGCACAACAAGTTTCCCACAGGTCCCCCTTTTCTTTAAACTTTTGAAAGGCCGAATATCCTTGAGGGGACTGTGCCTGTCTTAGGTCAGGAACCACCATACGGTACCAACCCACCTTACCCGTCATTGGAAAGCAGGGCAACATAACACCCAGTTCCTAGCTTAGGCAGCGGTTGGTATCACCTATAAGTTCCAGTTGCCCATCTCTGGCTAACCAGCCCAGTGCACCAAGGTGGAAAGTTTGTTATTAGAGTAATTCCTCAATTACTCTATTGAATGTCATCGTATTCCTTGAATATTAGAGTAATAACCTCAATTACTCTATAGGATGTTATCATATTTCTCCTTTTCAAGGAGTTTGCAACTTTCCCATTTGGCCATCTCAACTTTATGATAATGGACCTGTATAGATTGCATCTTAATGGCGTCCACTTGTTGCTTGATAAAAGCCATCAATTTATTAAAAAGAAAAGGTTCTAGTGATAGGATTATTAGTAAGCAGAGGTCCTAGTAAGGGAAGGAGGTAGGGTAATATTCCATTTAGCCGGCTCCACAAGGGGTTGTCAAATATTTCTCTTCTTCCTTGTATTAGATCTTCTTGTAGCTTCTTTTTCTTATCACGAACAATGCCCGATTTGCATAAAAGCAGCAGCATTCCTGTAGAGCCAAACAGATCCCTCCCTATTCTGCTGTCAATAAATCTAATTCTCTTCTATTCTGGAGGACTACCTCCTCTAAGGAGTCTATCTGATCTTGAATATCATTAATAGTACTGGATAAGGCCTGAACATCATCAACTAGCTGATTAGAGAGTTTAGTATATGAATGAACAGCAACTCCTAATCCTGCTGTTCCTGTAGCTAAAGCTCCAGAAACCCCTAATACTACTAGTAGGAGAATATTCTCAGGGCGAGTTGTCGTCCCTGGATTCTACAATTGCTGTAGTATAAGGAGCTGTGGCTCCATATTGGGCTACCGCCGTTTTTAACTCTTATTAATTTAAAATCGAAACCATTGTGATGACGCCAAGCCTGTCCTTGTGCATCTACTGTTTCTGTAACCGGGAATGCATCTATTTCATCTAACTCTGGAATTGGTTCTGACCGGGAAGAAAATTTTAGAGCTGCTCCTCTCATAGGTGGTCTCTAATTATGAGAGGTTTCTGCCTTGGTTTCACTTTTAGACTTGCCTATTTTTAGAGCTTCTAATTGTGCTATAAGCTCCTGGTGCTCTTTTTCTAATTTTATTTGTTCTTTTAGGAATTCAATCTTATATCTTAGCTCCTTTCTGGGGTCAAGAACCGGGCATGCTAAGGAAGGAGCGCTGGGGTCGGGACTATATGGCGGAGGATGCTGAGCGACAGGCAGCCAGTCTGGATTATGATATCTGGCGGCTTGCTCTTCTAAATCCTCCCAATCTATATCGCTAAGGTCTTCCTTAACTTCAAGAAATTCTGATAGGGTTGGGCATTTCTTTGTCTTAGGTTTAGCTCCCTCTAAATTATAGAGTTTTACTTTTGCTTCTAAAGGTGTTTTTCAGGTATCTTTGATTTTTTTCTTTTTAGTTTCTAAAGTCCTCTCTTAATGTATTATGTGAGCCTCTGGATGGCTCTCTATTTTCAAGTTTTGTTTTTTTTTCTTTTCAGTTCCTTGGGTCACCCCTCTTTCTTCCTCAACATCACTATCGAAAGACATGAAGTTCTCACTTTCTTTCTCAATCCTTTTTTCTTTTTGATCTAATTTCTGCTGTTCTTTTAAATCCTCTTTCTCTTTATCTATTTGAAGGATTTTTTCTCCCTTTTCAATTATATTAGCAACTATAGGATCCTGATGCCTCTGTGATATGACCTCATCGATTAAATTCTAGTATGAAAAGGCAGTTATAGGAACCTTTTCAGGCCCAAATCTTTCATAAAAATCCCTAAGGGCATCTCTAACCCTTTTCCATCTCTTACTATCAATAGTTCCTTCAATAGGGAACCAAGGACAAACATCTTGAATATAATCAAAAAAATCACATAACTTTTTAATTTTAACCTTTACTCCTCGTGCCTTTAAAGCTTTTCTAAATCGATTGACTCATTTCTTGACCCATAATCGCATGCTGACTCATTTCTTGTCCCATAATCGCTGTCTACTCACCGAGGTGTAGAAAAGGCAGCAGGTTCCTGCGTCAACTTATCCTCTGTCTTCTCCTTTTTGTGCCGGCTCTCCAGACAGCGTCCCTCACTGAATCCCCCCGTTCTCGAGCCACATTGGGTGCCACTTGTCCCCACCCACGGTATTTATAGGGAGAAGGAGGAATGCGGCCTAGCCCTTAAGGCGAAACACCTGATTTACGGGAAAGAGATAGGGTTTGGGGTAATTGAAACCTAGCCCGAGGTTAGTGCTAACGTGGCTGGAGCTTACTACAAAATGGCTGTTAAGCACAACAAGTTTCCCACAGTCTCTGTTGTTTAGGGCAAATGTGTATAACTCTGAAAGTTCAAGAATTTTAGTACTGTGACAATGAACATAAAGTGACCTTCAGGGAAATCTACCCTGTCTGCTCTCTTAGATCAAAGAATTAGCTATGTCACATTTCTCCAGACGCATGGCAAATAAAAAGAGGTAGACAGAGAAAACGGCATAGAGACATATGCCGAGAGTAAGATGAAAGAGTTTTTGAGAAATGAGAGGCATGATTCCAGTCCACTTTATCGCTCTGCATTTATTAAAAAGTCCCACAGAGTAAAAGCCACTTTTCCCCAATATAGACTACCCCTCCAGCTAAGGACATACTTCAACAAAAAGTGGTTTAATTAGTGTCCTTTGATCGATCTAATTAGTGCTTTTCTTTGGTGGTGGCAGAATGTGGTGATGATAGATCTGATAATTGGAGAAGGAGTAAGAACTAGAACTGTTAAATTCTTTTCTCTTTAAAGTCAACAGTGCACTTCTTAGGAAAGGATGATACTCTTTTATCTCAGAAGGAAATGTCCTTGGAACAAATGTGCAGATTAGGACAATCTTTCAAAGAGCAATGAGAGTAAAAGGGACATCATTTAGGTAATCTAATGGGCTATGGCAACCCTGGAGATCAGAGGCTCCAGAGAGAGTAACGACTTGTTATATAGCCTTCATTTGAATGAATAAACATGAATTTTATTGGTTAGGGATCTGAAACTGAATATTCAAAGTTATTTTGCTATTCAGAATGTCATTTAGGAAAGAAAGGGGGAGAATGTGAATATGAAAATGGAGAAAAAGGGAAACCTGTAGAAGAGCAGAAGTAAGATAGGAAAGGCTGCAATAGGAAGAATATTGGGATAATAGGGGTCACCATGAAAACGCAAAGTAACATGCAAGAAGTAGATAGAATAGACATGTCCTAAAGCATTACATTTCCCTGGAAAGGCAGGCAGCTAGGTCTTGGTTTTTCATCTCGCTACATAGAGGCTACACACAACCATAAGAAACCACCTGCTCCTGCCTCTAAGGTCACCAGCCAGCACTCAATAATGTCAACAGGCCAACTGCTACTTCAACAATGAAGAGATGAACAAAATGCTTGGCTTTATACCAATAGAATAATTTAATATCCTCATTCTTATATTTTTCCAAAATATTTTAAAAATTTTAATGCTCTTTTTTTTTCTTTATTTGTGTCCTTATATCCCCATTGCACCCCAACCCCCACTCATGCCCTCATCCCCCGGGTGTCTGTGTCCATTGACTATGCTTATATACATGCATACAAGTCCTTTGGTTCATCTCTCCCCTTTACCCCATCCTCCCCCATCATCCCTCTGAGGTTTGATGGTTTGATCAATGCTTCTCTGTTTCTGGATCTGTTTTTGTTCATCAGTTTATCTTGCTCATTATATTCCACAAATGAGTGAGATCATGTGATATTTATCTTTCTCTGACTGGCTTATTTTGCTTAGCATAATGCTCTCCAGTTCTATCCATGCTGTTGCAAATGGTAAGAATTTCTTCTTTTTTTTACCATAGCATATTGTTCAATTGTGTAGATGTACCACAGTTTTTTAATCCACTCATCTGCTGATGGGCACTTAGGTTGTTTCCAAATCTTACCTATGTTAAATTGTACTGCTAAGAACATAGGGGTACATATATCCTTTCTGATTGGCATTTCTAGTTTCTTTGGATATATTCCTAGAAGTGGGATTACTGGATCAAATGGGAGTTCCATTTTTAGTTTTTTGAGGAAACTCCATACTGTCTTCCACAGTGGCTGCATCAGTCTTCATTTCCTCCAGCAGTTCATGTGGATTCCTTTTCTCCACATCCTTGCCAACACTTGTCATTTGTTGATTTGTTGATGATAGCCATTCTGACAAATGTGAGATGGTACCGCATTATCATTTTGATTTTCATCTCTTGGATGATTAGTGACTTTGAGCATGTTTTCATATGTCTCCTGGACTTCCTTATGTCCTTTTTTGAAAAGTTTCTATAAAGGTCCATTGCCCATTTTTTGATTGGGTTGTTTATCTTCCTTTTGTTAAGTTGTATGAGTTCCCTGTAAATGTTGGAGATTAAACCCTTTTCAGTAATAACATTGGCAAATATGTTCTCTCATGCAGTGGGCTTACTTATTGTTTTGTTGATTGTTTCTTTTACTGTACACAAGCTTTTTATTTTGATGTAGTCCCATTTGTTTATTTTCTCTTTAGTTTCCATTGCCTTATGAGCTATATTAGTGAAGATATTGCTTCAGCATATATCTGCGATTTTGCTGTCTGTGGATTCCTTTAAGATTTTTATGGTTTCCTGTCTTATGTTTAAATCCTTTATCCATTTTGAGTTTATTTTTTGTGTATGATATAATTTGGTGCCTAGTATCATTTTTTTGCATGTATCTATCCAAATCCCCAACATCATTTGTTGAAGAGACTATTTTGACTCCATTGTATGTTCTTGGCTCCTTTGTCAAATATTAATTGAGCAGAGTGATTTGGGTCGATTTCTGGCATCTTTATTCTGTTCCATTGATCTATGTGTCTGTTGTTGTGTCAATATCAGGTAATTTTGTGAACAGTGGCTTTGGAATACAGCTAGATATCTAATATGAAACCCCTCCTACTTTGTTCTTCTTTCTCAGGATTGCTGCACCTATTTGTGGTCTTATTTTATTCCAGATGAATTTTTGGAATGTTCATTCTAGGTCTGTGTAATATGTCATTGGTATTTTAATGGGGAGTGCATTGAATCTACAGATTGCTTTGGGTAGTGTGGACATTTTAATGATGTCGATTCTACCAAACCATGAACACGGTATGTTCTTCCATCTATTTATGTTTGTCTCTTCTTTTCAGTGTCCTGTAGTTTTCTGAATATAGGTCTTTACCTCTTTAGTGAAGTTTATTGCTAGGTATCTTAATTTTCTTAAATTCTTGGTGTATGATAAATGGGGTTGTTTTTTAATTTCTTTCTTTAAGTTAACTATTTGTGTGTAAAAATGCCATAGATTTCTTGTCATTAATTTTGTATCCTACTACATTGCTGAAATCATTTATTAAGTTTAATAATTTCTTGATGGAGTCTCTAGGATTTTCTGTATACAGTATAATGTCATCTGTGAATAATGACAGTTTTATGTCTTCTTTTCCAATTTAGATACCTTTTATTTCTTCTTGTTTGATTGCTATGGCTAGCACTTCCAGTAATATGTCAAAGAGGAGTGGTGAAAGTGGGCATCCCTGTCTCCTTCCTGTTCTTGGTGAAATATTTTATTATTTTATTTAGAATATAGAAGTATATAACCACAGTGTAGAAAATTTGAGAGATCAAACAAAGGTCTTGTATGCATGCATATATGTCTAACCAATGGACACAGACAACAGGGGGATAAGGGCATGACTGTGGGGGATGGGGAGTAATGGGGGAATAAGGAGACATATCTAATACCTTAATCAATAAATAAATTAAAAAATATATTAAATGGAAAGTTCCAGCTATAAAAAAGAAAATTTGAAATATATTTTAAATGTATAAAGAATGAAAGACACAAATTTCTCTCATCTTTCAAGATAATCTCTCTCCCTATTTTAAAGTTCTTGTTAATTACTACTAATTCGCCCCCACTCAAAAAAAAAAGTTTACTGACTTTTACTATTATTGTCTGTATAAGATAAAAAAGAATTAATATATCTAATGTATTTTATGTCTACCCCTTCTCTTACTCTTCATTGTTATCTTCATTTAATTATGTCTTTATTAACTAATCACACAATTGTCTTTCATATTTTTCTATGGTAAAAACTAGAAGTAGTCCTTTCTTCTTTTTTTGCCAATTTTATTTTATTTCTGGAATTTATCTTTATTGTTAAAAATATTATAGATACCCCCAGTAACTCTCCTCTAACCCCCTCCAGGCTCTCACCAGGTTTTCACCAAACTGTTGTCTGTGTAATTGAGTCCCCACCAAGTTCATCTGAGATTCATCAGTCTGTTTCATGCTTTTATGTCTCTGGGGCTATTTTCTTCATCAGTTTATTTTGTTCATTAGTGTCCACATATAAATGCCATAAAGTGATACTTGCCATTCTATAATTGGCTTATTTCACTTAGACGGTCCCTCCATACTGTCTCAAAGGGTAAAAAATCCTTCTTTTTTACAGCTGCATAGCTTTCTACTGTGTAAATATACCATCGTTTTTTACCCACTCATCTGTGATGGGCACTTGGGCTATTTCCAGATCTTAGCTATTGTAAAGAGTGCTCCTCTGAATATTGGGGTGCATATATTATTTCTGATTAGTGTTTCAGAATTTTTAGAATATATTCTTAGAACTGATATTACTGGATCAAATGGAAGTTCTACATTTAATTTTTTGAGGACATTCCATACTGTTTTCTATAATGGCAGCAACAGTCTGCATTCCCACCAGCAGTGTACTAGGGTTCCCTTTTCTATACATCCTCCCCACCTCTCCTTATTTGTTGATTTTCAATTTTTTTAGTGATAGTCATTGTCATCTTAATTTTAATCTCTCAGGTGAGTAGTAATGACTGAGCATTTTTTCATATGTCTCTTAGCCATCTGTATGTCCTTTTTGGAGAAGTGTCTATTTAGGTCCTTTGCCCATTTTTAAATTGGGTTGTTTATCTTCTTTTTGATAAGTGGTATGACTTCTTCTTTTTTTTTTTTTTAATCCTTTTCACCTGAGGATAATTTTCCATTGACTTTTTTAGAGAGAGTGGAAGAGAGAGGGAAAGACAAAGAGAAACATCGATATGAAAAAAAACACATTGATTGGTTGCTTCTTACAGGAGCACCAACCAGGGCCCAGGCCAGGGAGTAGCCTGCAACTGTAGGACATCTCCTTGACTGGAATCAAACCTGAATTCTTTGGTCTATGTGCGGATGCTCTATTCACTGAGCCAAACTGGCTAGGCAAGATGTATGAGTTCTTTACATATTTTGGAAATTAACCCTTTATCAGATATGTCATTGGCAAGTATGTTCTCCCATATAATGGGCTCCCTTTTCATTTTGTTGATGGTTTATTTTGCAGTGCATAATGTTATTAATTTGATGAAGTCCCATTTACTTATTATTTTTTCTTTATTTTCTTTGCGTTGGGAGATTGGCATATTGCTATGAGAGATGTTCAGAGATTTTGTTGCCTGTGGTTTCTTCTAGAATTTCTATGGCTTCATTACTTACATTTAAGTCTTTTATCCATTTTGAGTTTATTCTTGTGTATGGTGTAAATTGGTAGTCTCATTTTTGCTGTTCTTCTTCTTCTTCTTCTTTTTTTTTTTTGCATACTCCTGTTTAATTTTCCCAATGACATTTACTGAATAGATTCCATTATATGCTCTTGCCTCCTCTATCAAATAATGATAAATAATAGATTCCATTATATGCTCTTGCCTCCTCTATCAAATAATTGAACATAATGGCTTGGGTTGATTTCTTGGTTCTTTGTTCTTTTCAATTGGTCTATATGTCTGTTTTTGTCCAAGTACTAGACTATTTTTTTAAAATACATTTATCGATTTCAGAGACTAAGGGAGAAAGAGAGACAGAAACATCAATGATAAAAGAGAATCATTGATTGGCTGCCTCCTGTGTGCCCACACTGGGACCCAAGCCTAGGTCAACATAGGTCAACACTTAACCACTGAACCAACGCAGCTGGGCCAGTACCAGGCTATTTTGATTACAATGCAATGGTTTTGTAGTATAATTCAATAATTGGTATTGTGATCCCTTCTTCTTTCTCAAGGTTGCTGAGGCTATTTGTGTCTTTCTTTAGTTTCTTATAAATTTTTAGAGTATTTGCTCTAATTATATGAGTAATGCTTTCTTAATTTCAGTCATCAGAGTCTCTGCAGCATGTTGCCAATATACCCTTTGCAACACCAATATCTGCTCCCTTTTCCTGACAACCAGCCACTCCTACTTTGTTCAACTGATTAGTTAGTGTAACTAATTTTCATTTGCACAAAATTGACATGTTTGTGTATGTGTTTTGTATGCATTTTGTTTCCTGTATGTTCCAGAGAGGTATATATTAGATGCAAAGGAAAACATAGAAGCTATTTTGTTAACATCTTTTACAAATCAGAAACTATATATACACCGAGTGTCCAGATTATTATTATCTCTGAACACATAATAATCTGATCACTCAGTGTATATCCTATATAATAAAAGGCTAATATGCAAATTGTCCCCTCAACCACGAGTTCAAACAGCAGGCAGGCCAGCCAATCACCCACGAACCTTCCCACTGGCCAGGCTGGCTGGACCCCACCCATGCACAAATTCATGCACTAGGCCTCTAATACACACACACACACACACACACACACACACACATACACACACACACATTGAGTGGCCAGATTATTATGCATTCAGAGATCGTAATAAATAATCTGGCCACTCAGTGTATATGCCACAACCTTGGGAATTATCTTGACAATTTTTGCTTTAATAGTCCTAATATTGTAAACTCCATTTGACAAGATATTATTACTTAAATTTGTGTCCAATTTTTAAAATTAAAAATAAAATCTTCTTTATTATAACCAAAATTATGTTTCCCTAGTTGGGCTAATTATGCTTTCTAGAACATACTATTTTCTCCCTTCCATTAACAAAATAATAATAATTATGTCAAGAGATTTCTAATGCCTACCTTAAGTCTTATCTTTAAGTACAAGTTAAGGAATCCAATTCCGTCAATTGCTTTTCATAAGATTCTCATTATACTCTGTACTATCCACGATAACATTATTTAGATTCACTCTAACTATAATGTCCCTTTTTCAAATACAACACCATAACTGAGCTATAATATCTAAATGTATTCTGGTAAACATACATATCTAAATAATTAATAAATTTCAATTTGGCACTAATTGTTCTTAGGATGGTTATAAAATTTCCATGTGCTTAAAGCTTTATTTTCTAGCCAGTCATGAAACATGTACTTAAGAAATCTTTCTATGTTCTCCTCATGGATATATTTAACATTTGCATTCATATTAGTGATTTGCATTGGTCAATTTTATCAAAGAAGGGCTACACTTTTTTTCCCATGGCATTGCTCGATGTTTTGTTGAAAACAGCATTTGAAAAAATAACCTGTGCTTTTTGTTATAATATCGCATATATGCAAGGGGAGGATCAAACATATAATAGCTGAAGATACACTGTGCAGTAAATGGGATCAGAAAAAACAGCATCTATCAATCATTTTATCAATAATTCATAGTATGGTATTGGTTGCAGTATTTAACTTGTGAAAGTAAATTATCTAATTTGAAAAATTAACCTAATATCCCCTTTCTAAACAAAATCTATGGCCATGGTAACGTTCACACAATATAACACAAAGGAGGCTTTGAAAGTCATTAAGTGTTATATGCAATATACTGAATTCTTCTCCATCCTCCACAGAATGATCTTGACACTCTCACAAGGACCCTTGGGGTACACAGAAATATGACTTAAACATACAGGTGACATTTACCAAATATCTTTTTTTGACATTCACAGGAAGAATTTTCCACATTGACAGATAATTGTTTTAAATGTTATTTTTCAGTGGCTAGTGTAAAACTGCAAGTCAAAGTAATGTTTAAGTCTTACACATGCTATTTAGATTTTAAAAAATTGACCAGGTTTCTTTTAATTTTTAATTATTTAAATAATCATAGAGTCACACAAAGTTGCAAAAAATAGAGAAGACCCATGTACCCTTTATCCAATGTATCTCTAACAACTTGAATAATCATAATACAGTATCAGAAGTAGGAAATTAACATTGACACCATTCACAGTTTATAGTTCTTTAAAATTTTATCATATATTCAAATTCACCTGCTAAAATCAACATATTGAACTGTCATAAACCACAAGTCACCTATATGGTATCCTCATTCCATAACACCTGAATACCTTAAACTGAATTTACAACTTTCCAAAAGCTTATATTAGTTAGTACATTTTGTATACATAAAAAATAGATGTATAGTTCAATAGAACAAATAGCCCATTAACAGATCCACACAGCTATAGTAAATTAATCTTTGTCAGAGGAATATAAGCAATTCACTGGAGAAGAAATGACCTTTTAAATAAATAAAATGCTGAGATAATACGATGTCCATATTTTAGAAAACAAAACAAAACACCTTAAACACAGAGCTTACACCTTTTACAAAAATCAATTCAAAATGAACAATATCCCTAAATGTAAAAATGCTCAAATATAAATCTTCTAGAGGAAAACATAACAGAAAATGTAGATAACTTTGAATTTGATGATGAGTTTTGAAGTACAACACAAAAGAAAACTAACAGAGAATAAAATTGACATTAAACTTTATTAAAATTATAAACTTCTCTAAGAAATTTGCTATTAAGAGAATGAAAAGACAGACTAGGAAAACTATTTGCAAAACATATATGTGATAAAGGAACTGTAAGCAAAAACAAAATTCTTAAAACTCACCAATAAGAAAACCAACAAATCCAAATAAAAATTGGTAAGAAATCCAGAGGGACAGGCCATCAAAGAAGATGTATACTAGATGGAAATTAAAAACTTTGTGCTGAGACTGGTTTGGCTCAGTGGATAGAGCGTCGGCCTGTGGACTAAGGGTCCCAGGTTCGATTCTGGTTGGGGTGATGTACCTTGCTTGCTGGCACATCTCCACTGTGGGGCATGCAGGAGGCGGCTGATCAATGTCTCTCTCTCATCGATGTTTCTGACTTTCTATCCCTCTCCCTTCCTCTCTGTAAAAAATCAATAAAATATATTTTTAAAAAAAGAACTTTGATATCTTTCACCAGTTTTGTAGCTTTTCACATATAAATTCTGTGAGACCCAGTGCACAAAATTTACTCATAGGTTGTGTGTCCCTCAGCCCAGCCTGCACCTTCTCCAATTACGGCTAAATGGGAAGTCGGACATCCCTCTCACAAGCCAAGATTGCTGGCTCCCACTGCTTGCCTGCCTGCCTTTCTGATTGTCCTTAAGTGCTTCTGCCTGCCAGCCTGATCATCCCCTAACCACTCCCCTCCCAGCCTGATTGATGCCTAACTGCTCTCCTGCCAGCCTGTTTTTCACTAACTGCACTCCCCTGTAAGTCTGGTTCCCCTCCCCCCACAACTTCTTTCCTCTACAGACCTGGGTCCCCCCACATCTGCCCTTCCCTGAATGCCCTGTTGCCCCCAACTTATCTCCTCTGCCAGCCTGGTTACCCCCAACTGCCCTCCCTTGTAGGCCTGGTCCCTTCCAACTGACCTCCCCTGCTGGCCTAATTGCCCACAACTGTTGTCCCTTGCAATCCTGGTCTCTCCCTACTGCCTTCCCCTGCTGACCATCTTTAGGTTGTGCACATGGGGCAGCCATCTTTGAGCACATGGGGACAGTCATCTTCTGTGTTGGAGTGACAGTCAATTTGCATATTATCCTATTATTAGATAGGATAGAGGCCTGCTACATGGGTGGGGGCCGGTCAGTTTGCCCTGAAGGGTGTCCCAGATCAGGTTGGGTGTTCCCTTAGGGTGTGGGGTGGCCAGGCAAGGGGCCTGTGGTGGGTTTTCAGGCTGGCCATGCCCCCTGGTGACTCAAACAGAGGCCCTGGTATCTGGAATTTAAACTTAGTAGCCTTGAGCAGAGTCCAGGGCCGGCCAGGAAGCTTGGCTTCCTTCATTTCCAGGGGCATCCTACACCTCCTGCTTGCTTTAGCTCTGGGGCCGCTGCCATCTTGATTGGGTTAAGTTGTATACTTGTTCCTGATTGGCTTATGGGCATAGCAGAGGTATAGTCAATTTGCATGTTTCTCTTTTCTTAGTGTAAATATTTATACTTAAGTATTTCAGTTTTATGGTTTATTGTAAATGGTATTTTTAAATGTTCAAATTCTAACTTTTTATTGATATTACATAGGAAAACAATTGCCTTAGGTGTTTAGTTTTTAGCCTGTAAGCTTAGTAGACTCACTTCCTAGTCCCAAGAGGTTTTGCCAATTCCTTGAGATTTTTTTTTTTATAAACAACTATGTCACCTGGAAACAAAATCAGTTTTGTTTCCTTCTTCCCAATTAGTATACCTTCCATTTATTTTTCTAGTATCATTGCATTAGAAAGGACATTCAATATATGCACATCAAACAGATTTGATGAAAAAGTGCATCTGGGACTTGTTCCCAATTTTAGAGAGAAAATAACCAGTTTCTCACCATGAAGTATGATGTTACTGTAGACTTTTTTTTCTCTTACTGTAAGATTTTGTTTTTAATCCTCACCAGAGGATGGAATTTTAGAGAGAGAGGCAGAGAGAGAGGGAAAGACACAGAGAGAGAAACATTGATGTGAAACAGACACAGCTATTGGTTGCCTCCTTTATGTGCCCTGACCAGGGAAAGGGATCAATTCTGCAACCCAGGTACAAGCCCTTGACAGGAATAAAACCCAGTACTCTTCAGTTCACTGGCCAATGCTCTATCCACTGAGCCAAACCAACTAGGGATACTGTAGGCTTTTGTTGATGTTCTTTAATAAATTGAGGAAGATCCCTTTTATTCATTTGCTGAGACTTTATTATAATGGGTGCTGGATTTTATCAAATGCCTTTTTCCCTCACTGATGTTACATAAGTCTTCATCTTTCACCTGTTGATATTGACTTCATTGTTTGATTTTCATGTGGAGGATTAGATATAAATAATCTCACTTCATCATGCTGTATCAAACTTTCATGTATTTATTGAATTTGATTTGCTAATATATATTTTTAAATGATTTTTGCACCTATGTTCCTGAGCAATATTGGTCTGTAGTTTTGCATGTTTTTTTTTTCTTTCTTGTAAAGTCTTAATTGATGTTGGATTTAGCACAATTCTAGCCCCATGGAATAAGTTAGGAAATGTTTTTCTGCTTTTATTTTCTAGGAAAGAATTAGTATCATTTCTTTCATAAGTATTTGTAAACCTCACCAGTGAATTCTGGACCTTATGATATTTTTTGAAATATAATTAAAATTTGATTCAATTTCTTTAGTAGATATAATTCTATTTATATGATTTTTCTTTTGTTAATATTAGTAGCTTATGCTTTTCTAAAAATTAGTCTATATTATCTATGTTATAAAAGTAAGAACGTAGAGTATTACATTAGTTTAAGGTTTACAACCCAGTATTATGGGACATTTAATATATGCACATCAAACAGATTGATGAAAAAGTGCATCTGGGACTTGTTCCCAATTTTAGTTATATAATTATGCATTATATAACTCACCAAGTTATCATCCCAATAATTCTAGTACTTGTCTGACACCAAATATAGTGGTTACAATATTAGTGACTATTATTTCCCAGTTGTACTTACATCCTCATGACTATTCTGTAATCATAAATTTTCTTAATCCTTTCAACTTTTTTATGGATATCCCAATTCCCCTCTCCTTGGGCAAACAGCAAAACATTCTCTGTATCTGAGTCTGTTTCTGTTCTTCTTGTTGGTTTATTTTTGTTGTTGTTGTTGTTTAGATTACAAATATAAATGAAATAATATTGCATTTGGTTTCCTCTACCTGACTTATTTCATTGAACATAAGACTCTTCAGATACATCCTTATTGTTTTAGATGACAAGGTTTTATTAATTTTCTATGGCTGAGTAATATTCCATTATATACCACTTCTTTTTCCATTCATCTATTGATGGGCACTCAGTTTGTTTCTATATATTGGCTATTTTAAACAATGTAATAATGAACATATGGATGTGTATGACTTTTTGATTTAGTATTTTGGGAGTTTTCGGATAAATATCTGTAAGTGAAATGTTTGGGTCCCTCTTTATCTTGTTATATAGCCCTTGCTTTAAAGCCTAAGTTGTCTGATATAAGTATTGCTACCCAAGATTTTTATCCATTCAACCATGTATGTATTTCCATTGGAGCATTCAATATGTTTACATTTAAAGTAATTGTTGATGGATATGTATTCATTGACATTTTATTATTGATATTTTAATTTTGTTCTCTTCTTTAAAAAGACCCTTTATCATTTCTTGCAATACTAGTTTGGTATTAATAAACTCTTAGCTTCTTTCTTGTCTGGAAAGATCTTTATCTATCCTTTGATTCTAAATTATATCTTTCCTAGGAAGAGTAATCTTGGTTGTACGTCCTTGCTTCCCATCACTTTGAAAATTTATTTCCAATCTTTTCTGGCCTGCAAAAGTTTCTGTTGATAAATCAGCTGAGTCAAGAGGGCTCAGTTGTAAGTTAACTAACTTCTTTTTTCTTCATGCTTTTAATATTTTCTCTGTTTCTTTAACCTTTGTATTTTAATTATGGTGTGTTTTGGTATGGTCTTCTTTGAGTTCATCTTGTTTGAAAATCTCTATACTTTTTGGATTTGTATGTCTATTTCCTTCACCAGGTTATGGAAGTTTGCCATCATTATTTTTTTCAAATAGGTTTTCAATTCTTTGTTCTCTTTCTTGTCCTTTTGACACCCCCGTGTTGCAAATATTGGTCACTTTGAAGTTATTCCAGAGTCTCTGTATACAACATCAATTCTTTTAATTATTCTTTTCTTATTGTTATTATTGAGCGTTTTATGCTTCCTAACTTCCAATTTTCTGATTTGATCCTATGCTTCATCTACTCCACCGTTGATCACCGTTGATTCTCTTTATTTCAGTTAATGTATTATTCATTTCTGACTGGTTCCTTTTTAAGTTTGTTTTGTTTAAATCTATATATATGTTTTCTAGATCTTTGTTGAAGTTCTCACAGTAAGTTTTTATATTCTTACTCTAAATTTACTAAGCATCCTTATAAGTAGTATTTTGAACTCTGCATCTGGTAAATTGCTTATCTCCATTTTTTAAATTTAAAATTTTTCTAAGTTCTTTTTTGCAATTTTGTTCTACTCTTTCATTTGGAACTTTTTTTTTTTGTCTTCTCATTTTCACTTCCTCCCTGTGTTTGTTTCTATGTATTAGGTAGAGTGCCTATGTCTCCTGAGCTTGGTAGAGTGTTCTATGGTTTCTAGTGGCACAGACTTTCTAGTCATCTGACCTGGGTTCTCCTGTGTGGGATGTGTATACCCTCTTGTTGTAGTTGAGCCTTGATTGCTGTTGAGGCCTCAATGGGAAAGATTTACCTTTAGAACAATGGCTATGGCAACTGGCTGTGACCACTATGGAGGATGGTTTGTGCAGGGGCTACCCCACAGAGCAGGACTTACTTCTCTGGTGCTGTGGTGCCTACTCAGTTCATCCCTATAGTATGACTACTATAGAGGTGATTAGGTAGTGTTTTGATGTGATCCGTAGCAGTCAACTGAGTGTGCTGGCTCAGAAGCTACCTGGGAGGTGCAGGCCAACATCAGCCTCCATCTGTGCCCCTGACTGGAGCTGCCAGTCATAAGCTACAGAACAATCTGCACATGGCTTCCACATGTGCTGGGTTTGGAAGTTCCCAGGTAAATCCAAATTATAAATAAAGTTACCTGCAATAAGTGCAAAGCCTAGACCTACTTAGCAAAGGCTACAGGACATGTTGGGAGCAGATGCTGATTGCTTGTAAGATTTTTAGGAAAGTCTGAAATATGAGGCAACACAGGCTGTTTTCCAGGAAAAAAACCCTAAAAACTGCTTAGGTGGGCCCAAATGTTGGGTCTCAAAGAATCAGCTGAGCAGTAATAATAATGTTATATAGGTTAATGGGGGTCCAAGTATGGTGCCCACCTGCCCACTCTTGGACAGGGAAGTGGGGGGCTCACTAAAAGAACAATAACCTTTGCCAGTACTTCTGTCTGGAAGAAAGTGGCCTCTCCAGCTTTTAACAATTTTGTTTAACACATAGTATCCCTAGGGCCTTTCAAGCTTCTTCCTCAGTGCTAGAGCTCAGAAGGAGTGAGGTATAGTAAGTCTCTGCAGCAAGCCTTTAGGAGTTAGACAAGGGATTTCAGAAGTTCACCACACTCAGACACAATCCCTGCTGGTTATTCTGTTCAGAAGTTATGGGAACTTCTCTTCTTGGCAATGGAATTCTGGACTGGGGGTCCTGTTGTGTGTGTGTGTGTATGTATATATATGTATATATATCTATATATCTATACTTTGTAATCTTTTATTACTCTTTTATTAGATAGGATATGTATTTAATAAAAGAGTAATATGCAAATTGATCCCAATACACTCACAAACCATGCCCACCAGGTAATCAGGAGCGAGGATGCAAATTAAACCAACAAAGATGGCTGCAGCCACAGAGAGAGCTGGAAGCTTGGGTTACCCCCAGCAATGGAGGAAGCCAAGCTTTATGCCTGCTCTGGTGGGCCCAGGCCTCCGCTAAAGACTTCAAAGTTTCAATTATCCTCTCTAATAAAGAGGGAATATGCTAATTGACCACACGCCATCACAAAGATGGCTGTAGCCACAACTGAGGCCAAGTTCCCAAAAGGAGCCTAACCAGCAATCAGCAGGGACCTGAGGCTATGCCCTCCTCTGCCCCCATGGGGCTTGACAGGAGATCTCTTCCTTGCTCCCCCACCCTCACCTAGCAGGGTTTGACAGGGAACCTCAAGGTGTGCTTCCCATCCTGATGCTGAGCTAGGGGACCTCAGGTCACACCCCTGCCCCAGTACCAAGCAGGGGAATCACAGGTCACTCCCTCCAACAGATGGGGCTTGACAGGGGTACTTCAGGCCATGACTCCAGCCCCAGAACCATGCTGAGCTTGACAGGGCATCTCAGGCCATGTTCCCTACCTGGCAGGGCTTGATGAAGGACTTCAAGGCATGCCCCCCAACCCAGTCTGGGCTGGGGGACCTCAGATCATGCTCCACATTCTGGTGCTGGGCCAGAAGACTTGAGGCTGTGCCCCCTGCCCAGCAGGGCTTGACAAGGGTGGGACTGGTTGGTCTGAATCTAGCCCAATTAGGGGGGAGGGGGTGCAGCCGGATCTGAGTTTCACATGATTTTGTGGTATATGTGAGTGGGCAGTGACTTGACTCTGGGTTCTGTGGTGAACCCCAGACTCTGACAGGAGAATGGTTTTCATATACATTTTACTAATTTTCTTTTATCTCTGGCATTTCTATTATAGAGAAAAGGCAAATAGCAATATTAAATTATTTCCTCTAATAAATCCCCTTTTAATGTGCATGAATTTCATGCACCAAGTCACTAGTAGATAATAAATAAATCCTAACAAAAATGGCTGTGGCCATTGAGCAAGCAGGAAGCTTGGCTTTGCTCAAGGCTACAAAGTTTCAATTATAGAAGATAAAAAATATCCCATATCCCAGGGCCTTTGATTGGGTCTTGGAGTGGGGGGGGGCGGTATTCCTGGCCTGCAAACTACCATAGATCCCTCACCCAGGTGGCCCCATGCCCCAAGGGAACCCCTACCCTGATCCCGGACATCCTTTAGGGCAAACAAGCTAGCTCCCACTCATTCACCAGGCCTCTATCTTATCTAATTCTATCTAATAAAAAGATAATATGCAAATTGACTGTCACTCCAACACACAAGATGACAGACTCCACGTGGTCAAAGATGACTGCCCCCATGTGGACACAAGATGGTCACCACAAGATGGCCAGCAGGGGAGGGCAGTTGGGAGAGACCAGGTCTGCAAGGGAGGTCAGATCAACAGGGGAGGTCAGTTGAGAGGGACCAGGCCTGCAAGGGAAGGCAGTTGGAGGTGATCAAGCCTGCACGGCAGGGCAGTTAGGGATGACCAGGCTGGCAGAGGAGGGAAGTTGAGTGCAACCAGGCCTGCAGGGAAGGGCAGTTGGGGGGGATCCAGGCCTGCAGGGGAGAGTAGCTGGGGAGTAGGTCTTCAGAGGAAGACAGTTAGGGGCAATCAGGAAGGTAGGCAGGTGAGCAGTTGGCAGCCAGCTATCCTAGATTGTTAGAGGGATGTCCCAGCTTGGAGAGAGTGCAGGCTAGACTGAGAGACACACAAGCCTGTGCACAAATTTTGTGCACCAGGCCTCTAGTATAGTTTCCCACTGGCACCTGGGACCCAGATATATATATTTCCGTATATTTTCTTAGGTAACTTTCTAAAGGTCTATCAACTTTACTTATCTTTTCAAAGAATTTCTTTATTTTCACTATTGTTTTATAGTATCCTTGATTTTTTTTTTCTCTCCAGTGTTTATTGTTTATTTTTCTTTGCTCATTTTAAATTACTGTTTAGGTTTCTAAGATGTAAATTTAGGTAATTGGTTTCAGGTCTTTATCAATTTCTATTTGTACTCACTGCTATAAATTTCCCACTAAGCACCACATTTTTTCATTCCACAAATTTTGACAGTTACATTTTAATTTTTATTCAGTTCAAAATATTTTTTAAATTTCCTCTTTAAATTTCTTCTTTGACACCCATGCTTGTAGTAGTGTGCTTGATGTACAAATTATTGATTATTTCCAACTATCTTTTTACTATTCTTGTTTAATTCCATTAAGATATGAGAATATACATCATATGATTTTTTATTTTATATTTGATAAGGTGTGTTTTATGGCATGAAATATGGTCTATCTTTTGAATAATTCATGTGAGCATGAGAAGAATATATATTCTGATGTTACTATAGTACTCTACAAAAATCAAGTACTCTATCAATTAGATCAAGGGGACTAATAGTGCTATTGAGGTAATTTATCATTACTGTTTTTTTCTACTGGCTCAATTTATCAATTACTAGAAGAGAAATGTTTTAGTATACTATACTGATAGTGCAGTATCTTTTTCTTCTTTTATATCTATATTTGCTTCACACATTTTGATGCCCTGTTAGTTTATCAACTTTTAAGATTGTTATGTCTTCCTTGAGAACTGATTCATTTCATTATATGATGCCTCATTTCTCTTGTTCTGAACACTGCTTTGTCCAGCTTATGTTTGACTATTTGTAGGTTGGTGTATCTTTTGCTATCTTTTAATTTTTAGCCTATCTATGTTTTTATATTTAATATAGAATTTTAGATAGCATATAGTTGAGTTTTTTTTAACCCACTGTGAAATTCTCTGTTTTTATTAATTAATACATTTTACACCACTCATAATTAAAGTGATTATGCATATAGGTAAGTTAATATCAATCACTAGAGGCCTGTTTCACAAAGATTCGTGCAATAGGCCTTCTTTCTCCTGACTGCAGGCACCAGTTTTCCTCTGGCACCTGGGACCCAGGCCTTTGCTCAGGCCATAGCAGAGAAGCTAAGCAGTGGACAGTCAAGCCTCTTTAGTCTTCAGTCTTCACTTGGGCCAGAGTCTTCAGTCTTGGCTCTGCACCTGAGTATGCAAACTAACCAGCCATCTTTGTTGAATTGATTTGCATACTCACTCCTGATTGTCTGTGGGTGATATGAAGGTGTGGTCAACTTGCATATTTATCTTTTATTAGTGTAGAATATTTGTAACTCTTGAATTCATTGCACTAGTTCTTTTAATTTTTTTTCTTGTTTTTCTTCTCTGGTTTTGATTGAGCATTTTATATGATTCTATTTTATCTCTTCCCTCTAACATATCAATTTTACTTATTTTAAAGACTTAGTGGTTGCCCTACTGTTTCTAATAAATATTTTAAATAGTTTATCTTCACATAATACTATACCACTTCATGTGTAGTAGAGTTACCTATAATAGTATTTCCAATTCTTCCTTCCATTCCTATGATATCGCTGTTATTCATTTTACTTAATAAAATATAATATACTCACCCAATGCATTGCCATTTTAAACAATTATTTTCAATAAATTAGAAATAATAAACATGAAATATCTTATTTTTACTTATTCCTATTGAAAACTTTTCCTTTCCAAGTTTCTAATCTAAATCACTTTTCTTCTCTTTGTAGTACTTTTTTAAACATTGATTGCAAAGAAGGTGTTATGGATTGAATGTTCATGTCCTTCCAAAATTCAAGTGTTAGCCTTCTCATTATGAATATATTTGTAATGGGCTTTTTGGAAGATATGTAAGTTTTGTTGAAGTCATAAAAGTGAGGCCCTTATAATAGGAACTAATGACCTTATAAGAAGAGGGAGTGACACTAGGGAGAGCCTTCTGCCATGTGAGGACTCTTGCCAGAAGGTGGATATCCACAACCAGAGAGTATTCTCACCAGACACCAACCTTGCTCGGACCTTAATCTTGGTCTGTGAGATCCAATCTCCAGATCTGTACCAAACAAATTACTGTTGTTTAAGCACTCAGTATATAATATTTGTTAGAGAACTCAGAGGTGACCAAGACATAGGTTTGGTGATGATGAATTTTCTGTTTTTGTTTGTCAGAGAATTTCTCTTTAACTTTTGAAGTATAATTTCACTGGATACAGAATCCTGTGTTAGAGTTTTTCCTTTAAACAATAATATTTCACTCTACTCTTTTCTTGTTTGCATAGTTTTTGATGAGAAATTCACTGTAATTCCTATTCTTAATACTCTATAGGTAATGTGGATTTTCCTTCCCTTTTTTTTTTTTTGGCTTCAGTTTTCTGCAGTTGAATATGAAATACCTAGGCAATGTTGGTTTGTTTTTGTCTACTTGTAGTTTATTTTTTATTTTTCTGAATGTACCCTGATTTATGTCCTCTCAGCTTCTTATATCTGTGTATGTCATTAATTTTGAAAATTTCCCAATAATTATCAGTTTATATATTTTTTCTGATCTGTTTTATCTTTCTTCTTCTTCTGGTATTCCAAATACAAATATGTTACATCTTTGTATTGTCTCAAACTACTTGGATGTTCATTTCTAACCCTCCCTCCCTCTTTGCCTTTCAGTTTAGGAAATTTTTATTGACCTATCTTCAAGCTCACTGATTCTTTCCTTAGCTAGTTACAGTATACAGATAGTTCATCAGAAGCATATTCAGGACTTGTTAGTGTTTCTTAATTCTACATACCATTTTGATACTTCCTTAGAGTTTCTATTCCTCTGCCCACATTCCTAATATGTTCTCACATTCTAACTTCAGTAACATCTAGTAATTTTGCCTGCTTTGTCTCTTAAGAAAAGTGTGTTCCTGTTTGCTTTTATGCCATAGTTTCTAATTCTTTGTGGAAAGCTGTATGTGGTATAGAGGTAATAGAGACTGAGGTATATACAGTATAAGAATTTATGTTAATATAGGAATTGTTAAGCTAAGATTTGGACTATGGCTAATGTTTGGTATAGCTGTCTATTTCAAAAACTTCACATTCCTCTCTGAGCCTTTTATAACCCTCTCCTCTTCTGAATTTGGGCTTTCCCAATATTTTTATTCAGTGTCTAGTTCTTTCAGTTTTATTATTTGTAATCCTCTGCTGTTTACTGGAGTCCAGTTGGTGTGGTAGTGTAGTTTGGGGAGAGTGTTCTTTAATCTTATGATTAAATCTCAGTCTTTGTTGTCCTGTGTCTCTGGACAAATATTTCTCTATTGGTACAGCTTCCTCCCCACTCTTAAGTAACAGGGAAAAACTGGCTTGGTAAGAATTTCTCCACATGGGATAAGACTCCTTGGATATAATAGTTTCCTCTGAAGAATAGGCCTTTGTTATGAAAAATACTCTAGGCATATTTATTTATTTATATTTTTAAAAAATATATTTTATTGATTTTCTACAGAGAGGAAGGGAGAGAGACAGAAAGTCAGAAACATCAATGAGAGAGAGACATCAATAAGCCACCTCCTGCATGCCCCACAGTGGAGATGTGCCTGCAAGCAAGGTACATGCCCCCGACCGGAATTGAACCTGGGACCTTTCAGTCCGCAAGCCAAAGCTCTATCCACTGAGCAAAACCGGTCTCAGCCACTCTAGGCATATTTAATAATGCTGACTCTTAACTCCCTAGCAGAGCAAGGAAGAGATCTTTGATTTTCATTGTGAGAATCTATCTGGTGGGGTTCCTGAAGGTAAACCCCATATCCATATCACTTGGGGCTTCTTTGGGATTTTGGTTCTCATACTAGTTCACACTCCGCCTCCAACAATTTGTCAAATTACCACTTTGGTGTTCATACCATTTTATGGTTTCTGCTCTAAGTAAATAGTTTTCATGTTCACCTTTATCCATGTTCATCTTTCTTTGAAAATTCTAGATGTGTTCTGCAAACTTTATTTTTCTGCCGGGCACAAGAAAAATAGTTGATTTTCACTTCATTCAGTTTTGTCTTCTTCTCCTTATAGTGGTAACATGATAATTCCCAAGCTCTTTGCATGTTGGAGCAGAATCCAAATCTCGCATCCTGCCTAGTTGTTAATACCATTTCTGATTTACGCTGTTTTTATGCATTAGTGAAGTTAGTGAACAGCTATCATGAGTATCTTCATCATGAGTATTCAATGCCCTATATGTTTACTTATTAGTAACCATAAGTAACTTCAGGTAAGATTTATAAACAAACTTATTTTTTTAATTTATTGGGGTACATTAGTTAATAAGATCATATGGGTTTCAAATATCCATTTTTATGTTACATGATCTGTATATTGCATTGTGTATCTACCACCCAAGATCAAATCATCTTCCATCACCATCATATATGGCCCCCTTAATCCTTAACTCTGCCCTCACCCCTCCCCTCTAGTAACTCTCATGGTGTTATCTGTATCTATGAGTTTCAATTTTTTATGTTACATGAATGCAATTATATGGATCTTAGTTTTTTCTGACTGATTTATTTCTTAAGGTCCATTTATGTTGTCACAAATGGCAATATTTCATCTTTTCTTGTGGCTGAGTAGTATACCACAATATATATCAAATTTCTTAAAATCCATATAATAATAATTGTTCAAGGGGAAAAAAGTTAAATTCTGAATTTAAAATTTTTCATTTTAGTCTTATTTGAGATTTGTAATAAGTTTGCATGTTCTTGTTTGAAATTGTTTATTATGCCCTGAAACCACATTAACTTTTGTGCCTCAGGCTCCTTAAAGTGGTTTTTTGGGGGCAAATGTTAATGATACCAAGGCCACAGGTTTAATCCCCATAGGGGTCAATTATCTTCAAAGTTCTACTGCAACATTTGCCATCCTTTCACAATCCCTAACCTGGAATTTTGCAAATGGTTATTATTGCCCACTGAGGTGATGCAATTAAGCAGCATGAATTGAATTACTTTTAGGGAACAAGAACTCACTGTACATGTAGTTTAGTAAGGAGATTAGCAGTTCCATATTCTTATAACAATAAGGCTTTTAATATTTATGCCATTTTTTAGACCTGTAATTAGTATTAGACTATCCTTTTAAGCAGTAAATGGCTACAACATAAAATGAAATTATGCATCCAATGTGAAGGAAACATATACATAAAATTAGTAGTTAAATGTGCACATTGTGGTAAAGTGACATTCTACATGCAAAGCAATAGGTTTAATAAATCTACAAAAAGTTTCCTTCATGATTTTTCTATTATCAATTGTGAACATACAGTACAAATCTTTTACAACAAATTGTGCATTTTAACCAGAAGATTTTCTTTATATTATTTCATTTAAGAAAAATAGATGAATAAAAGACTCACAATTTCAAACTTACTTCTCATCTGGATATTTTTTTATAAGAAAGGACTTAATAAAGATAAGCAAAATATCAACATAATCTATTGGTCTATTGCTAAGTATTCTATAATCTCTAATGATTAGCATTTGCTTAACCTCTCCCTCTCCATTCATCCCTTGTCTTATTCTATAAACATTTTAATGTTGCTATTACTTTATAGCATCACTATATACTGCCTCTCTTTTTACATTCTTCCCTGTTATATTATTTAGTTCCCACTAAAAATCTCTACTAAAATTTGTTAGTTTTTGTGTCTATTATGTCCATTCATTGCTCTCAATGACCATCTCCTGATTTCATCTACTCATATAAAGAGTGGCACTGACCTACAATTACAAGTCCAAAAACACTCTTGGTCCTCCTCTTCCTTGAAGGGTATGAGACATTTGTTACTGTTGGTTTCTTTCAAAGCCTTTTTCTTCTATTAGATTTGATGACATCACTCAGGATACCTTCAATTTTTACTAACCATTTTTTCTTAGTCAACTTTGTTGGCTCCGATTTCTTGGCTTCCCCTTTATGTATCTGGTTTTCTCTATAGGGTTTTTAACTTTGACCTTTTCTCTTTCTACTTACAAAGATCTCTAAGCAATCTCAATCATTTTCATGTCTCCTACTCTTGCCTTTATACTTGATGTTTGGATTTCAGATTTCTATCATGCCCAATCCTGTCTGCAAGCGCATAAACTGGACAGATAGGACATAATTAACTCTTCAGTCCTGTCAGCTATTTCTTCCATTTCACAAACAAATCAGTTGTCATTTTCTCTCAACTGTATCTCTTCAACAATTGTCTAGTATCTGGTATCTTTCTAATGTTGTTGCTATTACCCTAGAGCAGACTATATCCACAGCCTGATTTATAATAATAAATTCCTAAATAGTTTTGCCCCCAGTTCTACACAATCCATCTGGCTTTTACTGCCAGATTGATTTTTCTAAAATGCAAATCTTTTATATTTTCCTCTTAACCACAGGATAAATAAAAACTCTTTGGTATGATACATGAGACTTTCCTTGACCGGGCCCCAACCCTGAAGCTCCTGGTCCCTTTCTTCCCCCATAACAAATCCCTTACACTTTCCCTGCTGTGACAAAACTGAAAGTTATGCCTGAGCTTGTTTCTTATATTAATCTTTGAATACCTCATACTCAACTCTAACACACATGCAAACACATCTGCACACTAGAAATAGCTCCAAAGTACCTATTGGACAATTACTCATTGTCTAAAACTGAAATCAAACACCACCTTTTGTCTACAAAATGACTGACATCTCCTAGTTTATATATATATATTTGGGCACCACCAAACCCCATATTTCCTATTAATATTTCTATGTTCAATTTTCTTACGGGATGCTACATTCTTTAGCAATAGATTTCATATTTATCTCAGCATTCCTAGAACATAGCATGGTTTCTAAAGAATATGTAAGCCTGTAAAATAGTTATCTGGTCCTGGATGGCATTTCTCAGTGTTTAGAGCACCAGCTTGTGATTCCCACTCAAGGCATGTATCTGGGTTGCAGGTCCCATCCTCACCCCTGGTCATAGTGCATGTGGGAGACAACCAATTGATGTGTCTCTTTCACATGGATCTCTCTCTCTCTCTCTCTCTCTCTCTCTCTCTCTCTCTCTCTCTCTCTCTCTCTCTCCTGTCCATCTCCCATCCACTCTAAGAATCAATTGAAAAAAAAATATCCTCATTCCTCAAGGTGAAGATAAATAAAAAAGTTTTTGGAACTAAAGTTTTTATTACTTTGTAAAATTAAGCACCTGGAATTCAAATGACTTCCTATAATGTAAGTTTAAAAGGGCACAGCTACTCAAACAACTATATGAAAATTGAAAGGCAACTAGAGCTATTATTTAGAAAATTATTACATTCCTGGTTTGGCCTTATGGAATCCAAAGTAAAGCTAAACAAAAAGAGAAAAAGTGTCTTAAAAATCAAGATGTCCTACTTCTAAAAAAATGCTGTAACTGAAGTCTCTTGGATACAGATATTATATTCATAAATCAGAATATATAAATGTCAGATATAAAAGTATTACATTTTAATTCTACTTGATAGAAAAGCACTTCCCTACCTTTCTTTTCATTCAATATTAGCTAATAATCTTAAAATTATGGCAATGAGAGAACACAAGGGAAAGAGTGGGTAGAATAAATTAATTTTAAATACTTTTTTTGAGATAGGTATATGCTTGCAAGTTGTGCTTCAACCTAAGGAAAATTGAGAATAGGCCCAAAAATCCTCATATATGTTCAAATATCTGTGTTACTCCTAAATTCTCATTACTTTCCTTTCTCCCTGTATGTGAAGCTGTGTAAGATATGGGCTGAATTTTAATTATAAAAAAATCAAATCAATAAATGAAATAAAATGAATATAGTAAAATGAAAATAACTATTTTCTATAAAGTATGTAAATCATATATATGCTGATATGAACTATGTAATCAGCCTTTACCTCCATGTGATTGACTTTATACAGTTTCCTAACTTTGATCTGGATGCACATTTTCAGATCTAGACAGTTAGACTGACCCTACAATGGAAAATGAACTACCATTTACTCTGATAAATTAAACACTTTGCCATGTATTTGTCAATATGTTGGAATGCCTTCAAAAAGAAGTCTGCTTTGTCAGCAAGTAGTGGTTTATTGCTCTTTCCTTCTAATTTCCCATGGGCGAGTACACATTTAAGATTACAGCAAGAAGAAATCACCAGGTGTCAGATTGTCCATCTTCCTCTTCAGCTATTGCCTTAGTCCTCATTAACTTGATCACCTGTCTTGAGGGAAACTTTGCCTTACCTCTTTGAAGTACAGGAAGTGAATGATTTTTTAAAGAAATACTAACCACAGAAATACCTAGAGAAAGTTCCCTTCATTACTTTATATTATGCCTGACCAACATTACCCAGTGAATGAAAATTTCAAGAAAGGTGTCTTCCTCATAGGAGGTCATATGATTAAAAAAGTGCATTTCACTTTAACTTACTATTTTTCACCTGAATGTTGATGGAAGTAAATACACACAGAAAAAGAATGCTGACTCGTGTGAGGTTAGAGGAAAAGACAAAAGGGGTGGATATAAACATAGATGACACAGAAAGCATTTACAGAGGAGTACAAAGTTCATTATTAGAGGATGCAATGCTTTAGGCACAACTCATCAGTTCACAGAACTGGCTCTGATCTCACCTGATATCCACTCAAAACCTATGATGCAGGATTTAGGTTTTGCTTTTTAAGTCTAAGTAATGTAAGGGGTCTGTTGTGAGATTAATTTAGTTTTCTTAGTCATATTGCTTTATATTGATCAGTTAATTAACTAAACATATGAAGACTAAATTGTATGGAACAGGTAATTGAGAAAATAGCAATACTCCTCCCAGGGTATAATTTTCAAATCATGAAAAAGCACACCCAATATTTAACATGTAAAGTAGTCCAATGGAAAAGCATGGATAACTATTATAAATTGTATTTATATTGACTGGTATCTCAGACAAGTTTATGCTATATATTAAGCTTACCTAATAACTTTCCCAAAGGTCTATATGTTGGAAATGACACTAAGATTTTTAAAATAAAAATAGCTTCAATGTTTAAAGTTACAAATGAAATTCAAATGCATTAATTTATTTATATATAAACACTTATATGTACATATAAATATTAGTATTATATATATGTGCACACATATATGCACATACATAAAATCATATCATACTTTTTTTTAAATAGAGTATTTTAACTGGCCTCAAAATATAACTATTTTATTTAAGAAGATGGCTTTTGGGGTCAAGAGAATCTCTGCTTACCACACATTCTGGATTTTAATCCTACCTGTGGTATTATGAATTATCACTTTGAGAAAGTAATTTAATGTCCTGCTTAAGTAGATGACTAATGATTTATCTGACTTGTTACCATATAGAGTTTTTTCCATAAAGAATCAGCACCAAGATTTTTTTAAAATATACAGTAAGCTATTAATCCCTGTTTATCATTTCACTAGAATGAAATCTAAACTCTGTACAATGGCCTACAAGGTACTACACAACTAGAACCTGTCCATTTGGTATGCTATTTGCTACCTTTGTTCCCATTCTTACTACTATTCCATAATATATTCAGGTCATGTAATTCTCAAGATTATTCTTACCTGAGGGCCTTTTCCACTGCTGTCACTGTCCTAGAATTTTTTTTCTATTAATCTCTTAGTCAATGGCTCTTTCTCTCTTACAGATACCCTCTCAAATCCTCAGAGAAGCTTCCCTATCTAGATACACAGTTTGAAGGAGCTCCTGATTTATACATCACCTTGTGCATTTCACAGCATTTATTAAAATCTCAAAATTTCTTTTGAACTTATATTTAATTATTATCTACTAGTAATAACAAATATCTAATTAACTAAATATCTTTCCTCATGAGAATAAAACCTTCAAGAATGAAAAGAATCTTGGTGCTTTTTAACATTGAATCTTAAACAGTGTGGTAATATGGGATATTCAGGAGGATTCTGACATATGATTGTGAATGAGTGAATGAATGCTTTTGTTCATTAGCATATGAGAAATTGAAAAATATGCAAGAGAATGCAAACTCCAGCAATAAATATTTAGATGAAAAAATTGTTATTATATATTCTAGAGGCTTGGTACACGACATTTGTGCATGGAGGATGTGTGTCCCTCAGACAAGTCTGCACCGTCTCCAATCTGGGACCCTCCCAAGGGATGTCCCACTGCCATTTAGGCCCAATCCTACTGGGATTTATTTATCTTCTATAATCCTATTGGGACTGGGACTAAATGGGCAGTCGGACATCCCTCTCACAATCCAAGACTGCTGGCTCCCAACTACTAGCCTTCCTGCCTTTCTGATTGCCCTAACCACTTCTGTCTGCCAGCCTGGTCACCCCCTAACCACTCCCCTGCTAGCCTGATTGATGCCTAACTGCTCCCCTGCCAGCCTGCTTGCCCCTAACTGCCCTCCCCTGCAGGCCTGGTCCCTCCCAACTACCCTCTGCTACTAGCCATCTGTGGTGGCCATCTTGTGTCCACATGGGAGCAGCCATCTTGTGTGTTGGTGTGATGGTTAATTTGCATATCACTCTCTTATTAGATAGGATTATTAGATAGGATAGAGGTCTGGTGCATGGGTGGGGGCCAGCTGGTTTACCCTGAAGGGTGCTTCCGGATCAGGGTGGAGTTCCCTTGGTGCATGGGGCATGAGGCCTGTGGTGGTTTTCAGGCCAGCCACACCCTGCAGAGACCCAAGCAGAAGCCCTGGCATCTGGGATTTATTTATCTTCTATAATTGAAACTTTGTAACCTTGAGTGAAGGCCTGAGCCTGCCAGGGTGTGTGAAAAGCTTGGCTTCCTTCAGTGCCAGAGAAACCCAAACTTTTTACTTGCTCCATGGCTGCAGCCATATTTATTGGTTAATTTGCATACTTACTCTTGATTGGCTGGTGGGCATGGCTTGTGGGTATAACAGAGTGATGTTTAATTTGCATATTGCTCTTTTATTAGGTTGGATGCATATATGTACATATATAGATTTAGGAAAAATAGGAATAATTAACTTTCCTTCAAGGCATGGAACACTTAATGGAGCAAAGTCATATACAAGTATTGCATTATGTATAAGTCTATTTGACAAGAAGCACAATAGATTAACACCATAAATATCCATGAATAAGGTAAGCCTAGGAAAATATTTCAAAAGATATAGGGTAACGATGATTAATTTTGTGCATCAACTTGAGTGGCCCATAGATGCTCAAATTAAACATTGTTTCTGGATGTTGTCTTTGACAGTATTTTTAGATTAGATTAGTTTTTGAATTGGTGGAATAGATGGAGTAAATTGTCCTTTCCAATGTGTTTGCACATCATTTAACCCATTGATACCTGAATAGAAAAAAATGCAAAGTAAAGAAGAATAACCCCTTTTTTTTCTGTCTCACTGACTGAGCTGAACATCCCATCTTATTTTCTTTTGACCTTGAACTAGGATTTAAACCATGGGCTTCTCTGGTTCTTAGGCATTCACATGGAGGCTGAATTATACGACTGGCTTTCCAGGCTTTCAATGTAGACAGCAGATTCTCAAACTTTGTAAATAAATAAGCAAATTCTTTACAATAAAACTATCAGTACTGTTTCTCTGTAGAACCCTGACTAATATAAGGGTAAAAGTTATTAAAGTACTCTGTATTAATTATTCTGAAAGGATGGGGAAAATTGCATATACCTGTTATAGTTTGTCAGATTTCAACTAGTTATTTTGATAATGAGAATTGAAGGAAAAAAGAATTGCTTTTTTTTTTTCCCAAACAATACGGGTAAAACTTTGCTGACAAAAAACAATATAGAAAGGAATAAATCAGGACTAATTTTATGTGCATGAATGTTCAACATCAGGATGATAAGTATTTATGATACTGAAAATAGTAATTGTGATAGAAAAATCAAATAATGCAAAATTTAAATATTATATGCCATGGAATTTAATATATTAGTTAATATAAAATAATTTTAAGATATAGGTTCAGATAATAAATGATTTATTTTTCTGTAGTGGGTTTAAGGAAAGAAAACTTTTTAATTTTATCTAGAATATCTCAGGAAAACAAAGTTTTTAACTCAGTCAGTATACATGCAGATAAAAACTTGTCAACTTCATTGTATGCATGTAACAGCACCCACCTGTATCAGAATTAAACATTCAATAATGTATTGATTATTTACATATGACCAAACTATAGATTGAGATTCATAAACTGACAAGAAAAATCATAAAATTAACAATTAATGTTATTGATTTACTAAGCCAATTTTTGAAGTGGAGGGTGTACAAAGTACAGGACCCTAACTATTGTTTTAATATAGCTAATCCAAAATTCAAAAGTCTTGTATATTGGCTATTCTGAGAGAAGATAATTTAATTTGATTGCTTGATCTGTTCCTAAATATTTTGACATCACATATGTTCAAACAAAGAATTGTTACCTGCTATTAACCTCATATGATATTAATACAAAACATATAAAAAATACATAGGTTTCTCTCTCCCCCACACACAAACACACACACACACACACAGTATACACTATCTTTTCTTGAACTCTGTCTCTTTCAAAAAGTAATTCACATGTAAAAATTTAACTTATTATTCATCCTATATAATAAAAGGCTAATATGCAAATTGTTCAACGAGGAGTTCAATGGGAATACAACCTGGAGTTCAACCAGGGAGTGGAGCTGGCCTGCCAACCACCCATGGCCCCTCCTCCAGGCCAGGCCCATTCCCAATTGGCCCCTTCCTCTGGTGCTCTTCACCCCTACCCAGATCAATAAGGGGCAAGCTGGCCAGACCCCACTTGTGCACAAATTCATGCACTGGGCTTCTAGTTTTATAAATAAATAAGTGTAATTGTTGATTTGATTTTATCCCTGAATATGGACTCAATATTAAATGAATCACAGTGTTTACATAAAAACAAATATACAACTATAAACTTTAGCAATGTATGAATCTCTGGATAGGTAGCCATTCCTGGCTCTGAAATACACATGCACAGACTCCAAAGAAAAGATTATGCATGGCATCCTTAGATTAGTTTGTATTATTAATTTTATGATTTCTTTACTCATTGTTCATTCAACTAACAATGTGTTACATGAGGGTTTGCTCTAGAACTGAAGGCATATTTCAAACAAATCACTTTATTCATCATCTTTGCCTATCATTCCTCTGATTTGGGATAAACTATATGCCAGAGATAAATTTTTCTTAATAATCATTTTTTTCTTATCCTTTTGGGCCAATATTTGGGTTAGGTTTATATTTTTTTAACTATCACCTAAACAGTTTCTCTTATGGTAATGAAAAAATACTGGATTCTATAATAAAATAAAATTATTTTTAATATGGAAAAAATAGACATATTTAAATACATATTAGGGTTGATACAAAACATTGATTGCGTCAGTTAGTTAACATATACAATTTAATTATCTAGTTTTTTTTTTTTTTTTTTTTTTTTAGCTATGTCCCAAATCCCACTCTTCTCATTTGTGTTTCCCTGGAACTTCTGAATAGATTGCTAAGTAAACACAGCCTTTTTCATTCGTTAAAATTCCAAATAATTGCTACATCATAGCATAGCACTAGGTACTAATAAATGATTGAGCAATGTTTCATATTAATATATAATAAGGTATTATACTAATATATATCATATAAATATTATATTGGTACATTTATAATAAATCTAAACATTCCTTATTCTATAACATGGAAACAAAAAGAATGTCTAAACTAAGCCATGTGATCCTGCATTGTAGGTCATATTAAAATGAAATGAGTTTTTATCACTTACCAACTGAACTCGTCACTCCATTAAGGTAGATCAAATTGCTTAGCTTGACAGAGATTGATTACCAACTAACTGTAGACTAAGCCAATACAAAATGAAGGGTCTGGAAATGCCTTGAAGTTTACTGAAATACCGTTATTAAATATCGAGGTCTGTAGCATAAATATTCCCATGAAAATTGTTTTCAAAAAATGTTTTAGATGCCACATGAGGTGGTAATGGTATTCTGACAAAATAAGAAATCTTAGTGATTCTGTAGTGAAACTTAAAGTGACCTTGTAAAGAACTTGTATACACCATTCGATAAAATTCAGATTTTCTGACATTCTTTACTGTTGCCACAATTTGACATCGAGTTGCATTAAGTCAGATGAAACTGTGTGAATAGCTATCCTTCAAACATTAAACTCCTTTCCCCCAACCCCCTCTGCCTTCCAGAGCATGAAATAGCTGTCTATCCCTGCTGTTTGTAGGTTTCTTTGTCAGGTTGCAAGTGGGTATTAATGCCCTGACTCTCACAGTATTTCAAAATTTATTATATCTGTGATCGTCCTCAGATAACATATATTTCTATATTCAGGCCTAATAAAGTTAGTAGAGACATTAAGATTAAGTGTTTTAAAGACAATTTGTTTTACATTTTCCTACATTCAGCTTTGTATATAGTTTCTGAAATGGCAACTCCAGAACTGATTCTCCAAATCCCAGAAGCAAGTTAGTGCAGCATCTGTGGTCTAAATTATGTTGGCTCCACCAAGCTCCATGCCCTTTACAAAATGATTGGCTGATATGTGACTACTTGGTTTTATCAAACAAGTACTTTGTTTTCTGGAACAGAAATGGCAATTAGCCTCCAGGATCTAAAACCACTTTGTAAACTAAAATTCTACATGTATCTCAGGTTTTACAAAGCTCATGACTTTAATTAAATTTATTGGGGTGACATTGGTTCATAAAATTATATAAGTTTCAAGTGTATAATTCTATGATACTCCATTTGTATATCACACTGTGTGCAGACCATTGAAAGATGTGATTTTATGTTTTTAAATCCTAAAATATTAGCACATAAACACAAAATATCTACATTCTAGGTAACTTTGGAAAGCTGAATGTATATGGAGTAAATGTTGGAAAAGATTCACCTAAGATAAGCTGATGATAATGCTTCAAAGTGTCTTTTCCGTTTCTACTTGCCTGATGGATGCAAATCAGATTCCTTGACCTTAGGAGAGAAATCATAAAATGTAATCAAAGTTTCTAGATCGAAAGGCGCTCCAAATGGTTCAGTAGGCAGCTGTATCAACACTATAAAGCATCGTGACTGTTAACATAGGTCATGTTTCAGGAAAACAAGATGAAAACCTTTTGCTTTAAAAAGAATTGCTTAAGTCCCAGGAAAAGAATGACAGCTAAATTTATATGGCATCCAACCCCAAGAAATTCCAAGCAATCTTCAGACTTTTTAATGTAATTAACCTCCAAAGTATTTATGTTACATATGTTTAAAAGATGGTTGCAAGTACTATCATAATACATTTCAAAATGAGAAGTCTGAGGGCTAGCATATCTAATGAATTAAGTCAAAATTGCAAACAAATATTAGTATAGGTTTTTAAGTATGATCCCATTTTCCTTCTAATAAATTCAAAATATTTTGACCATTCCCTTCTACCTCCCCAAAATATGAAAAAAATATACCAGAAAAAGGCTAAATTACAGGCCTCTATTATTTTTAAATAGTTTAAAAATGGAGGACAGTGTGTGATTTCGCAGGGGAAACATAATCTATCATGTTTAATGAATGAGATATTCAAAGAACCCTATAATAATGAAGAGTGGTCAACACTTTTATATTTTTTTTCTAAAGAAGATAAAAGTAAAGTAATTCCTGTTGCTAGCCTTTTATCTGTTATCAATTTAAATCAATAAACCAAGATTTTTCTTTTATTGAGCACCACAACAAAGAAAAGATATTATGAGTTAGAAATATAAAGAGAATTATACAAGATCAGTCTCCTCAAGGCAAAAAAAGTAGAAAATGTAATCTATTACAGTGTAGTTTAAACAACTATAATGAGAAAAGAGATATAATAGATAATAGATGATGTCTTAGACTGAGTTGGGTTTCCTCAAATTAGTATAGTAAACTATAAAGTTCAGTCTGACTTTATTTGGAGATTCATTCTTTAAGGAGATAATTAAAGTAAATGAAGTTCTTACATATTGAGGGCCAAAATCTGATAGGACTGGTGTTTTTATAAAAAGAAGAGATATCAGAGATCTCTCTGTGTACACACACACACACACACACACACACACACACACAGAGGAAATGTCATATGAGAACAAAGCAAGAAGTGGCCATTTGTAAGCTAGAAAGAGAGGCCTTACTATAAAACAACCCTGATGGCACCTTGATCTTGGACTTCTAGCCTCTGGAACTGAGTTGGTTTAGCCATTTTGTCTGCATTATTCTATTATGGCACTCCAAGCTAAGATAAATAGTTGATGATGATGATAGATGACAGATAGATGATAGATGATGATAGATAAATAGATGATAGAAAACAGGAGTTCAAATAAATTCTACCTACAGATACAGCACCAAGCTATAGAAAAGAGCAAACACTTGAATGGGGTCTTAAAAAAATTAGGATTTCTTTAATATACTAAAAGATCTGCCCAATATAATACTTTTTCACACAATGTTATGTATCTGTTATTCTGAAAACAAATACTAACATTTTAAAATCTTTATTATTGAGATTATCACAGATGTCCCGCTTTCCACCCATTCCCCCATAGCTCCCCTCCACCTGGTTTCCACTTCACCCCAGGCCCTTGCCAACCTATTATCTATGTCCATATGTACTGCATACATGCATATAAGATCTTTGTCTAATCTCTAGTCACCCCCTTCCCTATGAGAATCATCAGTCTTTCATTTTCAAGCCCCTGATTTTATTCCATTCACCACTTTATTCTGTTCTTCAGAGTTTTTATTCATATGATTTTTAGATTCATTTGTTGATAGACATGAATTTGTTGCCACTTTGTTGTTCATAATTTTTTATCTTTAACTTTTTCTTCTTCCTCCTCCTCTTAAAGAATACCCTTCAGTATTTCATATAATACTGGTTTGGTGGTGATGAACTCCTTTAGCTTGTTCTTGTCTGTGAAACTCTTTATCTGACTTTCAATTCTAAATGATAGCATTTCTGGGTAGAGTATTCTTTGTTGTAGTTTCTTGCTATTCATCACTTTGAATATTTATTGCCACTCTCTTCTGGCCTGCATATTTTCTCCTGAGAAATGCACTGATAATCATATGGATACTCTCTTGCAACTTTTAAGATTCTCTCTTTGTCTTTTGCCCTTGCCATTTTAATTATAATGTATCTTGGTGGCATACTCACTCTTGTATTCTCAGTACCTAGGCTAATAGTAGCACCATGACTCAGCAATATTTTATTGCGTAAATAAATATGGAAGCTTTAATTTAATTAAAGCTCATTAAGTGGCTTAAATAAAAGAATCAAGCACATAATCTGGGTCAGAAGGAGAGTTAATTAGCCTAATATTGAATACTGATAGGGATTACAAATTAGATAGAGAACTGGAAAAAATGGTTATCTATAAAAATTCATGTGATGTTTTAAATGTACACTCAAGTACTTAACCAAATACTATATATGCATGTGATTTTTATTATAAGCACCTATATTACAGAATGAATTTGTTCTTTATTCAAAATATCTGGGTATACCAATCTATTCTGAATTAAATGAGGAAACTCCAGGTACCATTGAAGCAAGCAGGGCCAGAGAAATACTGAGATTCCAAGGACATGTTCTAACCATTAGTTTAAGTCAAAGAAAGTTAATTGTGCAGAAACAGAGAAAATAAACCTATTGAGGAAGCACAATGACTGAAAACTGCCTGTCTTTTCTTTTAAATTTTCCTTTATATAATAAATTAAGGACAATATCTAACCAACCTAAAAGAACAAACTGTTTTCAAGAACTTTTTTGGGCCATTTTCAAATACACATAATACTATGCTAATTTTAAATGAGTTTCAGCTTTTCACTTAAATATGCCAGCAGGAAGTCTATTTGGCAATATTTCCATGGATGTTTTCCCAATTACTGTACGTACTTGAAAACAACAAAACTGCTTTCTATAAAAAGCATCATATAATTCAGACTTTTCAATGATCTAGAAGGGGTTATCTCTTAATTACTCTGAATGAGTAAAAATTTACTATAGTCTTTCCATATCCATTTTGAGTCCCACTGCTGTCTCAGGGAAGAATTCTAAAAACATTAAGTAGGGGCTGTTGAATTTCTGCTAAGACCTTTTGGCTTGCCTCCCAGGACTATCATTGGCAAATTCAAATGGTTCCTCTACATGTATTGTCCTGATCAATTCCTCCTTTACTGGACCTTTTGATGTTTCTGGAGTAGATGACCACTGCCAACTTCTAGCATCAATACCTTGTATTTTAAGCACTAACACTGTTTGCAGGCATCAGGATACTGTCTCATTTAAAAACTCTGCTCTAGTATTACTTTTATCTTCATATTACAGAAGAAGAAACGGATATAAAGAAGGGTTAAGTAACTTTCTCTGAGTCAAACAAAAGTACACGGGAGAGTTAGAATTCAAATCCAGGTCTATGTGACTCTAAACTTGTACTCTAGGGCAAGGAGTAGAAAATCCATGATCTTAGCAAAATACAATAGGCTTGCAAACAACAGAAATTTACTGCTTTCAGTTGTGGGGACTGGGAAACTCAGTATCATGACACAGCATGATCACGTTCTGTGCAGGCCCCTTCCCAATTTTGCCTTCCTCTCACAGTGACTAGAGAGCCCTGTTGTGTTTCTTTTATAAGAATACTAATCTGTACATCAAAGCTCCATCTCATGAACTAATTACTTCTGAAGATTCTACCTTCTAATACCATCATATTGGGCATTAGGATTTTGACATGTGAATTTTGAGAGAACAAAAACATTCAAATAATAGCATGTATCTCTCTACATGTTTTTATGAAGTTTTACTAGAACTCAATCATGCCCACTTGCTTATATGTCATTTATGGTTGCTTTTGTGTCATAAACAGCCAAGTTGAGTAGCTGCAACAGAAACCATATGGCCCACAAAGTTGAAAATATTTACTACCTCGCCTTATACAGAAAAAAATCTTACCAACCCTCACTCTAGCGCCTGTATCATTAAGCCATCTTCTCTCTCGTACTCAATAGTATCCTCCAAACTATTTTCCATCTTGAAAACAAATTTCATTAGAATTTCAGTAGTGATGAGTAACCAGTTGTGAAGAGTCAGTCACTCTTTAAATACAGAAATAGCACTTTGAGACAATTTCCATATATTTCTGCAAAGTTCATTATTTTGACAAATGAATCTTTGAAAAATTCCAACAATTTAGTGTACATTTCCTTAATATGTTTTTCAAAAGTTTGTCTACACTTTACATTGCCTGAGAAAATAATTTTAAGCACAATCTAACACTAATTATCACTATAGCATAAAAGACATTCTCTGGGACATTGCCCATAAATAAATAATACACACCAAAATATTGTTGGGTTTTCATTTGAAAAATTTCAAATAGCAGTTTCACAATAGATAAAATATCCAACTTTTCAAACGTTCTTTTCTGAATGTTAGATGAAACGAATGTGATTTGAGGGTAGTAGCAGTTGGAATGAACTCAAGGAAACAAAGGAAGACTGAGATGGATGATTTTGAAGGCTGAAAAATATATGTAATATAAATGGAAGCTTTGGACCTTCAATAGAAAAAGCCATTTTTGCAGTTTACATATGAACTTTAGTAAAAATATGTTCCTAAAGGGCATTTTAGGTAAAAAATGAAACTTCCCATCCTAAAGAGTAAAAGATTTTATTTTTTTACCAAAAGTTATTCCATTTGATCTTTTTTTTGATAACCTATGTTCCATTTTTCAATAAACTCTTAATCTTTAAGAAAATTTTTCATTTTGAATTTTACATACATTCCACACTTACTAATTAATGAATTTATTTAAACTCTATTAGAGAATTGTAAGCTTCACTATTGATCTGCCAAAGGAAAAGAAAAAAAAAAAAAGAAAGCCACTCATGCAATACAAGCAACTGCTTTCTCAAGCCAAATTGATTGAGAGTGTCCCCCGTATAAAAATGAAATGCGTTTCTGTGGATGCACTGACGCTTCACCATCTGTCCAACATCTCAGATTTACTCTCCCAGATAACTTCATATTTCACCCTGCAGTCCCTAAAGAAACATCACTTTAAACAGGGCCACATGGAAAAATACACTTCAATAACATTTGAAGGTCTTGCATTTAGCTGCAAGGGCCTCTAACCTAAATGACTGATGTGTCTAGAGAGAAGCTCCATTTGAAGTTATGGAAATGGGGAGGAGCAAATGTAAGGGATGGAATGTATAAAACATGAAATGATGGCAGTAAAAGACATAGGGATTTACAGATAAAGCCAAAAGATGCTGGCAGCCATCTATCAGTCTGCCTTGATGAAATAGGTATTGGAAATTAACTTGGGAACCCTATGAATTACATTCAATCCATGCTCTGGGCTAAGCACTTGTCAATTTCAGCTGCTATTGCAACCTATTACTTACAGACTACATGGCTGGCAAGCTAATAGCACTGGATAGTGTTAAAGAAAATAGGAGAATAAACTGAATGCAGCAAGGCTTGTCAACTGATAGAGCATGCCTTTCTAAATTCCAGGGTGAACATGTAAAGTCTCCACTGTTCACTTGCTCCTAGGTGAGCATTTAAGCTTACATATAATCGTTTTGTCTAAGAAGAGTCTTTCTGAAGGATTAGTCACCAATCAGCTAGGTAGCTGAGAGTTTTCACTGTTGTTTCTAAGGTCTTTAAAATATATTTGGAATTTAAACATTTTTAAAATTGTCTCCTTTTTTGCCCTGGATGGTTTGGCTCAATGGGTAGAAAGTTGGCCTGTGGACTGAAGGGTCCTGGGTTCAATTCTAGTCAAGGGCACATGCCCAGGTTACAGGATCAATCTCTAGGGTGGAGCATGCAGGAGGCAGCCTATCAATGATTCTCTCTCATCACTGATGTTTCTATCTCTTTCTCCCTCTTCTTTCTTCTCTGAAATAAATAAGAATATATATTTTAAAAAAGTGAATAAAAATAAAATTGTCTCTTTTTTCATAATGCACTGAAGTCAGAGGCCATTATTGACCATTTAGTTTTATATTCCAATAAGACCAGTCTTAGTGCTTTATGTTACTTTCCTTTTAATTATCAGTCAACTCCACATTTACCTAGGCAGCATATAATTCTTACACTTAAGAACAAATGAATGAAGAGGTTTTAGTTTACTTTGTCAAACTCATAAGTTTGAGTCTATTGCCCATCAACTCTCTATGTCTGAGTACTTTCAATCTTATCTCATTTAAAAAGTTAGGAAGATGCATCAGTAAAACAAAACCTTCCTTTAAGATTAGCTCCACCAGTGTTACAGGACTACATTGTATTTTTCAACTGATAAGCTTGTTTAACGTTGAAATATTTTAATAAGCAAGCACATTCAGGGTAAATGTCAGCCAGAGTGATCTTTTGACTAACAGATGCTAGTGGGTTTAGCGAGGGGGGAGAGAAGTAAAAGCGTCGAAAAATCAAGCAAGGCCAAATTAGAACAAATGTTTGTCAAGTAAAAAGGGCAACTCTTCATCTGATGGAAGGGATTTAATTAAAAAAGTCACTGAGAGAAGCTTTCTCTAAAGTACTGGTCCCATTCTCTTCAGAAAAGCTAATGAGCCTCATTGAACTTTGCAGAGCAATGCTGAACCAATAACACAAGGAAGAAAGAATTTACAAAATGTACTGCTGTGCCTCTAACATTCAAGAGGGTCAATTGCCTATGCCACTCCAGGTCATAATAGAGAAGTGCTGTGGCAATTTACCTTCTGATTCTCCTTCTCAGTGGCCAAATAGATAAATAGAGTGGAGAAAATACTGTTCAAATATGCTTCCTTTCAGTAACAATAAAAGAAATTTTATTGTTGTGCAGTAAATTATAAAATAAAAAGCACATCTTTTACCTATCAAATCACCTGCAAAGTGTATGATCTACACAGATTATAACCTAATTCCATTCCTGGTAATTTTTCAATAAGAAAAATTTATTAAAGAACATACTTTCTTTTGCCTCCTCCTTCTCCTTCTTCTTCTTTGTATTAGTCAAGGAATTCTTGGAAATATGAAAGAATACTATAACCATAATTTTGTAACAGTGATTGTTTAAGAAACACATAAATCCCAGGGAAACTGGATAGGAAAAATCTGAAGTTATTTACAAATTGAGCTAGAAGGAAAGGTACTCTAAACTCTTCTGATTGTTTCATGCTTTATTGGCTTTGTTAGTCCATTTTATTTTCCTTACAGGTTAGCCTTTTGCAGATAATTCATGTCTGGTATTGAATTCCTTGAGAGAGAAATAAAACACATATAGAATAGAATAGCATAAGGAATCAAATTGCAATATGCATATAGTGGAGCTTTTCTGATACATTTATTAAATACCTTTAGAAAAGTTTCTTTTGTTATCTGACATAAGAAAACATAGGTATTATACATTAAATCTACTAATCAAAGCTTTCCTGATCCACTTACCACCCTATGAGAGAAACCCAGAAGAAAAGACCTAATGGTAACAGGTTAAATGAAATACAAATTCAAATCATGAAGTTAACAGACACCAGTGTCATTTTTAAAAATATGTAAAATGCACACATAAATACACACACACACACACACACACACACACACACACACACATACTAACCACATGCACTCCAGAGAACCCTAGTGAAAGAAATTGAATTATTGAACTCTATTAACTTTCATGTTTTTCTGTAGGCATAGAGAAAAACATCATTTTATAAAAATTGTTGCAAATTTTCTGACTCAACACCAGGAAGTATACAATCTTTAATGCAAACATGCTTATTTTGCTTTGGTTGGTATGGAGGGTCTCAGAAAAATCTCATTGTATTTATTTGAGTTGAATTTTTGGTTCTAATTCCATAGGTCTGATACCCTTAGGTATTACATGGAATTATTTCCACTACTTGGCCCCAGTGGGAAACTAGAGTTAGTGCCTATCTCTGAGATGAGACCATGTTTAATACTGTATTACTGTAAACTAATATTGTAGAGTGAAGGAATTTCACAATTAATGTTGTAGAGTGAAGGGATTTCTTCCATCACTCTAAATTAGTGGTTTTCAACTAGGAGTGATTTTGTCCCCTAGGAACATTTCAAAAATACTTGAGACAGCTTTGGTTGTTATAATTGGAGGGAAGGGCACTATGGGGATCTAGTGGTAGAAACCAACAGTGCTGTTAAATATCCTACAGTGCACAGGACAGTCACCTACAAAAGTGAACTATCTAACCCCAAATGGCAAAGTGCCAAGATTGAGTAGTCTAACTTAAGAATGTGAGATATTTTCCTGATCTTGAATTTCTCAAGATATCTTTGCAGCCATAGATACATTGTTTCTGTGGCAGCCAACTTGTTTTCATCCAAGCAATTTGCATGTACTGCCTCTTTCTAGCTACTGACAACATGGATTTGACCTAGAGGTACACCAGAGCCAATGAGTCAGCATATCTGATTCTTCATAGCATGGAGCCATTTATTTAGCTATGCCAGTGTACTGAGGCATGATGAGAGTGGGAATGAATTGGAGGATGGAGATGGAACTTATTGGAAAGAAATGTCATCTACTATGTCCTCCTTCCTGAGATCATTACGGAATTATAGAATGGCTCAAGGAGTTTTTATCAGCTCTGTTGAGTTGGTCCTGAAATATTATCCCCTCTATAGAAATAAGAGAAAACAGATAAAGTAACGACAAACAGGTTCAGCTACCTCCCATTTCTGACTTAATGCAAAAATTTTAGTAGATTTAATTTGTAATTTATGAAATGGTAGCTTAAGTGTTTTACTTACATAAAAGCAACGGTTTAAAGCAAAGGCTAGTTTAGTTATTATTATACTAAAAACTAAAAGTAATAAGGTCACCTGATAAAGAGAGAACATACTTCTTTTAGATCCTCAATAAGCCAGTCAATGAAGGAGAAACACCACATGATCTCACTCATTTGTGGATAATAAAGAACATTATAAATTGATAAACAAAAGGATAGATGCAGAGGCAGTAAAGCATCAAAAAGACTGTCAAATTACAGCAGAAAGGTTAAGGAGAGGTGGGGTAGATAAGATCAACCAAAGAACTGTATGCATGCATATGAGCATAACCAAAGAACACAAGACATTGGGGAGTTAGGGTATGCCTGGGAGGGGGGCAATGGGAAGATATGTATACATGTAACACATCAATTAAAAAATTAAAAAATAATAAACTTGTGAACATCTATTCTTTGATAGTATGCATTTTGTATACTAGTATAATAATTTTTAAAAATTCATGGCTAAATATAATCATGAAACAATTCACTAGATCTTTAGAAGGGGGCTTAAAGACCAGTTAATCTGGTTAAGTTAAGTAGTGCATTTCTTCTCTCTCTCTCTCTCTCTCTCTCTCTCTCTCTCTCTCTCTCTCTCTCTCTTTCTCTTTCTCTCTCTCTCTCAGATTTCTGATAGATGTAGAGTAAGTCTTAATGGAAAGCTCTAATGAAAGGAGCTCACTCAAGATTAAATTAATATTGGTATTAGAAATAATTGAGCAAGTAATTTTCCTAACCACTCAAGCTTTTAAATCCTTTCTAAAATAGCTTTAATACTGACTCTCAGTCTCTCTTTAATACAAGAAATATTATTTGAGTATAACTACACTATTTTTTTCTTAAACCGTTCATTCCCTACTTCAAAAAATAGTACTTAAGGATTAACCCACTTCAAGTATTTGTGTTAGATTCTTGGAATACAATAGTAAAATAAAGTTGGAATGATCCTTTCCCTCATGGAATATTATGCTTAAACAGCAGAAACCAGCTTCATAAATATAAAACTACAACTAAATCCATATGCTATGAAAGAGAAGCACAAGTGACTGATATTTTAAAGAAGGCTTTCTTGAATAAGTGATTTTTGAGATCCAACAATAGTAACTCAGATCTTTCCATCACTTATAGCAATTAGAAAATATTACTTAATTTAAACTGGTATCTCTCTTTCCATGGGTGACTTTATAGTTTAATGGAGAGAAAGCTTAAAACTTCTTGTTAAAAGTTATTTCTACCCTTTATTCATCCCTTAATGCCAGTCACCAAAGTAATAACTTTAAATAAAGTTATCTAATTTTATCCTCTCAACAAATTTAGAGATGGTTATCATTTTCCCCTTTTACAAATGAGGAAACAAACTCAGAGATGTTGTGTTTTTCCAAATTTTTGTTGATTATAAATCAAGGCAGAAACAAAGCCATCCTCTAAGCCATGTACCACATTACATTGTTTAAAACACCAATAATATCCTCCCATAGTGTTCCTCTATCCACACTGAACTTTCTCAGTTTCCCTTTACCATTCTACATTCCACTGGTTTTTATAGCTTTCCTTATCCTCAAGTTTTTTCTCCTCTTATTTAAATGATACTGTATTCAGAGTTGATTGAAATCTCTCGGCAAGCTTTGACAAGCATGGTATAAATTGAACTACTATTGCTCTTTCTAGATATTATATTCTTTTTAAGTCCTAATTCAGATCCCTTTTCTAGTAACTATACCACTTTTTGGATCACATGAATTTCTCTGTCTACTGAAATCTTTGTCTTATTTTAATAGACTGTAATATTAAGCTGTCTCTCTCCCTTACTATTCATTTGTATCAGTTCACAAGACAGCAGTTGTTTGATTATAGGACATTTAAAACTTTTATAAATTTTTCTTATATCATGAAAAATGTCTCATTTTACATATCAATATCTAATCTACTGACCTATAATCCAACTTATCTATTCATGTGACACTTGACAGTGAGAATAAAAGCTAGCATTTTAGATGCTTCATTGAATTGCCTCATTTTGTCTTATGTATTAAAAACTATGAGTTATCCCTATGAAGTAGCAAGAGAGTCTGTCTCACAACAAGTAACTGTTAGGAATTAAAATGCCTCCTCTAACTCACTAACAAATATGTATCTATAACTGCATGCCTATCTTTAGTTTTCCATTCTTTCATTTTTTTATTAAACATTCATTGAATATAAGGAAAAAATAAGCCAAATATATACCCTCTATATCTTGTATTCAGATAATGAAAACACATACCAAAAATATTATGTGATTCTATGCCATGCTAAGCATATTACAATGAAATAATAGAGGGCAGGATATTCTGAACTAGACTAAAATCAAAATGCCTAGTCTTCCTAAACTGATTTCTAAAAGATGAAAAAAGTTACTTCAGAAAAGGAGGGGTGCAGAAATATCAAGTCATGTACATACAAATGCTAGCATGGCTAGAGAGCCCTTTTTGTGAGTGGATTTTTGTTCAATATCAGAAAGTTAGAGAAGAAAAAGAATTGCAACTGGAAAAGTAAGCAGATGCCAGATCATAAAAATGCCTTATATGCCATGCTAAAGAGTTTGGGCTTTATCATGAAAGCTTTGGGAGTCATTATAAGATTTCGAAGCAAGGAAAAGACATGATTAGATTTGCATTTTAGAAAGCTCACTCTGGCAGCAGTGTAAATAATGGATTAGAAGAAAGTTAAACTAGAAGGAAGAAATCCAGCCAAGAGGCTGTTATAGGAATCCAAACAAGACAGGATGAAGGTCTAAATTAAGGAGGCAACAGTGAGAATATTAAACCCAGACAGATTCATAACTCATGTGAGTTTGTACGTAAATTTGTTGGCTGGATAAAAGGAATAAGTAGCAAGAAAAACTCAAGATCACCCCTGGCTTCTAATTTGTGTACTGCCATCCACTGAAACTAGCCAGAAACACACAAAAAATTAGATTTAGAGTGAGACGAGTTTGTTTTTTAACATTCTGGGCTAAACTATGTTGGGACATTTCAGAAAATCAGTTGGGGGCAAACTATATTTTAGCTCAAGATGGATTGAGGGTGGTCAAAGTAGTATATGAAAACAGGACTCTAGATAAGAATGCTAACACTATGCCAAGACAGGTTTGGCTCAGTGGATAGAGCGTCGGCCTGCGGACTGAAAGGTCCCGGGTTCGATTCCGGTCGGGGGCATGTACCTTGCTTGCGGGCACAACTCCTGTAGGGGGAGTGCAGGAGGCAGCTGATCAATGTCTCTCTCTCATCGATGTTTCTGACTTTCTATCCCTCTCCCTTCCTCTCTGTAAAAAATCAATAAAATATATTTAAAAAAAAAGAATGCTAACACTAAATATATCAAGTCATAAGAAAAGGCCAACTAAAACATAAGGGAAACAAGAATACATGTAAAGAACCATCATGAGACATTATGAAAACAAGCAATATTTAATCAATAAAATCAAAGATAATAAGTGCCTTAAGATAAAAAGCCCCCATCAATGGTGCCAAAAGCAGCAAGAGGTCAAGATAAAGTTTAAAGTCTCCTCAACTAGAATTTTATTGGAAGGCTAAGAAGGGCACGTTCAAGGGCCAGGGAGTAAATGAGAAGCAAATGAAGCAAATAAATTTAGCAATTATATAAAGAAGATTATCTGTTAAAGATTGTTAACTGGACGTGGAAAAACAGTATAATGCAAGACTGACTGATGTTTATTTGCTTATCTTATTTTGTTTTGCTCTAAAATCATTACAGGAGATAATAGATTTAGAAGGGATAGAAGCAAAAAAGCATGTATGATGTCTATAATGACTTTCCAGATGAGGTTAAAGACCCAAGAGTTGGTGGTGACTCCAATTCACACTCTGTAGAATAAATTCCAGCAGTCCTAGTTAGAGAGGAGATACTGAAGTTGCAAAACAGTCTCCTGAAAGTTTGGTAGTATAGAAAATAAAGACCAAAAAGAGAAAAGAGGGAAAGCAATGTGTTGATTAACCTGTATAATACATAACCTATATAATAAAAGCCTAGGTAGCATCATGACCTCACCTGACGTCTGTGTGATATCATCACAAGATGGCCACCACAAGATGGACACACGCAGCAGAGATGGGGTCCGGTGGCCACTCTGCGCAAGTGAGGTCTGGGGTCCCATGGCTATGCATGGCATGAGGAAGCCAGTCCCAGCATCTTTGCTGCCTCTCATAGAGGAGGTGGGTCATAGCAGGGAAGGGCAGTTGTGGGTGATCAGGCCAGCAGTGGAGAGCAGTTGGGGCAATGAAACTGTCAGGGGAGGGAAGTTGGTGGAGATTGGGCCAGCAGGGGAATAGTTAGGGGAGATCAGGCAGGCAGGCAGTCGAGTGATTAGGAGCCAGCAGTTCTGGATTGTGAAGGAAATGTCCCAGATTGAAGAGAATGCAGGCTGGGCTGAGGGACAACCCTCCCACTCCCATGCATGAGTTTCATGCACCAGGCCTCTAGATTATTGATAATTAGAAGCATGCTAGCTATTGAGGATATAATTTTGAATAAGGTAGAAACAGTTTCTGCCCTAAAACTGTGAGTTATTGAAGACTAGTGTAGACAACAAAGTTCATATAATAATCTTCTTTTTCTTTAGGCAGCATGTGTTAACTAACCAGCATTAATAATATGCCATGTTATAGATGAATGTATCTTTATTATTTTACTCACATCTTTGAACAATAGTTTATTTCTTATCTTTGAAAAATAAGGTTTTCATCTTATTTATAATATTTCTCATCACCTCAAGCCCATCCTTCAAAGTTAATAATTTATAAGTCCTACATTGTCTATGCTCATATTGTCTTCAGAAGTCATAATACCTAAGAGTCTGGGAAGCTTTATCAGTTTTTAAACACATTCAGAAGAGATTATTTTTGTTTCATAATAATCCACCTTTTTTGGTGGTGGTGGTCGGGGGGACAAATCTGTGACTTGAGGATTCTGCATAAGACTTTTAGCCACAAGAGAGTGAAAGAAAAATAAGGAGAACATTTTTGCATTATAGGAGTATGCCTCTCAATTTCCTTTTTCTTTACACATATTCTAAGAAAGTATACATGTTGGGGAGGGAGTATGCTTCTTTAATTTTCAGTTTATAAAATTCAGGATTCCAGACACTGAATGGTATTTAAATACTTTTCTAGAATAAGCTGAGATATAAGTAAATAAAATAAAATAAAATAATAGTGAGAAGGTAATATACGGAGATTCAATGGAATGCTTAAAAGCATTGCATCAGAGGCAGATTTTAATTGTAGCAATGTTTAAATGGCTTGTCATTTTTAGGGATATTCTATTAACACTGTAGAGAGAATTTTTTTCACTTTACAAATGTCTTACACAATCATGAGAGAAGAGAGAACTGTGTTATATCTGACTGGAGTATCAACTTCTGCCTGAAAAAAAAAATCAGAGATGCATTCTTGCTCAAAGAAAGAAATCAACCATCTGGAAATATAAGATGTTTAAAATATTCTAATTTTATAACCTCTTTCATTCAATTTTTTAAAAATAAACTATAGGTCTAGGACCTAGACTTAGATTTTATTCAGATATAAAGAGAAAATAAGTTGCTGAAAGTTGTAATAACCAACTTCTTCACTTTATAATTTATTAAGACATTTACATGAAGAACACAATGATATGTGTATGAAAAAATTCTTTGACATAAGAGTAGGGAACCAGAAGTTCTGATTGAAGAAACAGGAACATTTTAGAATTCAGTCTCAAAGCTCAGTGAGGAAGGATGGTTATGGGCTCTCTGGTCCCAGAGGTCTAGAAGTGTAGGGAAAGAATTTGAGTCTGCTGACAAGGTTTGTGTTTTAGTTCCACAAACACTGTCACATATCGTAGCATCAGAATTTATGTGAGTTGCTGGTATTTCTGCTCTCATGGGTAGTAGCAGATTTCTGTATACTTTCATTCTTTCTCCTTTCCAGTTACTTAATAATATAGCTCTGGACAATATAAATATGTAAAGACATTTACTTCTCTGTTTTTATTTTTATGTTTATTTGGTATAACTGTATGTTTACATCATCTTTTTGCTAAACCTTTCCACATGTACAAGGACTTTGGGGGTCAAGAAGAGGTTACCACCTGAACATTTGTGCATTATAGGTATTATTTTATATACCCAAATTATATTAGCTAATTATTCTTAGAGTGTTCAAACACATGCACATGTGCACATGAACACACACACACATACACATACACGCAAGCATTCATAAATTTTGTAACTTACATCACATATCCAAACACATCACTAAACATATAAGTTGAGTGAGTTGCATATATAGGTTCTAGAGGCCCGATGTATGAAGATTTGTGCAAGAATGGGCCTTCCTTCCCCTGACTGCCATACCTCCTTTGCTCTAGTGGACCCGCCTTTCCAGCTTCCCATGCTGCCTAGAGGCCCAGAGAGGCCCACTCATTGCCTGAGTATGTAAATTAACCCACCAGCTTTGTTGGGTTAATTTGCATACTCACTCTGCTTGGCTGGTGGGCATTGCAAAGGTATGGTCAATTTCCATCTTACTCTTTTATTAGTATAGATTATTTTGTTGTTGATACTGTTGTTAATACCACAGTATTAACACTCACTCTTCTTATTTACCATCACTTTTAAAAATATTCTATATTTAAGACATTAATAACAACATGTTAAAAACACTGATGAGTTATGCTAACAAAGATGTCCAGCCAAGTCAGCCACAGTGGGAAAGAAAAAAGTTGTAAATTTCATCTGCTTAAGTACAGACAGTTATCTTCTTGAAAATCACATTGCTAATAGTTCATTGGAAATCTTTCATCAAAGGAGCTGCAAAAGGACACCCATGTTTTACCTAGGCTTAGGTGAAGAATCAATTTGTAATTCAGCTATTGATAAATAGCCATTGTTGCATGGAACTAAAATGATTACCATAAATGGAGTGTCATTTCATAGCAAAGACATCAAAAGAGAAGTCAGTCACAAAAGGTCACAAGTAAATGTAAGGATTTTAAAATTACAAGTAAATGACAAAGAAATATTTGACTCTGTATGCCAGGAATACATGGATATGCCACATCTTTAAGGGAAGGGTCATTATTAGTAATATTATCTTTTAATTTTAATATAATATTATTTTGAATATATCTGTTAGGTTTACTCAGAATTACATTATGAAAAGAAGCTGTGATTTAATCAACCAATATAAAATAATAGTCAGGATAAATATGTTAACTATTAGTACAATAACAAATGTTATTTTTATTTTAGAAAAATTAGATAACTGACATTTAAAATAATTTGAAACTTTCCACCGAATTCTCGGAAATTTTTAACCATGCACATTTAAAAAATAAGTCTTGAAATCAAGGATCAGGATCAAGACCTGTTTTGCAGGTCTTCATACTTACAAATTAAAGACATTGAGGGTTAAAAAAAGGAAAATTGTGGTCACACTAGCTTCCCCTATGCAATATAGCTTAGGTTCCTTGTGATGTGCCAATTAAGTTATACTATTTTGTTGTAAAATAATGCTAACAGTAGGTATTACTTCTGTCAATGCTTATTAAATACTAGAGGCCTTGTGCACAAACTTTTGCACAGGTGGGATCCAGCTGGTCTGCCCTAATGGGGGCAAATCAGGCTGGGCTGGGAAAGGAGCCAATTCAGGGCCATGCCAGCTGGGGCGGGGGCATGGGAAGTTGGACAGCTGGCCCTCCCATTTGGCATTTGGGGGGTGGGTGATGGGTGGCAGGGCTATCTGGACGGAGGGGCCCTGGGTGGTTGGCCAGCCAGCCTGCCCTTGATCAGGGTGGGAGGACTGATCGGGGGCTAGGATGGAGGGAGGGGCTGCAGGCAGTTTGGTGGGGGGGGGCAATCAGGGCCCTGATTGGGCTGGTTGGCCGTTGCAATTCTCATCCCAGTGATGGGTCATTTCAGTCATTCCATCAATCTGGTCACTTGATTATATATATATATATATATATATATATATGAAGTATTTTGATATGTGTTTTACATACCTTTATCCTTTATTTTATAACAGTCTCATGAAATGGACAATTATAGCACCTTTTTTAATAGATGAAGAGTTAGAGGGCTTAAAAAGGTGACTAACTTTTTTGTAATTACAGAATTATATTATGCCAGAATAAAGCAATACACCCATATCCTTCTAAATCTTTGCAATATTTTTTCTAAATGTTTTCTCAAACTTTTGATAAATAGCTATTGTTGCATGGAACTAAAATAGTTACCAGGCAAAAAATTGGAATCTTTGATCTGAGTAAAATTCTAAATAAATAAGAGATTTGGAGCCGGGCTCTGCTTTCAAATGTGAAAATATCTCAATATGATGTAAACCTTAGGCAACTAACTTAAATTTTCAAAGTCTGTTTCATCATCTGAAAAATGAGCATAATTATAAACAACTTAATGAGTTCCTGTGATTATTAAATAAAAGTGTTTGTATGTTAGCATAGTGACTGGCAGATAGTAATCATCATCATTATCTTCATAATTTCTTGGCCTTCATATAAGTATCAAGTTCTATTACATTGTTTGTTGTTTATTTCTTAATTATAAATTATCAGACCTGAACAAATCTTTTCTGATTTTTTATCATTATTATGTGTGGTATTGGCAAAGTAATATAAACTAAATTTGCTCATCTATAAAATGGAAAACAGAAGATATTATACCTGTTTTATCACTCTATTATTTAACAGGGAAAACTTTGTTTGCATGAATAAACGTAAATTTGTCTGGCCATCATGGCTCAGTGACTGAGTGACATGTTTGTTTCTGTTAGGACACATGCCCAGTTGCAGGCTCTATCCCCAGTATAGGGCTGTGCAGGAGACAAAAATCAGTGATTCTCATCATGGATATTTTCATGTATCTCTTCCTCTTCCTTCCTCTCTCTGAAATCAATACAAAAGTTTGAAGGGAATCGGTTTTAAACAAAACAAAACCACCATCTCTACATTAGCTGTAATAGACTTTACTGCACTCAGCTTGGCAAAAGTATCCTAGAATCCTTCTTTAGATGTGTTCCAAAATCGTTAACAATTAATTTGAGCCCAAGTGATCATTGATAGATGAGTGGATAAAAAAGATGTGGTGCATTTACACCATGTAATACTATGCAGCCATAAAAAAGGATCTCTTACCCTTTGAGACAGCATGGAGGAACCTGGAGAGTATAATGCAAAGCAAAATAAGCCAGTCAGAGAAAGGCAAGTATCACATGATCTCACTCATATGTCAAATCTAATGAAGAAAATCAAACTGATGAACAAAATAGATCCAAAGATATAAAAACATTGAACAGACTACAAAATTTCAGAGGGAAGGTGGAGGAGGGTGGGAAGAGATCAACCGAAGAACAACTTGTATGCATACATGCATAACACAAGGACACAGACAATAGGGTGGTTAAGGCCTAGGGCAGGGCTGGGATTGGGCTAGAAGGAGTCATTAGGGTGTGGGGGGACAGAACATATGTAATACTGTCAATACTAACAATTAAATTGAAAAAATATTTCAAGTGTTCACAAAGGATGAAACTAACTTATCACCTTCCTAATCTCTAATTTTAGTCAAATATCTATATACAAGAGACCTGGTGCACAAAATCCATGCACGGGAGAGATGTCCTTCAGCCCAGCATGCACCCTCTCCAATATGGGATACCTGGAGGGATGTCTGACTGCCCATTTAGGATCAGGCCTAAATGGGCAGTCGGACATCCCTCTTAAATCCAGGTCTGCTGGCTCCCAATTGCTCATCTGCCTGCCTTCCTAATTGCTCCTGAATGATTCTGCCTGCCAGCCTGATCACCCCCTAACCACTCCCCTGCCAGCCCGTTTGCACCTAAGTGCACTCCCTTGCAGGTCTGGTCACCCCTAACTGCCCTCCCCTACAGGCCTGATCCCTCCACAATAGCTCCCCCTTGTAGACCTGGGTCCCCCCAAACTGCCCTTCCCTGCAGGCCTGGTCACTCCCAACTTCCCTCCTTTGGCGGCCTGGTCAACCCTAAGTGATCTTCCCTGCAGACTTGATTACCCACAACTGCCCTCCCTTGCAGGCCTGGTTTCTCCCACTGCCCTCCTCTGCTGGCCTGATTGCCCACAACTTCCCTCCCTTGAAGGCCTGGTCCCTTCCAACTACCCTCCCCTTCTGGCCATCTTGTGGTGGTCATCTTGTGTCCACATGGAGGCAGGATCTTTGGCCACATGGAGGCAGCCATCTTTTATGTTAGAGTGATGGTCAATTTGCATATTACTTTTTTATTTTTTAGGATAGAGGCCTGGTGCATAGGTTGGGGCCAGCTGGTTTGCCCTGAAGGGTGTTCCAGATCAGGGTGGGGTTCCCTTGGGGTATGGGGTGGCCTGGGCAAGGAGCCTGTTGTGATTTGCAGGCTGGACATGACCCTTGGTGACCCAAGCAGAGGCCCTGGTATCTGGGATTTATTTATCTTCTACAATTTATAGCCTGAAGCAGACCTAAGCCTTCTGCTCACTACATGGCAGCAGCTATTTCTGTTTGAATTTATTTATCTTCTATCCTTGAAACTTTATAGCCAGCCAGGGTGTGTGGAAAACTTGGCTTCCTCCATCGCCAGGGAAACCCAAGCCTCTCTCCTGTTCTCTCTGTGGCTGTAGCCATCTTGGTTGGGTTAATAGTCATTCCTAATTGGCTGGCGGGCATGGCTTGTGGGTGTAGTGGAGATATGGTCAATTTGCATATTACTCTTTTATTGGATAGGATTCATAGAAAAATTTACATCTACCTTCCTGACTTCTAAATTATTTAATTGAATAAACAATGTTGATTATTGTTTTTTTTATTCTTATAGCTAAAATAAAAAAACAAATTTTCATGACAGTAATGTTGAATAGCTTTCTAAATTGACATCTGAAATTTTTTAATAGTTATTTTTATTTTTAACTTTATACTACTCTAGATGATAGGTGCATGGAATTCATGCACAGGGTGTGTGTGTGTGTGTGTGTGTCCCTCAGCCCAGCATACATCCTCTCCAATCTGGGACCCACCGGGATCAGGCCTAAATGGACAGTCGGACATCCCTCTCACAATCCAGGACTGCTGGCTCCCAACCACCTGCCTACTTGCTGGCCTGATTGCCCCTAACTGCCCTTCCCTGCTGGCCTGGTCACCTCTAACTGCCCTCCCCTGCTGGTCTGGTAACCTTTAACTCCCCTTCCCTCCTGGCTTGGTCACCACCCCTAACTGCCCTCCTTTGCCAGCCTGGTCACCCCTAACTGCCCTCCCCTCCTAGCCTTGTCACTCCTAACTGCCTTCCACTCCTGAGCAGCCTGGTTGTGCCAAATTTCCCTTCCTTGCAATCATGGTCAGCCTCAGTTGCTCTCCCCTGCTGGCCATCTTGAGATATCATCTTCTGTCCATATGGGGACAGTCATCTTTGACCACATGGGGGTGGACATCCTGTGTGTTGGAGTGATGGTCAATTTGCATATTACCTCTTTATTTAGATAAGATAACTAAAGTTATCATTGATAAAAATCAAAATTGGGTTTTGCAATTTCTTCTAAATTGTTTGTTGTTAACCTTATAACCTATGTAGAAAATGAATCATGATCATGATTATGTATATAAAATATATTGAATATTCAAATCAATATATTTTATGTCCCTTTATTTTATACTACCTCTGAACCATCAACTCAGGACCAAGCCAAATTAGTCATTCCCACCCTCCAAAACACCACCTAGTGCTCTTAATTTGCTTCATTAGTTATATTTGTTTATTCGTTGTGAAGAACTAGTGAAAACATCAGAATCAGAAGGAAATATCTTTAAACTTTTTTTTTTAATTATCCTCCCCCTCCTCTGTAGTTGAAAAAGCAACCATTGTGGATAGAGCATTAGAATGCACATTTTTTAAAATAAACATCACCCATGAGCCCTGGCTGGGTGACTAACTTGGTTGGAACATCCATAAAGCTTGCAGAATTGATTCCAGGATAGGGCACTTATGAAAGGCAGCTGATCTGTTTCTCTCTCACATAGACATTTCTCCCTCCTTCTCTCTCTCTTTCTCACTCACTCTCTCTCTCTTTCCCTCTCCTATATATAAAATGATGATTCTGCTGCATGCTCTTAAATCTCAGGTTATAATCTCTGCCACCATACTTTTCAGACATATGATTTCACAAGTCATTGGATATACTTCAAATATAAATATATCCATTATTATTGTGAAGAAAGTAGCTTGCATATTGCTTCACACCTGGTAGGAGTTTAACAGATGCAATTTTCTCCTTCTCTTCTACCCGTCTGTCTTTACAAATTCAAGACTCTTCAGTGCAACCCGAGAATCAGGGCTGAGGGAGTTGAAGTGACTTCCCATTCTCATACTTTTACTTATCATGTTTCTCATATTGTACCCTCCTGCAGCTCGACCATATGCCTCTGTCCACACTGTAGTATCCAACTTACTAAATGGAAAACTGGTTTTTCTTTTGATCTTTGGTAAAATCAGGGAGAAAAATAACATTTACTTAGAACCTGTTAAGTATATGTGTTTCATGTGGATGATGGCATTAAATTTGCATACTGATCATATGAAGTAGATATTTTCATACCAGTTTTTCAGATAAGAATACGAAGGTCTAGATTATGTAATAAAATCATTCATTTGGACTATGGAAACAATTCTAATTTCTGTGTCATTACCAAATTTATGTACTCTTCACTAATGTACTCCAGATTGTAAATTTCTTCTCTCCAATTGGATTGTAGAGTCTTAAAATGCCACATTTCCAGGTAACAACTGCTAGGAAGAAGTCAACAACTTCTAATGCAGGCTATAGGGGAAGGCCAAGCTCAGGAGGAGTTCTCTTAGCTTCTAGAAGAATTCTTGCCTAAGGCTATATTTTCTAAGAGCCCTAGTTTTAATTCTAAGCTGTTGATTTCCTTCTATCTACAACTATGATCTACTGGATTGCAAACTACTTCTGCAAGCCTCCAGATAAATGCTATAAATTCTCATTGCCCACTGACAATTCCTCACTAGTCAATTTGACATTTTCCCCTTGGTATAGAACAATTGATGAAAAGCAAAGAATATGACTCTGGCTCTAAATAATATTCTAAGATATGGTTACATAAATAATAGAAAACAAAACAGGAATCACTAAAATAAAGGTTTTATCTCTAATAGTCAATAATTTGAAAGAGCTAGGCCAATTTGCATTTGACAATGTGGACAGATTTGAGTATAAAACATCAAACTATATACATGCACACACACATGTAACAAAAATATCTATCACATTATATATATTTTGTGAACTTTGCATGCTGTTATACATTTTGGAGTGACAAAAAGGAGTTTGTTCTGCTATTATTTACTTGATTCTCTTGTACCCCAATGTAAAAATAGCACTAATGATGTTGTATTACATACTACTGTGAAGAAATACAAAGATTAATTAGATGTGCAAAAGTAATCTGAGATCCTTTGAAAAATAGCAATAATAAAGACTATTTCAAGTGGAAAATAATACACACGTAACTTGCATATATTAAATATATTTATACAGAAACTATATGTACATGCATATTAAATTTATATTTTTACATATTTAATTTTCCTCACACTTATACATACATATAAAAATTACCTTTTTGTTTATTTGCTTCTTTACAAAAATAAAAATACTTCCAGAAAATCCTTTGTCAATTTTTCAGCTCTTCAAGGAAAACTCTATTTGAAAGGTCTGGAATGTGTGTTAAGAAAAAGAAATGACTTCACAATTTCTTGAGAAGAAAAAGCAATTTCACAATGCACAAAATGGCTTAGAGTAATATGGATGTGTGTTTTTTTCCACTGTATCCTTAATTAAGAAAGATTGACATCTGTGAAGATTTCAAGCCAAATAAAAATCCCAGAATTTAATTAGCTTTCCTAATAGCTACGTTTTCCAGCTAGGAGACATTTGCTAATCTACCGGTTTCTGACAGAGTAGCAGAACATAAATAATATTAATAATTATGTTTATTACTTCCTTAAGTGTCACAGTATGCAGCCATGTAGAGATAGCACCAGCTTCAATAATTAAATATACCACAGTGGCTTTTGGCATTCTCTCTTCCACCTCTATAACCTGCCTTCCTAGCTGCCTATACTGTACACCTGACTGCCACCCACCATCCCTGACCTTCTGCCCCCTTAAACATGCCTCTGAGCACTCTAAGCATTTTAGTTCCATGCGCCATTCATGAGGAAGTTAATTTTTCACAGAGACTGACCCAGTGTTGTGAATTCCTAGGCTCTCTCTTACAGAAACTACAAATACTATTTTCCATTGCTACTTGCCACAAGGTCAGAATATTGATAAAGCAACCTTTGTTAAATTGAAATATTATACAGAAATACAAGATGATTTTACTCATTTTATTAATAGCTGAAAACTGCATAATGTTTCTCTTCCTCAAGGGATGTTCTTTTTCAAGAAGACAAAAGCATTAATTCAAATAATGAATCACTGATAGTGTGATTTTAAGTAGTGTTTCCAGCCAAAAACAGGTGATATGATATTCAAATCTCATCTGATAGGTGACAATCCACTTTACGTTATTGTAAAACACTTCTGATAAATAGCTGAGGAAAAATAATCAATTATGCATAATATCTTGAATCATTGAGAGAATATATGAGTAATTATAGGGAGGAATCTTGAGATAAATCAACACAGATATATGTCACTTTCCATGTAAGTCTTTGCATAATTTTGTCTATGCAGGCTATTCACATGCATGCATATCCTACACCCATACATCACTATATTTATTTTAGCCACAACCTCTCTGTTCATTATTTTCAATCATTTATGTTCTACTGCCACTCAATCAATTGCATCATCCATGAGGTTATTTAATTAATTTATTGTGTTGGCTAAAAATAAACCAGTTTTTCTCACATTGTCTAAAACTACCTATTATGTTTATAGAATTATTAAACTTCTATGGATATGTAAAAGGATCATCTGTACATAAATTTTACATATAGTCTGAGATTACTTGACAAATACATTATCATTTAGAAGCTTATTTTAAATGAGATTTCAGACATTTATTTGAAAGAATAGGGGGTTAAAAATCAAAATTAATTAAAGAATTGATTAAATAGCACTTGTTATAAACTCAAAACAGTTGACTCTTTTCAAGGAATGAGTTGTCATTTGAAACATTATAATAAACTGGAGGCCTGGTGCACAAAATTTATGCAGGGGGGGAAAGGGTGTCCCTCAGTCTGAACCCTCTCCAATCTGGGATTCCTCAGGGAATGTCCCACTGCTGGTTTAGGACCAATCCCAGATCAGTCCTAAACTGGCATTCATTTATCCCTCTCACAATTGGTACTTTTGGCTCCCAACCACTTGCCAGGCTTCCAGCCTGATCACCCCCTAATGACTCCCCTGACAGCCTGATCAATGTCTAACTGCTCCCCTGCTGACCTGGTCACCCATAAGTGCCCTCCCTTGCCAGCCTGATTGCCTGTAATGGCCTCTGTCTCTGCCCCCACCACCATGGCTTTGTATGGAAAGACATCCAAATGGATGTCTGAAAGATGTCTGATCTAATTAGCATATTACCCTTTTATTATTATAGATAATATATATACCCCTAAAAAGTTATATTGTTTTACAAGCTTTAAATTATATAGTACATTCAACCTCTTTTATCCTGATGTGTTTTTATGTTTGTTTGATTTTTATCTAAATATCTTACTGATTTTTTTTTTCATGGAGAAAAGGGAGAGAAATAGAGAGTTAGAAACATCCATTAGAGAGAAACATCAATCAGCTGCCTCCTAGATACCCTCATCAGGGGATGTGGTACACACCCTTGACTGGAATTGAACCTGGGATCCTTCAGTCTACAGGCAGATGCTCTATTCACTGAGCCAAACTGGTTAGGGCCCCCACTTTTTTATTTTTAGATTATCTACATTTGTAGATAATGCATTAATTCATTTTCCATTGATTTTTAGAGAGAGTAGAAGGGAGAAGAATGGAGTGAGAGAAACATCAATGTAAGAAATATCCCTTCAATTGCCTTCGTTAAAAGCCCTGATCAGGATTCTAACTTGATATCCAGGTATGTGCTAAGTATGTTCCCTGACTTGGAATTGAACCTGCAACTTTCAGTGCACAGGACCACATTCACGCTCAACTAATCCATCCACTTCAGCCTGACTGTTATTCAATTTCTGGAATTTTATTTCAATGAATTCTCACAAAGTCTGTGGTTTAGGTAATATTTACATTTTGCTGATGAGAAATTAAAAAACCAAACTCTTTGTTTTGAGACATTGTTCTTCCTTCATTGCTGCATTTTTCTGCTAGTCCTAGAAAAGCTCTTGACAGTGGTTTCACTGGTATCAAGAGTCAGAAGCATTCTTCTCACCACTACCCTCTCCAAAGCCACCTCTGCACGGGCACTGAGGTTGTCCTGAAGGGCGCAGAGGCTAGGTAACAGAGACAATGACAGGATTTGGACCACTGGAGCCACCTTGTCCACCTTTCCTCTCCATGCTGGAGAAGGTAGGGCCAGCAACTTTCAGCAATACTGAGATTCTGGATAGGCCAAAGTTGGCAGGGCTAGCTCTGTGAATACCAAAAGTGCTTCATTTTCATCCTCTCAAAAGCTGATGTCACCCTTGAGGTAACAGGGCTGTCCTGAAAGTTCTCTGCACACTCCAGTTTGTGGCAAACATGGCAGTGGACTCCAAGATGGAACTGCTATTTTTAGATATTTTTAAACACTCCAGTGCTGAGGTAAGACTTTGCTTCTGATTCTGACTCTGCTTCTCAATTGTGGGATATATACAAAAAATCCTTAGGTATACTTTGACTTTCTCTCCTGCTGGTGGTCTTAAATTTTGTATGTACACACCCCCTCCCCGCAGCTGGGTGTGGCCACCACATCTGCAGAGAGAATCGGTGGGTCAGGATATTTCTCTGGATTATCTTAGGCTCCTGTGTCTTTGGTTGAGTTGGCTGCTTTGCTTGCTTTGCTTCCCTGTCCCCTGACCCCCATCAACTTTGGGCTTTGAAAATATCTTGGTTCTCAGGTTTAGCTCAGGTGGCGTTTGGGAGTGTCTCAGATTGCCTGTGTTTGCCAGCAGTTCTGGAGACTGAGCAGGTCATAATAGCTTCGTGATTACTAAATCCCTCCTCCCAGGTCCTTTTGCTAATGGAGTTAGATTGCCCAGATGTGACACTCATTCAGTTTAGGATTCATCCATTGGGACATGACATATTTTCATGGAATGGCTTTTGCATGGAGGATGACTGTGAGGAGAGGAATCAGCGGTGAAAGGAACCAATGGCAGATTCAGAACCCCCAGACAGGGAACCTCTCTCACTCCCTGCATCTCCCCTTTAGTGACAAAGGAAGTCAAGCATCCTGCTCACTCTGCAGGCTCCGTGGTTCTGGCCTATGCTGCCATCTTTGTGGCTATTAGGCCACCATATTTGTGACTATGGGCACCACCATATTTGTGGCTATGGGCATGGCCATCTTTGTCACAGAGTGATGGTTAATTTTCATATTACCATTTTATTAGTAGAATAATGTAAGAATTTAGTTAAAAAATACAAATAGCCTAGATGGTATAGCTCAGCAGTTGAGCATTGATCCAAGAACTCAGAGGTAACCAATTCCAGGCTGGTCAGGGCACAGGCTGGTATGGGCTCAATCCCTAAGAAGGAGGCAGCAATTGATGTTTCTTCCTCCTCAATGCTTCTATATCTCTATCTCTGCCCATTCTTTCTTTAAAACTCAATAAAAACATGTTTTAAAGAATACAAATAATTTTTAATCAAGTGATGAAGATAACTTAAAATAGATGACATAATCTTTAGTTATTGCAAATTTATGTGGCATAATTTTTATATATTAGACCTTATTTTTAAATAGACTTTCTAGACTTTCAGAGGCATACTGCTAGCATCTTTGGACATCTGTATAATTAAAAATGATACAAAAAAGATATTAATTGACTGAATAGATATCTTATATATTTAAATTTATGACAATCTGTCTTATACCTTTGGGAGTCTAATATCAAATTTATAAAATTATATGTTTTTTCTAATGTGGCAGCTCACATTTTCTGTAGAACAAAGACATAAGACATCTCATCTAACTTACATGCCTGTAACTAAAGTTAAATCCACAAATTAATATAGAGTTTTATGTAGCACTAATCAGATACAACTTCCCTCAAATTTGTCTCCTCACTACTTAAAAGTCCATCATTAGAGATCTGCTTCTTTATATCTAATAAACAACAACAACTAAATAATGTATTTATAGAGGAAGTGACATTGATTTCAACAATAAAAGGTCCAAAGACAAAAATTATTTCACTTTTATATATCTTATTTTATATTTTGGAAGGTGGAAAAGATATTTAAAAGAAATATAATGTAATATACATATATACACATACATACATACATACTACAGGCAACAGTACATGAAATTTATGCATTGGGGGGTGTACCTCAGCCCAGCCTGCACCCTTTCTTCTGGGACCCCTCGAAAGATGTCCAACCATTTAGACCCGACCCCACTTTGATTGGGCCTTAATAGGCAGTTGGACATCCCTCTCACAATCCAGGACTGCTGACTCACAACTGCTCCCCTGCCTGCCATCCTGATTGTTCCTAAGTGCTTCTGCCTGCCAGCCTGATCACCCCCTAACCACTCCCCTGCCAGCCTGATCAATATATATCTGCTCCCCAGATAGCCCAGTTACCCCTAAGTGCCTTTCCTGCAAGCCTGGTCACCTAACTGCCCTCCCTTGCCAGCCTGGTCACCCTTAACTGTCCTTCCTTGCAGGCCTGGTAACCATAACCGCCCTCCCTTGCTCACCTGGTTGCCCCTAACTGATCTCCCCTGTAGGCCGTGTTGCTCCCAACTGCCATCTCCTATAGGCCTGGTACCCCTCCCCGCCCCAACTGCCTTCCCCTGCTGGTCTGATTGCCCACAGCTATCCTCCCCTGCTGGCCATCTTGTGGTGGCCATTTGTGTCCAAATGAGGACGACCATCTTATATTGGAGTGATGGTCAATTTGGATATCACTCTTTTATTAAATAGGATACACACACACACACACACACACACACACACACACACACACACAAACACACACAGTAGAGACCCGGTGTATAAAATCTGTGCAAGAGAGGGGTTCCCTCAGCATAGCCTGCACCTTCTTGCAACCCAGGACCCCTTGAGGGATGTCCGACTGCCAGTTTAGGCCTGATCCTTGGAAGTCAGATATCCCTGTCCCAATCCTGGACCACCGGCTCCTAATTGCTTGCCTGCCTGATTGCCCTAACCACTCTGCCTGCCTGATTCCCCTAACTGCTCACCTGCCTATCTGATTTCCCCTAAATGCCTCTGCCTCAGCCCCAGCACCCAAGACCTGGGCTTCCTTTTTTCTGGCTGGTCACAGGCACCTGGGACCATTGTCAGAGGCAGCTTCCCTGCCTCCAGGAAAGCAATCCCCAGGCTAGACCCCAGCTTTATCTATCCAGAAGGACATTAGATGTCTGGAAGATGTCAGGTCCATTTGGTCTAATTAGTATATTACCTTTTTATTACTACAGATTAGATATGGGGATTTGAAGAGAAAAAACAACAGAAGACTGAAATAAGAGTAGCAACTTATAACTGAAACTGGGGTTCAACTGTTTACCACCATGAAACTCAAATTCATGAGAAAGGAGCTTGTGACAAACAAAAGAGGTTTACTCAAGTGTTGGCTCCCTGAGAAGATGGGGAACTTTTGTCCAAAACCTATCTCAACATCTCAGTGCAGGCAGAGGTTTTTATAAGGAGGCAGAGAGCAAGCATAACAAAAAGGTCAAGGGGATAGGGTTGAAAAGTTCTTTAAGTGGAAACCAGTAGAGTCCATTCCAATAAGGATCTCAAAACTGGTCAAGTTATAGTCTGGTGTGTGTCACCTGTATCTTTTTCTACTTGTTTTATTCCTTCTTGTTTCTTTGGTTGAAGGTTAGCAAATCTCCCAGAATTATAAAGACTGAAGGTCAGAGTCTGTCTCTTCTGAAATTAATTCCTAGTATTCTGATATAAACATGCTAGTTATCTATACACTACATATAGTCAGAAACAATGCCAAAATAATGGTGTGGTCAGTTATAATTCCCAATTGTTAAAAAATGGGTAATGTTTTACCCCTAGCAGTTTTTGCTCTTTGGTTAGTGTTGGCTTTCAAACTGAAGGGTCACTAGTTTGGGGTTTGATTACAGTCAAGAGCATGTACCTAGGTTGCAGGCTCCATCAATCCCAGCCTAGTTGGGGGATGTCTGTGAAGTCAACAAATCAATGTGTCTCTTTCACATAGATGCTTCTCTCTCTGCCTTACTCCTCCCTTCCAGTCTCTCTAATATCCTCAGGTAAGGATTAACAACAACAACAAAAGTGATGTCTTATAATTTAAGATATATTGGCCAGGGAAGATCTCACTGAAAAAAAAAAGTGATATTCATTAAATAATTAAAAGACATGGTCAAATGAGATATTTAATATCCAGAGGAATAAATATCCAGATAAAAGAGCAGAAAAAAAATCATTTTGACAGCAGTAAGGTCTGATAAGAAAAGTTAGACTAATAACCAGGTGTTTCCTGATCAAGATGGCATAGTATATACAAGATGGGCTCGCCCCACACTCATGTGTGGTAGATAAAAGTTGGGAGGGATATCTTTAGCTGCAGAATCCCCTCTGAGGAGTGAGGTGTCCCAGCCTACCCAGTGACAGGAAGAAAAGTCCCCATAACATCTGGCTATGAAAACCAGCAGAGATTAGCTTCATTACTTTTACAGGCTTTTTTCTGGTGATTACTACAAGCTTTTTCTTCTGGATAATCATTTTGTGTCATTTTATCAAAAAACAAGTAATTTCAAGAACATTTTGAATGATTAGAGTGAATAGTCTATTTAAAGAGATTTTTTTTGAATCACAGAAGAATGTAATTTGGAGAGAATAAGAAAATAAAATGAAAAAAAATGAAGGTGAGTTTATATTTGCCCAAATAGTGGAAACATATCAGGGTAAAACTAGGAGAAAACTAGAAAAAAAAAGATCTTCTGAGAAACTTTAAGGAAAAAATTTAGAATATTTTCAATATTCTATAATTTATTAATTTCTCTTATATGATTTTAAATGTTTAGTCAGTACAGAAAATAATTTTCTAGATTTTCATTCCACTGTACAAAGGACCATCAAAAGTAGATAATAAGAAGTGAACTAGAAGAAAAGAAATTAATTGATTATAAATTAACTAGTAAGATTAACTATATAACTCATACTGATGTTATGCCATTTCTATAGTTAAAACATCAAAATTACACTTTTGCTGGTTTCTACTTATTTAAATCTAATTTCCTTTGTTCTCTTCCATTTTATATGAAAGAATTGTGCCTGAAATGAGTTTGCAATAGTTTGTCAAGTCATCTTGAAATATATTTACAATTTCTTTTTGCTTTTATAAAAAGTGAAAACCAAACTAGAACAACATACAGTATGTGATTAATTTATATATTTTTCATTACTTGAGAAGCTGGACTATTTTCTCTCATATGTTTAACTGTTTTGGCTTTGAACATTTTCACTTCAATCAAAGTGTAATTTTGAAAGAAGACTGTCTCTTAAGTTTTATTGATTCAGCTATTTTTCTTTTTCACTAACTGCACCAGAACTAAATATCCTAGCATAGAAAACTTGGTGCTTGCTAACTTCTGAAATACCCACAGCCTATAGGCATAATTGTCAATCAATCCTATAGAGATCTGTAAATTTACTTAGAAATCTTGCAAATGATATTCTTCTAATAATAAATACCTTTATATAATAAGCCAAAGAAAACACGAAATAATTATACCTCTATTATCACTCCAGCATCCACTATAGTGATAGAAAACAAAGAAAAATGTTGTATGACAGATGGAAACATTTCTGACTGAATGATAGCTGTGCCCTCAAGAGGGAATAGATGTTTGCAACATACACATAATTATTCAGTTATCTGTGTTTGTGTATCTGTGCACACACACACACACACACACAATATTGAGTCATTTATATCATAATATACTATGCTCTAAAGTTTTAAATGATGTTAGCAAGCCTCTGTGTGGTACACACTTACAAAGCCAACAAACTCATGTCATAAATATTGTTGTGATTTCTAATAACCAGCTACATGTTGGGTAAATACATTTTGGTTTAGAAATATCAGATTATTAGACCATTTGCTATATATCTAATTGAAAGGCTTGAGGGAATCTATAAATACTCTAAACTCATACTTGCCATGGAAAAATTGTACTCCTCTCTGAATTATTACTTGGCCTCTGAAAATCATTATCATCATTTGGCTCCCTTGGAGAGATAATTTACCTCATATGGACATGCACTTTCCTCCCAAGAGGGAGTAGTTTTACTAGACTGTGCCTCATAGGACCAGAAATATGTTTAATTGTTTCTTTAGTGCTGATAGCCCTTTTAACTGGTGAGAAGACTAATCATCTTATGCAAATACCAAGCCAATGAAATAATGTGGTGTTTGTATTCAAAGAAATTGGGTTGCAAGTTCAGTTTCTACTTTTTACTCTTAAATTGTAATAAGAAACCCTGAAACATTATCTCTGATAGTATTTATTGGACCTCTAATTACTAGAATATACTGGGAATATTTTTGAACATTTTTATACCTATACTAATAAAAGTCCAGGTGGCCCTTGTGCCCTTATGCAACATCCCCACATCATCACAAGATGGCTGCTACAAGATGGCCATCACAAAATGGATGCCACAAGATGGCCAGAAGGAGAGGGCAGTTGTGGGGAGATCAGGCTGTCAGGATAGCAATTAGGCGTCAATCAGGCTGGGAGGGGAGTAGTTAGGGGGCTATCAGGCTGACAGGCAGAGATTGTTAAGGGTGATCAGACAGGCAGACAGGCAAACAGTTAGGAGCCAGTTGTCTTGGAATGTGAGAGGGATGTCTCAGATTGGAAAGGATACAGGCTGGGCTGAAGGACACCCTTCCAGTACATGATTTTCATGCACTGGGCCTCTAGTATAAATATATTACAGAATGATATATTACATATATATTAGAAAATAATAAAACTTAATATCTTAATTTCTTAATTTCTGCATGCAAATAGACTCTAATTACATATAATTTCAAATAATATTGTAAAAATAATGTTATTTTCTTTAGGAACATAATAGGTAACAAAAATAAAATGATCAACCATATTTATCTCTTGACTGCATATTCTACCTTCTTTTTCTTTTCCTGGACTTGTAGGTAGGTAGCTCTGAAAGGCTGCTAGATTATGGATTACACACACTTCATCAATCATTCCCAGTACAAAAGCATAGACGCACACTCACATCTACATGCCATACACTTATGGATTCTGAGGTTTCAATTTATTTTATTTTATTTTAATTTCATTTACTTTTTATTTTATTATTTTATTTTACTTTACTTTATTTATCAGTCTTCCCAAAGGTCTGGTTCTTATTTCTATATGAAATGTACTCTACAAATCACTCTGGACCTCTATCTTGTGCAGTTTTATGCATCCTAAATGACAACAGCCGGGCCTGGCTATTCCCTAAGAACAATGTTCTTATTTCAGGATGCTGACGCTAAGCGACAGGAGTCCTGAAGCTGCATCTGACTCGAGCTTGTCAAGCTTCCCAAGCTGTTATTTTTCTTGCCTCCTCACTGTCCTGGGGACTGCCTGATTGTCCTCTTGAAGCTTTCACCATTGATTCCTGTTTCCTTACTGGGATGCTCTTCTTGGGAGGGAGAGGAGCTTGCACAGACGGTTCTAATGAGGGCAATGTGCAGAGCTCTTACAAAACTGTGTGTGGAGCAGGGAGGAAACATCAGGGATGCCTGAATGATTTGTTTAATCTGCCTTTTCTATTAGTCTACTTACTGCACGTCCCATTCCCCTGAGAGGTGTGCAGTGACATGTTGGTGTTTGGGTTGTCAGATTGGTATTTTATAAAGC
>JAAGEH010000012.1:29843661-29879841 GCA_011751065.1 Lasiurus cinereus
TCTCAGTTAGCAAAGTGACACTAGTACACAGGGGACTTATTTATTCTGGATAGCACAGTCTACATTCTATGGATTCTGGATTAATTAAAATCATCTTACCTCTGAATTTTGTGAAAAGAATACTACATTACAGGGAGAAAGAAAATGAGAGTGAGCTACTAAGAATGAGCAGCAGTTCCTTAAATAAATAAAAAATTTCCTTTAACACACGTTACATACTACCGAAAATATACTGTTGCAATTGAGATGCAGATTAAAATCCTGTTTTATTTATTTTAGAGCCTTTCAGACAAGCCATCAGTCAGCAATGACAGAGAACATGAAAATATATAAGAATAAATTGGGCTTTAATTTTTCTTGACTAAGTATAAACATTTATCATAACTAATGCACTTATAATAATAGTATAGTACTCTTTTATTCCCCTTCTACTTGGTAATCTCATCTATTTTGTTATGTGTCTTAAACCTAATTAGAAAGCAAATGGTAATGGCAATATTTCTTTCGAGCAGTATTGGTGAAACCTATTGCAATTAAAGCTATGGCAAAAGTTTATGCAAAAACAGTGCCATGTTTTTGCTAAATAGTGTGTGAAGTCCTCCTACTTGTGATACCCAATTAATGATGTCACGCTTGCAACAGCAGCATCTGTGCACACTCAACACTCTAATGGGCAGCTCCTAAGGACTAATGCATTTTAATTGATGGTGTTTAGCGTGGCTTCTGGTTCCTCTCTCACATGAGAAGCCTTGCCCTTCTGCTCTCCTATCCCCAAATGTGCTGGCTCTCTCTCTCTACTGGGGAACTCACAGTACAGATGGTCAACAAAAGGTGAAGATTTCCAGGACTCCAACTACCAGTCTCCTTTTCAGCCGAGATAAAATCTGAAATACTTATCAGCTTTTTCTGCCTCTGCACTCACTCTTACTCTTAGCCCAAGCTGTTTAGGTTTGGATTTAATGTTAATCTTTCTGTGTCAAATGGCTTTATCAGTCTCTTTTGATTTAAAACACATCTTCTTAACTAGCAAAGCAGGGCTGAACCATTTTAACTCCTCTCCACCAGCAGATCATTTCAACCACAAAATATTTTTCCCATGGGAAAATCTCTCAAGCCTGGTTAAATTTTGTCTCTGCTATGATCTAAAATGGGAAGAAAAATACTTGAACACAATAGAACTAAATGCCAGATCCTGTGCTTCACATGAATCTGAATAATGTATCCTTTTTAGAATTGTTTTCAATGTCATTGTGTTTAGGTCTTCACAAATAACACATTTGGACTTCAGAGTTTTCTGAACAATATATCCTTAGTTCTACTTTGATAAGAAGTCAGCTATATTTTGTTTGTTTGTTCTTTTTGTTCATTAGATTCCACATATAAGTGAAATCATACAGTATTTGTCTTAGATTGACTGGCTTATTTCACTTAACATAATACTCTGCAGGTCCAAACATGCTATTGCTAAAGCTAAGATTATTTTTCTTTCTTTTATATGGCAAGTAGTATTCCATTGTGTAAATGTACCACCGTTTTTTATCCACTCATCTACTGATGGTCACTTGGGTTGCCTCCAATTAGTTATTGTAAATAATGATGCAGTGAAAATAAGGTGTGCATATATTCTTTTGAAACAGTGTTTCAGGTTTCTTTAAATATATTCCCAGAAGTGGAATTACTGGGTCATAAGGCAGTTATATATATATTTATTTTTGATGAAACTCCATAATGTTTGCCACAGTGGCTGCAACAATCTGCATTCGCAACACAATAGTTCAGGAGGGTTTCCTTTTCTCCCCATCCTTACCAACTCTCATTGTTTGTTGATTTATTGATGGTAGCCATTCTGACAGATGTGAAGTGCTAACACATTGTGACTTTAATGTGCATCTTCCTGATGATAAGTGACATTGAACATTTTTTCATATGTCTACTGGCCATCTGTTTGTCCTTTATGGAGAAGTATACATTAAGGTACTTTACTCACTTTTTAAATTACATTATTTAGTTTTCTTTTGTTTTTGTGTTGAGTTATACAAGTTCTTTACAAATTTTGGATATTAACTCATTATCAAAGGGTAAAAGGGTGGGGGAGGTAGGAGAAGGTAAAGAGGAGATAAATGGTGATTGAAGGAGACTTGACTTTAGGTGGTAAACACACAATACAATATATAGATGATGTTTTAAAGAATTGTATATCTGAACCTACATAACTGAGTAATCCATGTCACTCCAATAAATTTAATAAAAATAAAAGAAGAAATGAAGTATATAGGAAAGAATACATGAAATTATATACCCTTTCACTGCATTTATTTATCACTTTTTGTTATTAAAGAAACTTTTAAAATCAAGCACAATGGTTCAACACATAGGCTATGGTTGTAAAGAAAGACACTACCAGTGTATAACTCCTGCTTTATAGTGTTCAAAACGTCTGAGACTGGTGTCCTGAGGGATAGAAAAGGGTCAATGTTGGTTTAGAAGGGAGCAGAAAATTGACTACCTTCTGCAGGCCAATTAAGAGGAGTCTACATTTTTTTAAAATATATTTTATTGATTTTTTACAGAGAGGAAGGGAGAGAGACAGAAAGTCAGAAACATCGATCAGCTGCCTCCTGCATGCCCCACAGTGGAGATGTGCCCGCAAGCAAGGTACATGCCCCCAACCGGAACCGAACCTGGGACCTTTCAGTCCGCAAGCCGATGCTCTATCCACTGAGCCAAACCGGTCTCAGCAGGAATCTACATGTTTAGTTTTAAAGACAACCAAGAGTCATTCTGTGTGGCCACCCAGAGAGAAATGTCACAAAGTTCTAATGAAATGCTATTAATTTTGAGTGATATTCATTTAGTGCAGTCTTCTTTCGGCATTAAGGGGAAAAAAGAGACATGAAATTTCACTGCCTTAAATCATGATCCTAGTATTGGTTTCTAGGCAACCACAATATCAGAATGTTAAAAAAAAATGAGGCTTTGGAATTTTTTTTCTGAATAAAATACATATGTTTGCCTGTCAATCAGTATTTTTCCCCATTTCATATTCTATAATGGTATATTTTTAAATATGAGTCTTAAATTTAAAAAAAAATCTCAAAGTGAATGCCATGTGTTGCTACTTATTTTACTCTAAGACACCCTCTCTTAACTCAACTTAATGAGATTAAGATGCTAAAACTCTGTAGATATTTAGAATTAGATATCCTTACAGATATGTGTAAAACTGTCTTTTCTTGGTGGTAGAGATTTAAAAACAATAAAACTACTGTGAGACTAAACCAAGTAATAAAAGTAAAGCAATTAAATAGCTACTTTAACATAAACACATTGTAATGTTGTAAGGTATCACAATGGTACACAAATAGTATGCCAGATAACAGCACCTGTATGATTATTATAAGAGGATACCATAAAGTGAGTAGCTTAAACAACAGACATGTATTTCCCACAGTTCTGGGGCTTGGAAGTCCAAGATCACCTTGCTAGCTGCTTCAGTTTCCAGTGAAATACTTGGCTTTCTGTGTCTACACAAAATGAAGTCAAAGAACTAGATCTCTGGATCTTCTTACAAGGGCACTAAGGCCTATCATGAACTCTGCCAAGTAGAGTTATCTTCATGCCCTCATCTAAATGTAATAATTCCAAAGGCCCCACCTGCAAACACCCTTAGAAGGGAAATTCTGAAGATTTTCCTTTAGGTATTCTAATTTCTGAATCAGAAAAATATTAGATATTAAATGCCAAAGACAAATTATGCTATTCTCCAAAGTAGTGCCTGCCATTAACAGTTATAAAGTAAAGGTTTTGCAATAGTTGGATGAATAAACTTTTCTACTTCATGAGAAAGGATAATTCACTGCCTGACATGATTTGACACTTTAGGTCAATATTAGGGACACAGATATAAAAATAAGCCCTACTTGCCAGAGTTCAGGCCAGAGGGCAATAGGCACAGGGAAATAATATACATACAATATATTTTTAATTTCTTTATTGATTGCAAATGGTAAGAACTCCTTCATTTTTACTGCAGCATAGTATTCCATTGTGTAAATGTGCCAGTTTTTTAATCCACTCATCTGCTGATGGGCGTTTAGGCTGTTTCCAAATTTTAGCTATGGTGAATTGTGCTGCTATGAACATAGGGGTGCATATATCCTTTCTGATTCGTATTTTTAGTTTCTTGGGATAATGGTAGTATGTATGATATTATGGAAATGAAAGTTATCAACTGGGCCAGCCTGGGGAATATCAAAGTAATTGGGTCAAGCAAAGCTTTCAGTAATATTTCAGGATCTTATCCAGTAACAAAATTAATTCTGTTACAAAGCAATGGTGAACCATGTGAAACATGTTGCACATCAAAACTCTGATTTTAATTATATTCCAATAATATAAAAATAAAATATATTTTCTCAAATTGTTTGAAGAATAAAGGAATATTCTGAGCCAAATATAGAGACATCTCTCTTTTCTAACCATTATAATAGAGAAAAATATATGTATCTACTTGTAAAAAAGGAGTGAAAAGAACATAAATATTTTGTAAAACAAGTGAATTTTACAGCTTTCTGAAACATACCCTTAATGTGAAGTCTTAAATTTCTGAATTATTACTTGCTATTTCTGATACTTGAAATGTCTTTCACTTCCTTTGTGCAAGATATAATTTTGTAGTTTTTTTTAATAAAATTTGTTGGGTTTTTTTGTTTGTTTTTTAGAGAGAGATGAAGGGAGATGAGAGAGAGAGAGAGAGAGAGAGAGAGAGAGAGAGAGAGAGAGAAAGAGAAACATCATTGTGTGAGTGGAACATTTATCAGCTGCCTCCTGCACAAGGGATCAAGCCAGCAACCCTTCAGTGCATGGAAAGATGTTAAGCAACTGAGCCATACTGGCCAGGGCAAATATATATATATATATTTTTCATTGTAATCTTAGTTATTATAGGACACTGTCTTGATCTTCTCCAGTTGGCTGTGATCTGACTACCAATTCCATAAAAATCTATGTAGAGGTATCAAAAATTCAATGACTATATGTTCTGATTATTACTATTGCATTATTATCTTCTCAAATTGATTTTGATTAAATGAAAGTCCTTTACAAATAATTTTCTTGTTGTCAATACATGTTTTTCACAAATATTTAAGAGTTAAGCTTGGTTAATGTTTCATATGATAACGCCTATAATTTTAGAAGAAAGCAAGTGAGAAACCAATAAACGATTTTAGCAATGAAAGAGTTCTTATTTCAGAGATGATATCCTATTTTGAAGACTAATTTGAAAACTCAAGGTTTGGCTCAGAATTACTGATACCAAAATTTTGCACACAACTTAATAAAAGCAAATGGTGGGTGGTGGGGAATGAGTTCTGATCCAAGCAACTAGCTATGATACTGAAAATATTTTTTTAAAAAGAGAGAAGGAAAGGAGGTGACAGTTGAGGCATATATCTTGTTTTCTGAGAATGGAGGAAAATAACTTTATAGAATTTGATTTTCTTTTCTTTTTTTTTTCAAAGGCCATGTGATCACTATATATGTGACTTCTACCACAGAATCTCCTGGAAAATAAAGTTTGCTCTTCTCTACACATTAACTAAATAAATTGCAAATTTTCTCAGCAATCATTTAAATCATTGTTAGTAGTTTGTAATTATAATAAAGGGCCATTATTAAGATTATCTATCAAAAATAGAAACATCAGTATTAGTTACATAATAATTAATTATTATATTTTCCCCACCCCAGGAAGAATAAGGTTAATACATAAATAGAATAAAGATTATATATTTAAATGTGTACACAAGAGAAATTATATTTACATAAAGGTTTTAAAAAACAGTATAATAAGCATCAGTAATCCCATCATGTGTACTGAATGATTGTTTCTGGAATTTAGACTTCATTAAATACATCGTGAAGAGGAAATATAAAGTATTTTTTGTTTGTTTGTTTGTTTCTTAAATGATAGCATCATCAGCCAAATAACACAGTGGAAGGTGGGAGAAATGTGACAGAAAGTATCAAAAACAGAGGAGAGAAGTTATGAAGCTAATACTACTAAAATGCAGAAATCAATTGGATTATCAGCACTGAAGTTTGGCGAGATCTGTAGGGTGTAAATCCATCTATATCTCTGAAAAAGTAGTAGGAACAAGAAGAATAGGTTAACATCATTTTGAGCTATGACCAAAAAAGTGAACATATTTTGTGTGTTAAGTATTTGAATTATCTAGTTCTTTTTTCTTTCCATCAAGATCCATGTTTCCTTATAGCTCTTCTAAAAAGTGAACAAATTTTCCATTGATCTTACATATTTATCTCTCTTCTTTTCATAGTTAAATTTCATGATGTGCTCATAATATTTTTGCCCCTTCTTCATTCTCCCACAATATTTTGTAACAATTCCACTGTATTATTTCAGTCTTTCACTGATTGATGGACAACTGTGCAATATTGATAGTGTTGATTTTTTTCAAATATCATGGAAAGCATTTTTTTTTCATGGTTATTTCATGGAAATGCCCACTCCTGAATTTCCTTCTAAAAATCTTAATGCTTCCATCTTTCACTTGCCCTTATAGGCATCTATTTCTTAATACACTTCATAAATGTTAATGTACATTATGGTTCTTATTTAGTAAGCCTACTTAATCTTACTTTAGAGAGTACTAAATTTTACATTTGGCCCAGCCCTGAAGACTTCTATATCTATTCCACTGGACTTAGATTTTAAGTGTTTCAGCAAATCTGTGTCATTTTAAAACTTCATTCTTATATTTCAGAGATTATAAAGTGTGGAGCTCAACAAATTCTCTTCACAAAAAGCAACAGTAAATCTAGACAGTAAAAAAAAACATAAAAAACATTTTAGGATATTGAAAATTTACTGAAGGCATGTAACAAATTGAGAAGTATTTATTTAAGAAAATCATTAAATCTTGGGTCAGAACACTGGAAATCTGTGATATTTTAGCTTGAAGGTGCTTTTCTTCTGTCCATCACCATGCCTCCCACCCTTGGGAAAGAAAAAAGTAGCATATCTATTGCTGGGGTGAGCTGACTTGATTTGAAATTGAGGAAAGAAAAAACTTTCTTCCAAGAGTGATAACATAAACAGGAGTGATCTCAATGGCAAAGGAATGAGACAAGCCAATGCAACTAGCCTGAAGTTGTGATCCTTGGGAAGAGAAACAAAAGGTTGGAAAATAAGTCATAATTTCAAAAGGAAGATATGAGCAATAAGATAGCCATAATAAGACCCATATATACTTAGAAATCCAGAAAAAATATGCACATGCTTAATCAGGTATACATGTGCAATAGATATTGCAAAAAACGATTCCTATTCTCATATATCTGGCTGATAATTACTTATTGGAAACTGGATATTTAAAAGACTGAAAATAGCAATTAGCTTCCAGGAAGAAGCAATCTCTTCAACCTGTGTGTGTGTGGGGGTGGGGGGGGGAGGGAGGAAAACAAACTCTTACCACACCTGTGGGTAATTCAAGACAGAATTCTATCAATCTGTAGGCAAAGGCTGTCTCTGGAGGCTTTGAGTCTTTGATGTAATTAATCAGAAACAGTTTTTGACATTGTCCTGTACTAAAGATTGAGAGGCATAGCAGATCTACCTAATGTACACTTAGTGGCCAGATTATTATGATCTCTGAACACATAATAATCTGGCCACTCAGTGTATATCCTACATAATAAAAAGGTAATATGCAAATTGTCCTCTCAACCAGGAATTTTACCAGCAGGCAGGCTGGCCAACTGCTCATGTCCTTTCCCTCTGGCCACTCAGTGTAGAGTCACAAACCCAAACAGGCAGCAAAAAATGAGGAGACAAAGAAACAATCCCCAAATGAAAGAATAAGAAAATTTTCCAGAAGGAGAGATACATGAAATGGAGGTAAGAAATTTATCTGATATAGAATTCAGAATAATGATGGTAAAAATGCTCAAGAGCATGAGAAAAAGTATAGTAACTATGGAAACAAAATAAAGAATGACATAGAACAAATAATGAACACATTGAAAGGAATACACAGCAGATTAGGGAAACCTGAGGATCAAATCAATGAATTAGAAGACAGGATTTAAAAAAAAATCACTCAATCTGAGAATCAAAAAGAAAAAGGAAAACATTGAAAAACAGGAGGACAGCTTAAGAGAGATGTGGGACAATGTGAAACATAACAATATTCTAATAGCAAGTGCACCAGAAGAGGCAGAAATGGAGAAAGGGATAGAAAATTTGTTGGAAGAAAAATGGCAGAAAACTTCCCTAACTTAGTATAGGAAAATGTCACACAAGTTCAGAAAGTGAAGAGAACCCCAAGCAAGAACCCAAGCAGACCCATGCCCAGACACATCCTAATTAAAATGCCAAAAATTAAAGATAAAGAGATAATCTTGAAGGCAGCAAGAGAAAGAAAAAAAAAACAAACAAAAAACTGCTACTACAAAGCAGTTCCTGAAATAAGGCTGAAACCTTACTTCTCTTTAGAAACTCTATAGGCCAGAAGGGAATGGCATGAAGTACTTAAGGTAATGGAAAGCAAGGATCTGAAACCAAGATTACCATAACCAGCAAGGCTTTCATTCAAAATAGATGTTAAAATAAAGAGCTTCCCAGACAAAAAAAAAAGCCTAAAAAAGTACATCACCACCAAGTCAGCATTACAAGAAATGCTAAAGGGATTTCTGTAATAAGAATAAGAAATAGAGAGAGAAACCTGGGCATACAGAATTGAAAGGGCAATAAATACATATAAATAATAACCTTAAATGTAAATGGATTAAATGCTACAATCAAATGCATAAGGATGCTGAATGGTTATAAAAACATGACTCAAATATATGCAGTTTACAAGAGACACACTTCAGAACAAAAGACACACAAAATGAGAATGAAGGATGGAAAAACTTTTCCATGCAAATGGAAAAAAAAAGCTGAAGTAGCAATACTGATATCTAACAAACTAGATTTCAAAATGAAGGCCATCATAAGAGACAACAAAGGTCATTACACAATTCTAAAGGCATTGACACAACAAGAGGATTGTAACCACAAAAACATTTATGTACCCAATATAAGAGCAGCTTAGTATATAAAAAAAAAATTCTAGAAGACTTTAAGGGAGATATTGACAACAATATAGTCATAGTAGAGACTTTTCATTGGATAGACCTTCCAAACACTTAACAAGGAAACAGAGACACCAAGTACACACTGGATTAGAAAAACTTAATTGACATTTATAGAACAGTTTACCCCCAAGCTGCAGAATATATATTCTTCTCAAGTGTGCATGAATGATTAACAAATGTAGACTACATGATAGGACACAAAACAAATCTCTACAAGTTCAAGAGAACTGAAATCATATCAAGCATCTTCTGAGATCACAGTGGAATAAAATTAGAAATTAACAGTAAAAATCCCCCAAAACATTCAAACACATCAAGGCTAAATATCATGTTATTAAATAATGAATGGATTAAGAATGAGATAAAATATAAAATAAAATCATTTCTGGAAACCATTGAAAATGAAAACACAACAACCCCAGATCTCTCGGACACAGCAAAAGCAACCCAGAAAGCGAAGTTCATAACCCTATAGGACTATCTCAAAAAACAAGATCAATAATAAACCATTTAACCCTACAACTTAAATAATTAGAAAGAGAACAACAAGAAAAGCCCATAGAAGTAGAAGAAAGAAAATAACAAAGATTGGAACAGAAATAAATGTTATAGAGATTAGGAAAACAATAGGAAAAATCAATAAAACAAAAAGATGGGTATTTTTTGAAAGAATAAGCAAGTTAGCCAGACTCAACAAGAAACAGAGAGAATACCTAAATAAATAAACTCAGAAATGAAAATAGTAAGTAATCACTAACACCATACAAATACAATGATTGAAGGAAATACTATGGATAATTATATGCCAACAAGCTGGACAATGTGGATAAAATGGAAATATTTCTAGAAAAAATAAAATCTCCAAAATTTTATATTGAAGAATCAGAAAAGCTGAATAGGCCAATAGCAACTGATGAGAAAGAAGCAGTAATTAAAACACTCCCAGCAAACAAAAGCCCAGTCTGGATGTTTTCACAGGGTCGTTTTTACCACACAGTCAAAGGAGAACTAACATCTATTCTCCTCAAACTATTCCAAAAACTCCAAGAGGAAGAAAAATGTCTAAGATCTTTTTATGAGGGCAGCATTACCTTAATTTCAAAACTAAAGAAACTACAAAGAAAGAGAATTAATGGCCAATATTCATAATAACATAAATGCTAAAATCCTCAACAAAATATTAGCAAATCACATCCAACAATAGATTAAAAACATCATACAACATAACCAAGTGGGATTTAGTCCAAGGATGAAAGACTGGTACAATATTTGCAATCAATAAGTGAGATCCAGCACATAAACAAATTGAAAGAGAAAAGCCATATGATCTTATCAACAGACACAGAAAAAGCATTTGACAATAATCAACACCCATTTTTGATAAAAACTCTCATCAAAATGGGAATAGAGGCAGCATATCTCAACATGATAAAGGCCATGCATGACAAACCTATAATGAACATCATATTCAATGGACAAAAGCTAAAACAATTTCCCTTGAGATCAAGAACAAGACAGGTATGTCCACTTTCACCACTCTTATTCACTATTAAAAGCCCAGTGCATGAAATTTCATGCACTGGAAAGGGGGTCCCTCAGCCTAGCCTGACCCCTCTCACAGTCTAGGAGCCCTCAGGGGCTGGAGGCAACCCAGCAATCAGGGGAAGGTGATGACCCCATCACATCTTTGTTGCTGCTATGTGCAAGCCTCAACTGGCCCTAGTTACCTGATCCTCAGGATGCCCTGGGTGGCTGGGTAGCTGCCACCCGAAGGCTTGCCTGCATCTCAGGCCAGCCCTGGGTAGCCAGGCAACTTGTCTGTGCCTGGGGCCAGCCCTGGGCAGCTGGATGGGGGGTTGAGTAACTGGGGGATTCCGGAGGCAGATATGGGGAGCAGCCAGACACGTCTGGGGGCCGGCCTGGCCGTGCCATGCGCCTGCCGCTCTGGTGGCACTGAGGGTAGTGGGTGCCACCATCTTGTGGCTGTTGGCACCATCATCTTTGAGGGTATGGCCATCAATCAGCATATTCCCTCTTTATTAGATAGGATAGTACTGGAAATCCTAACCACATCAATCAGACAAGAAGAAAAAAAAGCATGCAAATTGAAAAGAAGAAAATAAAACTATCATTATTCACAGATGACATGATATCCTAAAGACTCCACCAAAAACTACTAGATTTAGTAAATGTATTAGGCAATGTAGTAGGATATAAAATTAATACTCAAAAATTGATGACTTTTTTATACATCAATCATGAATTATCAAAAAGAGAAATTAAACAAACATTCCCACTTACTATTACAATAAAAAAGTCAATATACTTAGTAATAAACTTAACCAATGAGGCAAAAGACCTATACTTCAGGACTTTGAAAAAAGACATAGAGGAATACATTAAAAAAATGGAATAATATACCTTGTTCATGGATTGGTAGAATCAACATCATTAAAATGTCCATACTACCAAGGCAATCTATAGATTTAATGCAATCTATGTTAAAATGCCAACAGCATATTTCACAGTTCTAGAACAAATATTCCAAAAAATTATATGGATTTAAGACATACCCCAAATAGTTGCAGCTATCTTGAGAAAGAAAAACAAAGTTTAAGGAATCAAATACTAGATTTCAACTTATACTACCTAGCCATGATAATAAAAACAGCCTGATGCTGGCACAAAAACAAGCATATAGATCAGTGGAACAGAACAGAGACCCAAGAAATTGAACCAAGCCATTATGCTCAATTAATATTTGACAAAGGAAGGCAAAAGCATACAATAGAGATAAGGTAGTCTTTTCAATAAATGGTGCTCAGAAAATTGGACAGATAAATGCAAAAAATTGAAATTAGACCACCAACTTATACAATATGCAAGAATAAACTAATAAATGGATAAAAGACTTAAATATAAGTTGTGAAACCATAAAAATCCTAGAGGAAACCATAGGCAGCAAAATCTCAGTCATTTTGCATAGCAATATGTATATGGATACATATAGCAAAGGAAACTAAAGAGAAAAACAAATGGGACTACATCAAAATAAAAATCTTCTGCACAGCAAAATGAACCATCAACAAAACGAGAGCCCAATGTATGGCAGAACATACTTAGCAATGAACATCTGATATAGGGTTAATATCCAAAATATATAAGGAACTCATACAACTTAACAAAAAGTAGACAAACAATCCTATTAAAAATGTGCAAAGGACTAAATAAACATCTCTCCAAAGTGGATATACAGATGGCCAAAAGACATGAAAAAATGTTCAAAGTCACTGATCATCAGAGAGATGCAAATTAAAAAGACAATGAGGTATCACCTCACACCTGTCAAAATGGCTACCATCAACAAATCAACAAATGGCAAGTGCTGGAGAGGATGTGGAGAAAAGGGAACCCTGCTACACTGCAGGTGGGAATGCAGGCTGGTACAGCCCTTATGGAAAGCAGTATGAAGTTTCCTCAAAAATTAAATATGGAACTGCCATTTGACCCAGTGGTCCCACTTCTAGGATTATATCCTAAGAAACCCAAAACAGCAAACAAAAAGAATGTTCACATCCTATGTTCATAGCAGCACAATTTACAATAGCTAAGATCTGGAAACAGGCAAGTGCCCATCAGTAGATGAGTGGATAAAAAAGCTGTGGTATGCCTTAACCAGACTGAAGGGTCCCCGGTTCAATTCTGGTCAAGGACATGTACCTTGGTTGCAGGCACATCCCCAAGAGGGTGTGTGCAGGAGGCAGCTAATGGATGTTTCTCTCTCATTGATGTTTCAAACTCTCTATCCCACTCCCTTTCTCTCTGCAAAAAAAAAATTATATATATATATATATATATTTAAAAAAGCTGTAGTATATTTCTACCATGGAATGCTATGCAGCAGTAATAAAGAAGAATATCTTATCCTTTGATATGAAATGGAGGAACCTGGAGAGTATCATGCTAAGTGAAGTAAGACAATCTTAGAAAGACAAGTTTCACATGTACTGGGGATAGGGAAAGCTGGGGGGAGGTTAATAGGGGGAAAAAAAGGAGACATATGTACTACTATTTGTAATACTTTAAACAATAAAAAAATAATTAATTAAAAAAAGAAAGACAAGTATCACATGATACCACTCATATGTGGAATTTAAGTAACAGAATCATCTTTTATTTTAAAATATATTTTAGTGATTTTTTTACAGAGAGGAAGGGAGAAGGATAGAGAGCTAGAAACATTGATGAGAGAGAAACATTGATCAGCTGCCTCCTGCACGCCCTCTACTGGGAATGTGCCTGCAACCAAGGTACATGCTCTTGACTGGAATCGAACCCGGAGCCCTTCAGTCTGAAAGCCGATGCTCTATCCACTGAGCCAAACCCATTTTGATGAACAGTGTGGATCCACATAAAGGGAAGCATGGAACACAGTGTGGAATTTGGGAGAGAAGGAGAAGGTAGGAGGTAATCAACCAAAGACCTTGTATGCATATATGTATAATCCATGGACACAGACAATAGAATAGTGAAGGCCTAGGCCTGGTGAGGGTGTGAGCTGGTGGGAGTCAATGGGGAAAAAAGGTGGCATATGTAATACTTTAAACAACAGAGGATTATTAAAAACAAACAAACAGTGGTACTTGAAATACTATGCAGCTTTAAAAAAGAAAATTTTCTTACCATTTGAGATAGCATGGAGCGACCTGGAAAGTATTATGCTAAGGTACATAAGCCATTCAAAGAAAGATAAGTGTAACATGATCTCTCTTGTATTTAGAATCAAATTAATAAAATAAACTCATGAACAAAATAGATCCAGAGACATTGACGCCTGCAACAGACTGAAATATTTCAGAATGAAGTTGGTGGGGTTGGGGGAGGGCAATGAACTCTAATGTAAACTTAATGTTGAGGGATTATAAAGTATAAATATAGGTAAATCAATTTTAACAAATGTACCATTTTGTGGGAGATATTTATAACAAGGAGGTGATGCATGTGTGGGCATTCAGTATATGGGAAACCTCTGTATTGCCCTCTTTATTTTTCTGTGCAAAACAACTCTAAAAAGATAGTCTTAAAAATTAAGTTATCTTTGTTCCTGGCCAATGTTTCTAAGCGGTTAGAATGTCAGTCCACACACTGAAGGGTCTTGGGTTTGATTCCCAGCCAAGGGCCATTCCTGGGTTGTAGGTTAATTCCCCAGCTCTGTCTGAATGTATGAAGGAGGCAACTAATCAATATGTCTCTCACATCAATGTTCCTCCTTCTCTTTCTTCCACTCTTTCAAAGCAATAGAAAATATCCTCACGTGAGGATGAAGAAAATATTATCTTTGATATTCTTCTAGTTAGACTCATTTCCAACCTACATATCATGTTTAAAATTTTCATTTTAATAACTACACACTTTCTTCTTTTTCTTAAACTACACTCCAGTTAGCTTTAATATCAACTGGAGACTTTTAATTAATTCTTTACTCTCGTGGATTTCACATCTGTTCTACCTTAGCTTCTGTCTATATTGTAGCTACATATTTCTTCCTGCCCCAGAGTTTTGAGTACTCTGGGTTGTATTCTTGTCCAGTATTAAAATTACAACTTTCTATTTCTGTATTTACAATTCAAACCACATATGAAGAAAATATTACCATGTGGTAGAGTTCCTGATCCATTCCATTTCCCCAAAATGCCTTCATATCTTGTATTGATATGCATATTATCTTATAATTATTTACTTTTATGTCCTATTATTTTATTTTTATATTATACTCTACCCCAAATGGAATTACAGTTTTCTTAAAGTTTCCAAATTTCTCCTTGTGTCAGGCTGCTTTTCACTTCATGAAGCCCTTTCAAATTTAAATTACACAGATTAGGAAAAAAATGTCTCTCTCTCTTTTTTTCTGTTTTGAGATTTTGTATTTCCTGAAGATAACTCAAGGTATAATCTGTTCACTTTTGTATATTTAAATGTCTTAATACAAGCTACTATTTATAGGACTAGTATAATAATCTCTTAACTGGTCTCCACACTTTATATCTTGACTAACTGGTTTCTGTCCTCTTAAGACATTACCCATCCTTTATCTAGAGCAGAAGTTGGTTGATTTCTTGGTGGTTTGCTGGTTTAGTTGACTAGTCAGTTATTCATATATGAAGCTCTTCTTAATGTGTATTCATTGTCTTTTCATTACCCATGTGATTAAACCCTAATTGTTTTCCATGGTCTCTAGATCTGTACTAAATTTGATTTTCTTGTGCTAATCTCTTTCTTACCATACATCAAAGCTCCTCCCTTATTTATTTATTTATTTATTATTTGTTTGTTTGTTTGTTTGTTTGTTTCTGTTTCATGCTAACCTCTTTTATGCTCTTCCCTCCTTTTCTTCCTTGGGTTGACTCTTCTCAATCACCAGAGCTCAAATTGAATATTTTCTTCTAGGCATGAATATCTGTGGTCCCCTTGAGCTACCATCACACAATATTCTCTATCAGATCATTTATTCTCCTTCAGATCTTTTTGTTTCATTTTTTGTTTCTTCTTCCTTAGATCTTTGTAACGTGTATTTAATAAAACCTTCATGTGATTAAAAGTTTAATATTTACCACATTTTATTCTGAATTTTATCTGTATTGAATATCATATGACAATGCACTTAACATAGTTAAGACATATTAAGTATGTTAAGTGAACAAATAAAAAGACAAATGAATCAATTGGTGAATGCGTACAATGTACCATCATCAAGTACTTCATATAAAACTTGCACTGGAACACTTATTTTAAATGTCACATCTCTAGACATAAAGAAGGTAAATAAATTGACCTTGTTGCATTTGATTTTATATACACACAGTAAGTAAAGAATTTATTACATACTTATTTGTAATATATTATCCCCAAACACTACCACCATCCATCAGAACATCTCATCTTAACAAAGTTCTTATAAATATATGTTCTGCTGAGGCCGGTTTGGCTCAGCAGATAGAGAGTCGTCCTGCGGACTGAGGGGTCCCAGGTTCGATTCCGGTCAAGGGCATGTATCCTGGTTGCGGGCACATCCCCAGTAGGGGATATGCAGGAGGCGGCTGATTAATGTCTCTCTCTCATCGATGTTTCTAACTCTCTATCCCTCTCCTTTCCTCTCTGTAAAAAATCAATAAAATATATTTTAAAAAATAAATAAATATACATCCACACTTGAAATCTTTTATGTTTACTAACTGTACTGTGAAATAGAAATAAGTTCCACTTGCTACCAATATTCCACACATGTTATGAGGGCTTTAATATATATTCTAATCTAATCATTTTTGTAATACATATTTGCTTTAATTTTCTTTATATTTTAAGCTGATGCCCCAAATACTTCAAACAGAGAAAAAAATAATAAAAGATTTATAGAAATGGTATTTGTTTCAAAGACCAATTACTTGTTATAAAAATTACATGCTTTCAAATATTAAAGTAACCCATATAAGCAACATGATTTAAAAATATACTTGAACTCATTACAGATACTGACGTTTTAAATTTTCTATATATTTGCATAATTGTATTCAAGTTTTATAATCCTATTAGTTTTTGTCACAAAGAGATAACAGTTACAGAAGATTTAAAAATAATTTATGTAAAAAGGTTTTAAAATATGTATGTTATATAAATATTAGCTAAAAGTAGTACGCCGTAGTTTATATAAAAATAGATGGCATGGAATAGACAAACTAATATTCTTAAGCACTTGTCCTAAGATTTTATTCTATGTTTTTATTTAATTGCAAGGATCCATGGGAATTAAAAGTGGTTCCACCATTTCTCTATGTTTCTAACAGACTGGAAACATCAAATTAGAATTCAAGGTGTTTTTTTCTGCCCATGAATTTTAGTATCAAGTTTCCATTTGAACAACCAAAGCATTTGTCTAAACCACTGGGGTGCCTAACTTTAAGAGAAGGTGGAAGCAAACACACTCTAACTTTTATGTCATCTTGTCATGCTGTAGTATCTCAAGGTGCTTTGCAATAACATTAAACTTTAAAATGTTATCTTTCCTGCTGAGTTAATTAGTTAAAATCAGATAAGTGGCAATGACAATAAACACATGTTCTGGCTTAAACCTGAAGCCAATACCAACAGAAGTGAAGGAGTTCTATGAAGCAGGTTTCTTGTAGCTGAAAAGGAGACCACCTGCAGAGACATACTTCACAGAGAAGGTAAGGAAACTTGTTTTAGTTGACTTCACTTGTGAACAGTGAAAAGAATCCTTAGCCCAAGAAGGTAAACCTTTATTCTTGACAAGCATTATCAGTTAAAGTTAGCTTAAAGGTGTAATAAGACAATTAGCAAGAGTCACTGGAACAAGCCTTACATCAATAATATAAATTCTGAATAATTGGCAGTGACTGTGTTTTGAATCAGTCATAGTCCACTGAGTAAATGAGTTAGGCTATCCATGAAGGAAATGCAGATTTTTTTATACCTTGTGAAAAAATGATGAAGGCACCCACTGAAACCATTCCAAAAAATATGATGCTCTGCATTTCTTTCCAGCTAAGAATTTATGTAAGCAACAGATTGTGATCAATGAAACACAAATATAAATTGCTTAACCCCAGTAATTTTAAAAACTCTAAAAGTCATGGAGCCACCCTCTGTCAAGGAAAGACCTCAAAATGAGCATTTAACACTTTTACAATTCTACTGAGATTTGCAAATTTGGAAATCAGTCATCAAGATGGCAACATAGGCTATTCTTGACTTCAATTTCCTTCATAAGAAGATCAACTAACTATACATAGATAAGACACCATTGTGAAATTCCTCGCACATGATCATGACAGTAAGCACTCCTTAGTTAGGAGACTAAGAAGGACCACATTAGAAGGTTAAGAGGACACATTGACCACAATGTCCCTTCTTCAGACTGGCATAACACAGTACAGAGAGGAATAATTGGGCTATGATTTCTCCAGTGAGTAAAAGAGAGCCCAATGTGGATATTTCGATCCTCTAGAATTGTGGGTCACTTCTGAGGCAGCCCCACATAGCTCTTGCCTCACAGAGATTGTGGGAAAATATGGGGGGAGGGGGGATAATCTCATCACTGGGGATCAGATAGTGATGGATAATGTGAGTGGGCCTTACTGCTTCAATCTTGGCAGACAGAGTTTTTAGTTGCAGGAGCACTTAAGTGGAAATCCCAACCAGTGGCTTTGTCTGTATGCCAAACCAAGACATTGGCTCCATCTAGGTAGGAAATTTAGGTCACTCTTCTGTCTGATTCAGAACCACCTACGGAGAGCCTTGATGGCCTTGGAGCCTGTTCTGCCATCTAGTCTGTGCAGGAAAACTAATTGGTAGGCTTGCATATTGCTGAGTGCAGCCCCAGTCCTACCCAACCAGGAATTCTGACCAGAGCACCCAGAAAGCTTTGTAACCCAGCAGCACCTGCACAGAAAACCTATTTATTGGCTGTGCTTCTGCACAGACTAACTAGCCGGAGAGGGGGGGCGGGGAGGAGGGAACGGGGGGGTGGTACAGAGTTCTGCCTAATTTGGGACCCCAAGCAATGAGTGTAACTAGCTAGGCGGGGAGGTTATTCTGCCACCCCACCCAAGTAATAATTCATAGCCCTTCCTACTACTGAGTGCAGCCTACAACCCAATTAACCAGGATAACTGAGCAGAGCACCTGGGAAGGAAAATATTCCATAAATACTCTAGCAGAGCTAGAATTGCAGCTCTGTTCATCTGCAGAGCTAAACTGATAGCCACTTCTGATTTGTTTCCTCTGATTTGTTCCCTAAACAATGAGCAATGTTGGCCTTGAGGATCCCTTCTATGGCCAGGCCAGGACAGGGAAGTTATTCTGTAGCCCTGCCTACTATTGAATAAAGCCTTCAGTCATGCCTGTTTAGGAAACCTGATTAGAACACCTAGGAAGCTGGGTAGGCCATGCTGTCTGAGCAGAGACTAAGAAGCCCAGACTGAGACTCTGCCCATCTGCAGAGAAAAGCTGGTGACCCTATCTGGCCAAGGAATTTGGTGAACAGTTCTGCTTGATTTGGGTCTCTAAGTGATAAGCTATGATAGAGTTGGATTTATTTTTCAATCTCTCATGGCAGATAAGCTAAATCATAGCCCTGCCTTCGATGAGTACAGTACCCAATCTTGCCTGACTAGAAAGCCTAACCAGGGAATCAAGACAACCACAGAGCACATCCTAAAATTTCATGTGGGCAGGAAACCATGTAAGTAGTGCTATTCAACTACTCCCAGTCAACAGCATCCCCCATGACCACAGAGTTTAAGAGATGGCCTTACCTAGAAATAGACCTCAAAAGCAAGCCCAACCTGCCGCATGTCACTATTAGCTGACCCACTGTGAACACCAAGATGATATGACTGGTGAAGGACTATTTCTGCCTAAGCAAACATGCAAAATCTGGATGAGGAGACCATTTATGCAAAAGCACAGATGTCAATTGAAGAAATCAAGCATTACAAAAAAAAATCATAACGACATGATACCACATAAGAAAACCGAGAAAGCTCTAATAAGGAACCCTAAAGAAAATATATATTTACATGAAAAAGCAGTCAGAATAACCCTCCTGAAGTAGTTTAGCCAACTGCATGAATACACAGACCCACAACTAAACAAAATTAAAAGAACAGTGCATGGACAAAACAAGTGCAACAATAACAACAACTACTACAAAATAGAAACAAAAAAAATCAATCATAGAACTAATGAATATGACTGAACAGAAAAGATTAGGATGTACTTTACAAGAAATGCTAAATGATATACAAATGGAAGTAAAAGAATGCTAGTTACATTATGAAAACAGATGTATGTAAGTATAAAACTCATTGGTAATGGTAAATATACTATATTCAAAGTCAGTTTCTCTAATATTTTAGTTTTAAAGTTAAAAGAACAAGACAATGAAAAATAAGCATATGTTAATAATTTATTATTGGGTATACAATATAAAAATATGTAACATCAATAACCTAAAATGTGAGGAAGGAGAAGTAAAAATATAAGTTTAAAAATGCTGTTTAAGCCTGAACAATGTAACTAAGTGGTTGAGTCAACCCATGAACCAAGAGGTCTACAGTTTGATTACTGGTCAGGGTACACTCCCAGGTTGCATGCTTAATCCCCAGTAGAGGGTGTGCAAGAGGCAACTGATCAATGTTTCGGTTTCTCTAGCCATCTCTTTTGCTCTCTTTCTAAAAAAAAAAAATGATAACATATTTTTAGATGCTATTTAAGTTAATTTGTTATCAACTTAAAATAATTGTTAAAAATGTAAGATATTTTATGTAAGCTTCATGGTAACCATAGATAAAAACCTATATTTGACACATAAAAGATTGTGATAAAGAAGTCAAAACATATTAGTATAAAAAGTCATCTAGCCGAAACCGGTTTGGCTCAGTGGATAGAGCGCCAGCCTGGGGACTGAAAGTTCCCAGGTTCAATTCCGGTCAAGGGCACGTATCTTGGTTGCGGGCACAACCCCAGTAGGGGGCGTGCAGGAAGCAGCTGATCGATGTCTCTCTCTCATTGATATTTCTAACTCTCTATCCCTCTCCCTTCTTCTTTGTAAAAAAATCAATAAAATATATTAAAAAAAAGTCATCTAATCACAAGAGAAGATAGAAAGATAACAAGAAATGAACAATGAATTGATAAAATGGAGTACAATGAAAAAAAGTGTTAGTCAGTCCCTACTCATTAATAATTACTTTAAATGAATTAAATTTTTAAAAGTCATAGAGAGACAAAATAGAAAAAAAATAAGATCCAACATATACTTAGCTTAAGTTTTTTTATATGTTTATATTGATTTTTAGAGAGAATGAGAGAAGGAGAGAGATAGAAACATCGATAAGAGAGAAACAACTGGTTGCCTTCTGCATGACCTCTACTGGAAATCAAGCCTGCAAACCATAACCCAAGCATGTACCCTGCAACCCATGACCTTTTGATTAATGGGTCGATGCTCAACCACTGAGCCACACCAACCAGGTTTTTTGTTTGTTTTTTTAATTTCAAAGACACACACAGATTAAAAGTGAAGGGATTAAAAAAAATGTTTCAAGCAAATGGTAAATAAAACAGGATTACAGTGGTACCTTGAGATACGAGTTTAATTCGTTCCATAACCTTGAGGCATGGGAAACTATGAGACGCTCCAGTCATAGTAAACTAGTGGGTCCTGTGCAGCTGTCAGATCCACGCGATTACTCCTATCTCAAATGTTGCTCTTATTTCAAAGCAAAAATCGCTCGCTCGATGGCTCGTATCTCAAAAATCTTGTATGTTAGGGCACTTGTATCTTGAGGTACCACTGTAGTAATATGAGACAAAAGAGAAGCTAAAAATTACCAAAATATACAAAGGTTTTTATATAATAATTAAGAGTTCAATTAATAAAGAAGCTATAATGATTCTGAATATTTATGCACCAACATTGAATCACCTAAATGTAGTATAAAAACACTAATAGAATTAAAAGGAGAAATAAGCAGCAATATAATAATAGTTGGGTATTTTAATACTGCAATCCCAACAATGGAGAAATCAATAAGGTAACAATGGCTTCAAACAATATTAAAAACCTAATGGACATAAGAGACATAAACAAGGTATTTCATCCAACAGCAGAATATATAGTGCACATGGAACATTTTTTAGATTAGCCACAAATCAAATCTTAGCAAACTGAAAAAGATGAAAAATCAAACCAAGTATATTTTTCAATTACAATGGTACAAAACTTGAAATCAATAATAGGAGAAACAGTAGAAAATTCACAAATACATGCAAATTTAACAACAAACTTCTGCACAACCAATGAATCAAAAGAAAAAAAATTAAAGAGAAAATAAACAGTATCTTGAGACAAATGAAAATTGAAACATAATCTACCAAAACTCATGGGATATAGTAAAAAGTGCTCTAAGAGAAAGCTATGAATGCATACATGGAGAATGAAATGGAATATCAAATAAACAACCCAACTCCATACCTCAAGTAACTAAAAATAAAGAACAAACTAAGTTCAAGTTAGTAGAATAAAGAAAATAATAAAAACTAGGTTAGAAAAAAAGAGAGATCAGAAAAACAACAGAAAAAGTAAACAAAACTAAGAGTTGGTCATTTGAAAAGATAAAAAAAAGAAAATAACAAACCTTTCAGTAGAAAACTATATCAAGAAAAACAGAGAAACCAGATCAATAAAATTATAAATGAAGGATGAGATATTACAACTGAAACCTCCCAAATACAAAGGATCATAAGACTACTACGAAAAACTATACACCAACAAACTGGACAACCTAGAAGATGTGAATAAATTCCTGGAAACATTTACAAAGTCTAAATCAAAAGGAAATTAAAAATTTAAGCAAATCATTGATATGTAATGAGATTGAATAAGTAATAAAATATATCACAACAGAAAGGACAAGACCGAATGTCTTGATTGGTGAATTTTATCAAATGTTTAAAGAGTTAATGCCAATCATTGTCAAACTCTTCCAAAGAGTTAAAGAGGAGAGAACACTCCCAAAATCATTTTATAAAGCCAACATTACTCTCATATAAAGGACACTATAAGAAAAAAATGTACAGGCCTATATCCCTAAAAAATATAGATGCAATAATCCCACTCTCCCCAACATGCCTCCCTCCAATACTACAGCCCTAAAATAAATTATATAACATCTAAGTAGCTTTTTTTTGGTAACATGTTTTAATTAAGGTTATATTATTAGATATCAAATAAAAGTTAGTATAATACATTAATTAAATTCTGAAACATCCATATTTAACAACAGAGATGAGCTGACTATAAAAGTCACTGAAATGCATGAAAGAAAAATATTAAGAAGCCAGAAGGAAGTTCAAGTAGAACTAAAAGTAGAAATAAATGTCCAGAGGGATGCTGCCTTTATTTAAACACCTCTCAGCACAGGTTTTTAAATGTCTAAATATATTCAATCCATTTTGTCAAAGCAACTTTATTTAGCTGGTTGTTTACCTTTCTGTAAAAGCCTCATTACCCATAAACACAAAGAATGAAGTTGATTAATGTGCTCTAAGTGTGATGTTCAAATTGTAATTTTCATATACGCAAATGGATGCTTCTGCAGTATTTTGTTTGATAATTTACAGAGTTAGCACTGTCCAAACCACTAATCAGTTCCTTTTTATGCTGACAGCTGCAGAAGATTCTTTTGGAATGCTAATTTTCATTAGTGTTTTCCCTCCCTGAGAACTAGAAGTCTGGATCAGGCCTGATTTCATCATTGCAAACTAAAGTTTGAGAGCAAAGGCATTTGGACTACTCATTACTTTTTTAAGCCTGTACAGAGGTAGAAAAAAATGCAAATATAAAACCCAAGGGGTGAATTGCAGACATGTAGAGTGAATGTAAATAATATATATATTGAAGGTGCAGGACTTTCACACACAGAAAAATTTGTTTGGGTTGTTGCTGACTAAATTTGCTGAAGTTTGTGTGTGAAATAAAAATATAACAAAATGACATTGTCTATTAATTTTGGAGATAATGATAGTCATTTAATTTATTATTATTAATTAAATGGTAATATTTAATTCATTAATATTATAGGTACTTTTCTGATATACAAGTTCTCTTTATGCATGTTATATATTAATATTACTCATTGTTGCTTGTTAATTAAATTGTTTAAAAAAGAATATATATTGCTCACGTTGATTGAATGTGTCTCATAGGCTGAGGATATTATCTTTAGAAGGGCGGCATGATTTTTCTCATTTAAAGGTGAGAAAACTGAAGCATAGAAGTTTGGAGTCATTTGCCCAGAGTTACTCTATAGAGGCAGATTTGAAGCCAAACAGTCTGGATCCAGAGTCTGGAAGCATCATCAGGTATTAATATTAAATTGGTAGAAATAAGACCTATAATTCACAGCAGTGATGGTACATGTGTTAATACTTTGTCTTTTCATATATGAAGAAAAAAGCAACTCCCATTTTGAATGAATAGCAGTGTTGCTTTCTGTTACTTTAAAATTTTCATGCTTGGATGACATTATTAATGTTTATGCCAGTGTAAATGTTAAGTCTCCAATCAAAAGGTCTAAATATATTAATGTTTTGCCTCTGTGCATAGGTATGAGGAGATAAGAAGAATGATGCGGTCTGAGAAATTATTTTTGTACAAATTAGATATATTTTATTATAAAGAAACTGTTGGTATGAAGACTTTTGATGTTTTCTATTCTCTTTTGAAAAAAGAATCAACCTTAAATTTTCAATCTTGATTTCTCCAGAGACTACATATATATACATATATGTGTATAAAGATTTGTGAGATTAATTTTTAATCATTTCATATTTTGCCCTTAGTCACTCTAAATCTGTAATCTTTAATTTTTAATATCTCCAGAGAAAGCTAACCTATAAAAATGAGTAGTTTTCAGCAAAATAAAAAAATAATAATAATAAGTTACATAAATCAAAACTACTTCTTGACAAGTTACTATCTGCTTTTTAAAATTATCATATAACTTTTATATTTTCCCTAACAACTAGTAAGTCTGAAACCATCTCCACTTCTTCACAATCCATTCTCTTTTTAACTGTCTGTAACATGATTTCTCCTTTTGTCATCCTACTGAAGCATGGCTCTGAGAAATACTATCAAGCTTTCACTCCTCTCGGGGTCTATGCCACTATATTATAATCTTTATGTGAGTATTCATAAATCCTCTTCTTACTGAAACACAAATTCTTTAAAAACTCATATTTGCAATGATAATGGAATACAAAGCAGATTATATTTTGTGGCTATGATGGTGGGTCTTAGGATATCTTTTGCTATACATCTCAGAAAAGGAGCATATAATAAAAGATACCACATGTAGAAATTGCAGAGATATATAGAAAAAATAATGTTTCTACGACTGCAGAAGCTATACTTAAAAACAAAAGGTAGAGAATTGAAATTTCAACTTGATTCTTTTGTTACAAAAAATGTGTTGATTTTTTAAAAACACTCAAATAAACTACATAAGAGGTGAAAATATATTTTATTTTTGTGTCTAGTCATTTGTGCAAGTTATATCTTAAGTAAAAAATGGCAACTTAATTTATGAAAATGTGGAGATAAAAAAAGATTAATGGAATTATAATAGCATTCTACAGATACTCATAGAAAAGTATAAATATTTTTATAGTCTTGTTATGATATTTAAACACTGATGGTTCTTTAGTAAAAGTATTCCCTTAAAAATTACTTTTCAAAGAGATATTATTGTAATTTGAATAGATGTTTTTTATTGTCAAAATGATTGGGGGATACTATTACCACTTAGAAAATAATTGTTTGAGTGAGACAGTCTTACATAATAAAGAATTTTCCTACATCCAGCTTACTATGCTAATGTCATCAATATTTACTTAAGTTAAAACCATGTTTATAATTACCTAACAATTTTAGCCACACACACAAAATATATGTTTTACATTTTTTGTGCACTGCCTCTTACAGAAAGACAAAAGTGTGTAAATTCATAAAAGACTACATATTTGGATTGAAACTTTTCAGAGTTCTTCATGATTTCAGAAAATCACATTCCCAATGGTAATGTCACTTTTGGTATCTGAGTCATTAATACTTTGCTTGTGCTAGACTATATTTGTAGCTGTCAGAAATATGGTGCAGAGAACTAACTCCTTTATTATATATTGTTGTGAGGTAATATTTATGTATTAGCATATTGAAATGTGTACTATTTTATTATGCATTCATTTATTTTCATTTCTCCTTTTAACATTTAGGGCATTGTATTGATTTTATAAAATTGCATGTGTAAGTAAATTTTATTTGTCATTATTTTTATTAATGAGATTTTTTAGCTCATTTTACATTTGTTATTTAAAATATCATTTGATCTGATGAAGTTAACAATCAAAGACATAGAGCAATGTTTTGAAATAATATATCAACACATTTTCTGTTCACAATTTTTAAAATGGAAAACTAACAAAGTAGGATAATTAAAAATATGTTTTATATTGTTTTGTTGTCATAAGAAGAACAATATGACAGAGTGTCTTATTATTTCTGCCTTCATTTTATATTCAGCTATAATAGAATGCAGAAATTTTACAGAATTGGTACTTTAAAAACACTGATGAGTGCCATAAGATAGAAAGAATCAAAGCATTGTAAGATAGAACCATAAACATAATTGGAATAGTGATTATTCTTTCTTATAAAAGGATTGAGGAAGGAAAACAAATATAAGGTTCAGATACAAAATTGGTGGATTTAAGTAAATAAACAAACCAAAAAAGACAAAGTTCCCAAAGCAGTAGAAAAGAATAGAGTATATTGAGATTATATTTATAAAAATGGAAAAAATAATGAAGGGAAAACACAACTTACGATCTATTCCTCAGGATTCATTCATTTACTTAAAGCACTATTTATTTTCTATAGAACACCATTGTGGCCTCCTTAAGTTAGCTGCAGTAACACATGGGAAAAGACATACACATCCTCTAACAATATTGAAACCAGAATGCAGCAACTCTGCAAGAAGTCTAGTCATCTCATTTATTATGATGATTTATTATTCACTGAGCACCAACTCAACCCTTCTTATAACAGAGAAGAATTTTTTTCCTATTTCAGATATTTTAAAATATAAATAAAAATAAATGGATGAAAGGAAATGTATTGTCTGCTGCTATAGTACTTATCTCTTTTCTCTAGACATTTATAATAGAAAAAAGTGGACTTGTACCTCTGTAAAATATATGATTAAAACCTAAGGAATAAGGAAAGTACATAACAAAGTGAACAGGAAGAATTCAGAGAAAAAACACACATAAATTCTAAAATTCCAAATCCCATTTGAGCAGTTATTTTTTAGAGTATGTGACCACAAAGAGCAAATAAGTTGAGTCTTTCTGTCCCTCCTTCTCCATTTTTTCCATAAATTATTTTCTAGTTCTGTGTGAACACCTATTTGTATATTCATATTAAATGCTTCAAGATCCAAATTAATAATATTTCTTACTAAGAATTTTTTCTATATAATCTTTGAATATTCAACCTTAAATTATCTATAAATTATATTACAGACTCATGCAAACACATACATTTACATAATTAGTTAAAAAGTCTATTGAATTTATGTTAAATTGCACCAGAAAACTGTTAGGTTTCCAACCTTCTTGAAAATATGTATTATAACAATATTTTTAAATCCATACATGAACAATTTATAAGTATTTTAAAAGTATTACCTCTGCTTTATGACAATGCCACAAATAATTTAATGAGAGCTTACTAACTGACAGTTATAATAAAAAATGCTTTTTAGACATTTTTTTCACGGAGTCCTTGCAACAATGCTGCATAATATCTAGTTTTACCACTAAACAGATGAATAAACAGAGGCACAACAAATTAAGTTTCTAATTGTCCCAAGGTGGGGGGGGAGCGGGGGGGGAGTATTCATTGGGATCCAAAATTACAGTTCAAACCATGTTCTCAATATTTGTCCTCTACTTTTTTCCAATAAATTATTTATGTTTACTTTTTAAGGAATTTTTAAAAGTACAAAAGTAGCACAAAACATTATTCTAACAAAAACTCATACTTATATTACCATAGTAGAAAACAGTATGGAAAGTCCTATAAAAAACTAAAAGTAGATCTACCATACCACTCAGCAATTTCAATTCTAAGTATTTATATGAAGAAAATGAAAACACTAATCAAAACGACCTATAGCATCCCTATGTTCATCACACCATTATTTACAATAAATAAGAATATGCAAGCAGCTGAGGTGTCCATGGATAGGTGAATGTATAAAGATGTGACACATACAATGCACACACACACACACAAACACACACACACACACATGAAGGAATATTATGCAGCAATTAAAAAAATGAAATCTGGCTGTTTGTAATGACATGGATGAACCTAGAGGGTATCACGCTAAGTGAAAAAAGCCATACAAATATGGTGTGGTTTCTAAAACAACAAAACAAGCAAGGATGATTCTCTCATCATTGATGTTTCTCTCTTTCCTTCTCCACTTCTTTCTGAAATCAATTAATAATATATTTTTAAAAAATTTTAAAAAGTAAATAAACAGAGACTTACAGAAATAGAGATCAAAGGATGTTTTCAAGAAGGGTGGGGACCATAGGACGATTGAAAAAGGTGAAGGGGATATAGTCAATAATATTGTGAGAATTTTGTAAGGTGACAGATTATTATTCAAATTAGTAGAGCAATACTCCTGTTTGTATAAAAATATTGAATCACTATATTTTACACCTGAAACTAACATAACATAGTATTGTACTATGCTATATCTAAATAAAAGTAAATTAATGAATTAAAAATTAACCACTATGAACTATTGGTATTTATTTCAATTTTATTCTAAGGCAATAATATATTAGCAATAAGTTGATGGTCTCTTTAACCATCACATCACATTCTCTCCAGCTCTTCCAGAGCTAATCAACCACTATTATGTAACTGGAGGCCTAGTGCATGAAATTCCTGCATGGGGGGTGTCCTTCAGCTCAACCTGCTGCCTCTACAATCTGGGATCCCTTGAACAATGTCTGATTGCCCGTTTAGACCCAATCCTGAATCCCTGGATTGGGCCTAAACCGGTAATCAGATATCCCTATCACAATCCAGGACTACTGGCTCCCAACTGCTCACCTGCCTGTCTTCCTGATTGCCACTATCCACTTCTGCCTGCCAGCCTGATCATATCCTAACCACTCCTCTGCCATCCTAACTGCTCCCCTACAAACCTGTTTGCCCCTAACTGCCCCCCTTGTAGGCCTAGTTTCTCCCAACTGCCCTCACCTGCTGGCCATCTTGTGGTAGCCATCTTGTATCCACATGGGGGCAGTCATCTTGTATGTTGGAGTGATGGTTAATCTGCATATTACTCTTTTATTAGATAGGATAGAGCCCTGGTGCACAGGTGGGGGCTAGCTGGATTGCCCTGAAGGGTGTCCTGGATCAAGATGAGTGTTCCCTTGGGATGTAGAATGGCCTGGATGAGGGTCCTGTGGTGGTTTGCAGGCCGACCATGCCCCCTGGCAATCCAAGTGGAAGCCCTGGTTTCTGGGATTTATTTATCTTCTACAATTGAAACTTTGTGGCCTGGAGCAGAACCAAGCCTTATGCTTGCTCTCTTGGCAGCAGCCATTGAAACTTTGTTGTAAGTGGAGACATCAGCAGGCCAGGGTGTCTGGAAAGCTTGACTTCTTCCAGGGGCAACCCAAGCTTCCCTCCTGCTCTCTCTGTGGCCATAGCCATCTTGGTTGGGTTAATTTGCATACTTGCTCTGATTGGCTGGTGGGCATGGCTGGTGGGCATGGCTTTGTGGGTGTGGCAGAGGTAGAGTCAATTTGCATATTACTCTTTTATTAGATAGGGTACTGAGGAGTTTGAGAATATAACACTAGAGTCAAAAATAGAATGATTTCTCTGATTGGCTGGTGGGCGTGGCTGATGGGCATGGCTTGGGGGTGTAACAAAGGTACAGTCAATTTGCATATTACTTTTTTATTAGATAGAAACTTCACATTAATTTATTTTACATATAGTTACAAATACATTTATCAATTTTGTTTTTGTCTTCTGAATTCCTCACTCTGTGTGACTATAATTATTTTTATAAGTACTCTTTATTTTCTTAGCATTTGAAGGGAATATCTCCTTTATAAACTAAACAGCTTTCTCTAGGAATGTAATCAGGAGCAAGAATATGTTACTTGCAGTATTATTCAGAGTAGTGGTGATCTCAGTGGAGACAATGGGAAGAGACTGATTATCTATTTGAACAAAGTAAATAACATTTTCTTCAGTGATTCTCTTCATCCCCAAATTTTCAATGTATTGTTTATCTCTTAGAAATGTATGCCTGCATACGACTTCAAAGTCATACAAAATTCCATGATATAATCCATCATATTAAGTAATGGCAAATGTACAAATCATGCTAACATAATTTTCTTTGTCCAAACTATTTTCTCAAAAATGGCAAAGAGTAGACTACATAATTAAAATCTGGTAAGGCCTAATATTTTATCTTACCTCTCCATGATCTAAAGGAGGCTTCACTAGAACATTTACCTTCAGAAAGGAAAATAAAAAGACTGAAGAAACCAAAATATCATTATCTGAAAGCAAATGTTATGGCAGTTCAAAATGAACTTATTTTTTTTCAATATTTTTCCCACTAAATCACAGCATTCTTCCACCATTTTTTAGTGCTTTGCTAAGTAGAAATACATAAACAATATTTCCATAATCATGATGCTTGGTTGTCTGCAAGAGTTCTTTCCCCAGCCTTACAAAGGGTTCTGTATTCTAGAGAAAAACTATGCATACATGATTAAAAAGTCAGGAGACTAAAGATAATTTTGTAAGGCATTGAGGGTCAGAGGAACTTCAGCTAAAAGAATTGAAGACTCACCCTTGTCTAAGGACCCTATGGTATTTACTTAACACAATTCGTCCTAAGGCAAGGTGAAGGTATACACTTCAAAGGGTAAGGTTTCAAAGGGTTTACAGAAGCATTGTCAGTTCGGGGAATACCTATAGCTGTTCAGGTGTTTGGCCAACAGGAGGCAATAAAATGCCCGGAGCTGTCAGACAGTTAACAATCCTATTCAGGTTTGGGGGAGATGCCTTTTAGCCATTTCCAACAGGTAAACTACATATGTGGCTCACTTTTGTTGAGTCCCCCAAGCTTCGCCAACCTTTTGATGAAACTCTTGTGATTATTACATGCTGGAATTGGTTCTTGGCAGTTGTCCTTGTTTTTGTATAGCTGAAGAAATTTCTTCTCATAATGTTCTGTAAATGATAGTACTACTACTTTCAGAACGACTTTGATGATTCCATGATGTAATATTGATGTCTTGAAGGAGGTCTGGATATTGTACAGGACTAAAATATTTGATCTTCTGGAAGGATTGGGCTGTCTCCTGAGAGGTTTTAACATAGCCATTTCTACACATGGGAAAGCCTCAGCACTCAGACAAATGTAAAATAAAAGTCTTAGAAGAGGTATTGGGGGCATGGTGCTTACTAATATATAGAAAGATATAAAATACAAAGCAAAAGGACATAAATTCATTTTGAGGAGGCCCCAGATGTAATTATGCATGCAGAAAGCAATTAAAATGCATGTGCAACAATAAGTATAATACGTAGACCATGCTATGGTGAAAACATATTTCTCAATCTATACTGAAATTTTGTAACAACTTTAGGTCTCATTTGTCTTGTAATATAAATGAGGTTAACACAACTTGTCATCTCCCTCATAAGGGATATTATGAGGATTCATGAGATCATTAAATGAAGAATCTCTATGTGCTTAATTTACTCTTTGGAAGGAACCCTAGCAGAATGTAGTGCATATTTGGTTCAGAAAGAGTGAATACACCTGCTTAATTTCCTTCCATTCATCTAGAAAATTCTATAATTGTGTGCGGTATGCAAATAGGACTATTTGTTGCACATTATGAAATCCTTAGAGCAACAGGTAAAATTGCTTTTTAAGTAAATTAAAATAAAACAGATTTTTTTCTAGACATCCTTATAAATAGCTACTATAAAAAATATCAGAATTTGCCTCATATTACTTTAACTAATTCTGTGTATGGGAAAGTATATTTTTAAAGGTTCACTGGTATAAAAGTTAATATACAAATATGTAGACCATCAGGGGTATATTAAAAAGCTCATGTTATTCCTGAACAATTTTTCTATTTTTAATCAAAATCACTCAACTATTCTTTTAAATTAAACAAGGTCTTTAATGGATAATGATTATAAAGGTATTTTTGCTGCATCATTTAATGTGCATCATTTAATATGTCAAATTCCAAGAATAAAAATGACATAGTCCTTTGTTGTGATCTTTTGAGATAAATTCTCAGTCTTTGATACATTAAACTACTGCACAATATAAAAATTCATAGAGATGTTTTGAGATATTCATAAGCGATTATTGTGAATGTTTAATGAAGCCTGCTTTGTTGCTCACATCTCTGTTACCATGCTAGAAACTTTCCCATAAAGACAAATGGCTCCGTGGCAATCAAGTGAAGTGGGTATGATTCCAAGAGAAGAACCAGCCAGGAAGAAAACATCTATGACACTCACAGCTGATGGGAACACAGCCTATTGGGCCCCAACCACCATGTTCTTATCACAATGCCATATCACTTCTCCCAGAAATGCCTAAATAAACAAAATACTTATTTCTGTCTCAAACAGAAGAAAGAGAAATTGTTCAAAAACCTGAGACAGAGTTGCAAGTGATTTTCTCAGGTAAAAGAAAAGTTCTTTGTATATATTTTCGATAACTGAAGCCATTTTTCAAAAGAGAGAATAAATTAATTCTGGCAAAGATTAAAAATAAAAGATAAAATGAAGAATAGAAGGAAAATATAGTATTTGGAGTTCTCACAGATAAAATTGCTTTATAGAAGTGACCACAAATTTGGCATTAATAATGTGACTCAGAATGTGACTATCACCCTGGGGCTCTGTAGTATATTTGGAGTATACATTAATAGGTGAAAATGTAACTGAAATAGAATTACCTCTTTCATAACAAGCTTTACTATCTCTGAAATGGATTCAATTTCTACATTCTAAGCTTAGATATAAAATTATATTGCTTCAACTAACCAAGTTATTTGAAGCAAATTTGGGGATATTAATAATTACTAAACTAATGATAAATGTGAAAAATTTGAAACACATCAGTTTTCCTGATCACTACCCCCAAATATAAACAAACTTGCATTTTTCATGTTCAGCTAACTATATTCGAAGAAATGAAATGGATTCCTAATTTTGTATAACTCTAACTGATATCATGCAAGATTAGAAAAAATACTAAAAATGTTAGGATCTGGGTGCTAGTAGAACTTTGCCATACATGTAAGGCCTTGGATAAAGTTATATGCTGTTTTGCTCTTGGAATCTGCTCTCCAAACACAGTGAAATAAACTAAATATTTTCCAGCTTAAAAATACATCTTGCTATGTTTATGCAAATATATTAAATTATTATCAAGTTTATAAACTTTTTATTTTTGAATGTTTTTAAATCACTTAATTAGTAGAACATATTCCATTTACCATCCTGAATACTTCTGTCTTCTTATTCAATATTTTCACATAGTTGATCAGCAAATATATTTTTGCTATTTTTCAAACAAAACATATGTTTTTGGTGTTTCTGTTTCTACAAGAATAGTGTGGTATTACAAACAAAAGTGTGGTAATAATACCCAGCTTTTACAGCCACAGTATATAGGGGGGAAAAAAACAGGTTATTTTTTTTAACTTATTGCTTTACATAACTGTTCCCTGTGATTCATAGTTGCCCATAATATAGCATCATGGCATAAGCAAAGTTAAATAGGAAATGTTTTGATTAATGTCTTTTTCTTATTAGACTAGAAGCAAAGATCTGTTTTGTCTTTTGTTCTATCTCCAGTATCTACAAGATCAGTGAAGACACTGTAGCACTGAATATTTTTAAATTATTTTTAATTTAAATAAATATGCAGAGAAACCTAATATGTAATATCCTATTAATAGAGTCTATTCTATCTAAACAATCTGCAATAGTGGAAATAGGATATAGGTATAAACTGTGCTATCTTTTTTCTTTTTTTGATACTAATTTATTTTTTAAAAAACATATTAATGGAACTGAATGGTTCATTCTTGTTTCTGACCATTATTTTGGAATTTTTCTCCAAACACCTTTCTGATGAAATTCAATTCATGCCCCTAAATTAGGAAGTATTCTGGTATGCCCAGGCATTTTTGTACTTTAAGAAATAAAATTGGAAAGAATGCTCAATATACCTTCCAGTATAGATATTGCCTGAAAGATATTGATAACATTGACCTTAGCTCTAGTAAGGTCCAGCCTCTTGGTTACATGGATTTACTTTTCTATATCGGGAACTAACAATAATAAAATTAACATGGTGGCAAATAAACTAATATTTATGGAATTGTGTTTGTAGATTGTACATTAGTCCAACTGTATTTTCTCTCCATCTCTTATCTCTAGTCCCTTTTTGCTGTGGAATCACAGTGGCAGCTCCAGGTTTACCTAGGCCTTGATTAGGGGATCCAGAAATAAAGAACTTGCCTCAGATGGCTCCAGCTACTGTCTGATGATGACTCCTTGTTAACTGCACCTCTGAACTGCTCTATTGTGGCCAAATGAGATCATATTTCTTGGTCTATGAGAGGAAAGAAGTCTCATGGGACTGAAGAACAGCTGTTACCAAAAGATAAAATAAAATTGCCCGAGATTAAAAAAAGAAAGATATCTTCTGCCAAGAGCCTAATTTTTCTTAAGAAATTACAAGATTAACAAACTGCCCTTTCTGCACACTTTCACTGGATAAATTAAGCATTATAAGCTTATGCAAGGTTAGAATCTCTTTCTTACATGATTTTATTTTTATAGTATTTAAAAATAATAAATTATAACTGGTTTAAGATATTCTGGGACAGAGCTAAGAGCCAACTATATAAAAATACCTCACAACCCTGGAGTTCATCTATATTCAAAGAAAAGGTAAAATATGCTTGCCTTAACAACAAGTGACAGTTGCCCTGGCTGGGTGGCTCAGTTGGTTGGAGCATTGTCCAGTACACCAAAAGGTTGCATTTTCAATTCACAGTGAGGGCACATACCTAGGTTTCAAGGTTCCATCCCTAGTCTGGGTGTGTACAGAGACAACTGATCAAGATTTCTCTCTCACATCAATGTTTCTCTCTTTCTCTATCTCTAAAAAACATTAATAGAAACATATCCTTGGGTGAGGATTCAAAAAATAGTTCCTTTCAAAATAGAAAATTAGATATATGTATGTATATTCAAAAGTATGTATGTAATATGTATGTGTGTATATATATATGTATACATAAATCTTAACTTTATAGAAGAGTACATTTAAGAAGTTAATACATTTCTAGTGTTATTTTCCCTGTGTCAGGATAGAATGTTCTTTATGCCTTACAGGCAACAGAGTATGTCTGTTTACTATCTCCAGTGAAAATGATAAAAAATTAATTGAAAATTTATATTGTAAAATATATATTTCATTATATTTCTTTCACATTGCATCATGAAATATGCTAGTATTAAAAATGTTCCTCATAAGCCAGAGTACTTACATGAAAATTTGTCACATACAATATTTAACAGATGTCTGATTTCAGTGTTCTATTAGTAGAGAGAGGCAGCAATGGTTTGGTGTATAGTGCAATACACCAGAAGCCAGAAAACCCAGAATCATCAGTCCTTGGCTCCATTGCTGACTATTAAGTAACACAAAATGATTCTTGGATCATCTGTGCCTCATTTTATTCACCTTGAAAATAGAAGGAAAAACACTCTCCTTTTGTGTTATAAGGGAATAGGAAAAATGGTTAAACAATTCAGATTTAAAGCTCAAGGTCTGCAAAATCAGAATAGTGGTCAGAATGTGAATTTTCACTTAGGGAAAATGAGAAATTAAAGGGCAAGGCATTTTTAAAAGACTGTCAGGATCACGTGTATAGGAATTGATGAACAGGCATGTGAAACCATGGTTTGGCAATTCTCCCTGTGTGAGCAAATCACCACTTGTCTTCACAGAGGAGCTGGCAGCAGTGCAAGTAATCATGTGATGATGTAACAATGCATCCAGGTCTTTGGGCCCTTGCATTAAACGTGGTCTCCTGGAAGCAGATTGCTAAAGCAGAGACTGCTTAGATCACTGGCCCAGCAATGGCTCATGTGCTCTTACAATCTGAGCCACATTTTCTCCTCTGAAATTTCAAATTATTTGTCATATCCTGCTACCATATATATATATATATATATATATATATATATATATATAT